>OZ023263.1:17417917-17767917 GCA_964006375.1 Tillus elongatus | reverse complement strand
TCTCCTCTTTATTAAATTATTTTTTTACAAAAACTCGCTAAAAAATTCGTCAGGATAACCACAATCTGATTAGCGACTAACGAAAGATAATGAGACTAAAAAAAATTCATAAAGAGTAAAGTCACTAACTAGGATTGAAACTCGTCATGTAGGAGTCGATTATACAATGTACAGGGACTTAGCAACTTAGCTACGCTCGACATGTATTTACTAGCAGGTATATCCCATAACACATGTTAACTGTTCAACGTTTTACAATTTACACAAAACCATATGCTCATAGTTTAACGAACTCAAGGAAAATAAAGACTTAGGCACATATCTAGGAGCATGTTAGTCATTTCTTGTAGTGTTTTCACTTACATTCGTACTTAATCAATTTTGACGTTTTAACTTTCTTGAATCAGGTTTAATTAATTACAGATTAATTTACCTCTAACTTTTTTCTTTTTTTAAGATGTATATATATATATATATATATATATATATATATATATATATATATATATATATATATATATATATATATATACCACGTGATTCATTTCCCCGATAAAGTCCAATAGCTTCCTTAAATTAGACTTTTTGTAAAATACTTTCAGACAAAAGTTTTCTACCATATTAAGGTCCATAACCTAAAATTATTTTCAGCTACACAGCATGGTCCATATGTCACTGGCACTAGGTAACTTTGTTTTTTTAAATGAAACACCCTATATATTATTATATTTTTTTGATTTGAAATAAAATTTTGATTACAAATTATATACAGTTCTATCGCATAAGAGTCAATGGTTTTCAAGTTATTCAAGTTTCTTCAAAAAATTTGACAGATGTAGAGTTTTTTTCAGATACTGGTATCATTCGTACACCACATCCGCAAAACTTGAAATTCAGCGCAAGTAGCTGACAGGTACCCGTCTATCTGGTGATGGTGTGAAAAATCATATTTTATATACAGGGTAGTTGCTAGAGAGGCTCCCATTTGCTGAAATTCCAATATAAATTACTCGAAAATTTCAAATGGAACACCTGTATATGAGCACCTGAATCAATGCAAAAATTGATTATATTTCGGATGGATATGGGTTTTTTACATGTAGAGCTGATAATTTCTGAGTTATTCAAAAGTTATTAATTTGATTGCAACTACATGATATAATGATTGGATTGTTTCCGTTTTGTATAGTGTGCACTGGTCATGACACAATTCTCCAAAATGTCAGATTTGACAAGTATTTACAACATTGTCTGTTCGTTGTTGTGTGATTGTGTAGTTGTGTTATAGTTGGTAGACATAATTAAAAATGAACTTCAGTAACGAAGAATTGAGACAGATGGTGTACATAATTGGTGAATGTTCTGGAAATTGTCTTTTGGCTTCTCATATTTATAAGCAGCGCTATCCTCTGCGAAGGCAGCCGACAGTTTTGTCATTGAAAAGGCTCAAACACAGATTTGAGCAGAATTCCTCTGTATTTTACCGAGCACCAAAAAACAACACATTGCCATCAAAGAAGATGTGGCCCTTGGTTTTTTTATCAGTGATTGAGGAGCCAACACTTAGTCAAAGAGCTATTGCGAAAATATTAGATATGGATCAGTCCTCAGTTCCACGAGTTCTCAAGTTTCATAGGTACCATGCCTACCACTTCCGAGTAGCTCAAGTACTGGGAAATGAAGATTTTCAGCGCAGAATGAGGTACTGTCAGTGGGCAATGCATCAAATTGAGATGGACAGGAGTTTTTTTCGCAAAGTGCTTTTTGTGGATGAGTCGTCTTTCCATAATAACGGACTCCCAAATATGCACAATTTGCACCATTATGCATAAAACAACCCGCACGTAACAAGATTTGGTAACTTCCAGAATAGGTGGACGCTTAATGTTTGGGGTGGAATCATTGGCAATACCGTTCTTGGACCACATTTTTTTGATGGGCCTCTAAATGGACCAATGTAACACCAGTTCCTTGTTAATGATTTACCAGTCTCGATGGAACATGTACAGCTACAAGTTAGGCAAGATATGTGGATACAGCATGATGGTGCTCCACCGCATTATGCTGCCGTAGTTAGACATCTTGACCAAGAGTACGAAGGAAGGTGGATTGGCAGGAGTGGACCAGTAGCCTGGCCTCCAAAATCTCCCGACCTTACTTGCTGTGACTTCTTTTTATGGGGATTTGTAAAAAATTATGTGTATCGCACTCCACCAACAACACGAGAAGATATGCGAGGGCGAGTACAGGATGCATTTCGGCAAATTAGTGGTGCAATGCTTTCCAATGTCCACGAATCATATGGAAAAAGGCTACAACTTTGCCTTAAACAAAATGGTCGTCAATTCGAGCACCTTTTATAATCCAATCCTGAAATAATAATTATTTGTTGTTCGTTGATTATTCGTTTATTTGTTCATTTTTTTTTATTCATTAGATATTATCAGTTTGTTATATTTAATTTATTACTTGTTAACTCCATTGTTATTTCTCCTCTAATATCTATTAAACTAGTTCCAAGTAAATAATCTTCTGTGATTCGAATCTTTACCGGGTAACTTTAAAAAAATAGAGAATGTATCGCTTTTCGATGAAAGTAATTGGATATAAATTTGAAAGCAAATTCATTTTTGCATTGTTTCAGGTGCTTATATACAGGATGTTATATTCAAGAATTTCTAGTAGTAGTAGTTTAACTTATACGAATGAACAAATCATTAATGTTAATGTTCATTCTGTACTAGAATTCTATCTGGTGACATCACTCAATTGAGTTTAAGTGGTTAGTTCGAGAATGTATTATTTGAGAATAGTTTGCATTTGTCAAGTAAAAAAAAACAATCAGGCAGAAGTGATAGATTTTTGACAAAACAATGTTAGCCTCTCAATCATTGATAAGAACATTTCCTTTGGCAGCAAAATTTTTCTATTTTGATGCCCTGAAAAGCATCGAATTATCTAGCTCGAATTTCTTTTCAAGTCTTTTTAACGTCAAAATTGTCGCTTGTCTCCATAGAGAGAAACACTGTTCGTAAATGCTAGAAGCCAAGGTGCAAACGGCCATAACTCAATCATAAAATCACGTAGTTGCAATCAAATTGATAACTTTTGAATAACTCAGAAATTATCAGCTCTACATGTAAAAAACCCATATCCATCCGAAAGATAATCAATTGTTTCATTGATTCAGGTGCTCATATACAGGGTGTTCCATTTGAAATTTTCGAGTAATTTATATTGGAATTTCAGCAAATGGGAGCCTCTCTAGCAACCACCTTGTACATAAAATATGATTTTTCACACCATCATCAGATAGACGGGTACCTGTCAGCTACTTGCGCTGAATTTCAAGTATTGCGGATGTGGTGTACGAATGATACCAGTACCTGAAAAAAACTCTACATCTGTCAAATTTTTTGAAGAAACTTGAATAAAAACTTGAATAACTTGAAAACCATTGACTTTTATGCCATAGCACTTCATATAATTTGTAATCAAAATTTTATTTAAAATCAAAAAATATAATAATATGTAGGGTGTTTTATTTAAAAAAACAAAGTTACCTAGTGCGAGTGACATATGGACCATGCTGTGTAGCTGAAAATAATTTTAGGTTATGGACCTTAACATGGTAGAAAACTTTTGTCTGAAAGTATTTTCCAAAAAGTCTAGTTTAAGGAAGCTATTGGACTTTATCGGGGAAATGAATCACGTTGTATATATATATATATATATATATATATATATATATATATATATATATATATATATATTATATATATATATATATATATATATATATATATATATATATATATATATATATATATATATATATATATATATATAAACATATAAAAATTGGAACTGACTCTCGATATGGGTGCTAGGGGGGCTAGTTCGCGGTCATTTGAAGAAATTTGTTCAAAATTCAAAAGTCGGGATATACTCAATAGTAATTATTTTGCTTAAGAAAATTCACTGAACGTAAATCATCCCAATCAAAAATCCAAAGTCACCCACGGCTACATAAAATAGAGCGGGGGCTAAATGTCACATATATGTTGAAATTTGTGCCCCGTCTCCCTTTTTCCTCCTCAAAATTTGACAAAAGAAATTAAACCGTTTTTGAGATATTCCCTTGTAACACTTTAAAAACACACCCTGTCCCTATATATTAATATCCTCTCGTAATTCAAACACTCTATTTTAGCCAAAATGCATTAAGATGTTTGTATTACAGTAAATCACGAAATAACAAAAAACCGTATTCACCAAAAATCCACTTGTCTCATTTTGCCAAATCGTATACGCTACAAAAACCATGGGAAAGCTTTGACACGAGAATTAATTTCGGATACTGTTAAAACCAGAACTCTTCTCTCTATGCAATCTTCATTTCAATTGTGTACATCCTCGTTATGTCTAATTTTTTACCATTTTCGTTTTGAAATGTTGTGACATGCGAAAACTGCACGTATACTATATCAATTCGCAATCAAGTCGACAAAAAACTATGTGTGCCATCAATGTCGACCTCATCATTTAAACACGCCGTTCCTCAGCATCTCAAACAGCGAATGCCCACATAGAAGAGAGATTAAAGCAAGCGACTTTATCTCTGGCACGCTATCTTGAAACAAGAACAATCCGAGTACGAGTAAAAGGACTCTATCAATCATATTTAGTTTCTATGCCATATTTAACACTTTTAACACATAATTTACCATAATTATCCAAGACTATAATTAAATATCAAGTTTTGATGTTAACAAGTTGTCATAGAGTAACTGTATGCGTCACTCACAACTCTAGATCCAGAGAATAAGAAGGAACTGTAAGTCACAAACTACGAGGGCATATTCTCATATGCTTAAAGGAACAAAAATTAAAGACTTTTCTACCAGACAGTATAATAGAGAGGTATCGATGGTGAGACTTTCGGAAAATTTCTTCAAATGAGCGCGAGTTAGGGTCCCTGGAACCCATTTCCATGGTCAGCATGGTTATATATATATATATATAGTATTAAATTTTTGTGACGGTAATAGTGTTATTTATCAAAAAATTGTGGGAACGCCGTCAGTTGTAGAATAAAACTCTTTATTATAGGCCGAGCTTTCGGAAAAATTTATTCCTTTATCAAGGCTACAACATGGAAAGAAAAAAGTTTACAATTTACTTGAAAAAAATATAAAAGTTTAAAATACTTACATATAACATGAGTTCTACTAAACTATTTATCTAATAACAAACATAAAAAGAAAACCTTTTGATGAATTTGAGTGAAGTCTAATAAATGCCAAACTGACATATAAAGCTAAATATTGTTTAATTGAATTTGTTTTTTGTTTTTGTCTAGGAAATATAAAAAGGGGTAGTGATTTCTAAAATTATTATCTTTCTTTAAGTTTATTAAATTTGCGTTAAAAGTAATTTCAAATTCTTCTAAACACATTCTTTTATTACTTAAGGTTTCACAGTGTAAAATAGAAACATTACTAAAATTTATATTATGGCCAGTGTCGAGATTATGTTCTGACAGAGCGCAAGTTCTTTTTTGTAAACGTATGTCACTTTTGTGCTGTGTTAGCCTATCTTTAAGGACTCTGCTTGTTTGGCCAATGTATCTTAAACTACAATTATTACATGGAATACAATACACCACTCCAGACACTTTGGAAATTTCATCCTTACTTTTGAGTTTACTGAAAATGTTATTAATTGTTTTTGAATATCGAAACGTTATTTTAAAATTGGTTTCATCTTTAAATATAAACTTTAACCTATTGGAAATACTTTTAATGTATGGGATAGATATGTAAAAAAAGTTAGATGTTTTCGAACTCGAAATTATATGGGTGTTATGTCTGTCAGATAAATTTGATACTGTTTGTAGAAATTGTCTTGTATTGTAATGGTGATTGTTTGAAAAATTGTATAAAAGTTTATTAAGTAGTTTGGGAGGATAAGAGTTGTTAACAAAAATATTAAAAAGTGTTCTTAAATTTTTTTCGTGGAAAGAAAGATGGCATATCTTTAATATTCTATTTTTTAAACCTAATAAAATGTTAATTTTAGTTTTAAATAAATGTACTGAATGAAAATTAATATATCTTTGAGAATTAGTTGGTTTTATATACCAATCTAAAATTATGTTGTTATCGTTTGTTCTAATTCATTTTGTATCTAGGAATGGTACACTGTTATCTGTTTCCTAGACAAAAACAAAAAACAAATTCAATTAAACAATATTTAACTTTATATGTCAGTTTGGCATTTATTAGACTTCACTCAAATTCATCAAAAGGTTTTCTTTTTATGTTTGTTATTAGATAAATAGTTTAGTAGAACTCATGTTATATGTAAGTATTTTAAACTTTTATATTTTTTTCAAGTAAATTGTAAACTTTTTTCTTTCCATGTTGTAGCCTTGATAAAGGAATAAATTTTTCCGAAAGCTCGGCCTATAATAAAGAGTTTTATTCTACAACTGACGGCGTTCCCTCAATTTTTTGATATATATATATATATATATATATATATATATATATATATATATATATATATATATATATATATATATATTTATGTAAGTATGTATCTCCAACCGGCAACTCAAAAAAGACTTCACTGATTTGGACCATATTTGGGAATTACCCTTATCTTGTTAATGACTTGGATGAGTTCATTCATCAGATCTTAAAGTCCAATTGCTCTTGACAAAAAATTAAAAAATTGTTTTTAAAACGCAATATCTCTCAAATTCTTTAAGTGGTCGAAACGAAAATTTATAACTGAAAAGAACATAGACAGACATGGTTCTGTACCAATTTTCAAGTATTATGATCAAAGAAAAATAATGTTATTCGAAATTAAAATTAAAATAATCATCACTTCAAGTTCTGTAATGCAATATTTACAATGTTGGACAAAGACAGATGATGTTACCTGTACTTATATGCTATTTAAATAAATGGTCGATAAAAATCTAAACAATGGAAGTTACAAGTATTATTGTAACATGTCAGAACGTAGACAGGGACGCCATCTTGGTGCGGAACCAGGTAGTATGTTGTCACAACAGCTCTAGTTAGCACAAAATGTTATAGATGGAGACATTTGAACAATCAACTAACAATTTTGTAGATATCAGACCTGGCCCATTTCTTTTGTAATACCGGGACAACGCTTGCTTTCAAAAGCGCTAAATTACAGGTTACTTGCGACAATGTTCTCTGCAAGTATCAAAACCTGCTCAAAAAATGAGAACAATACTGATAAATAAGGTATTAGATCTATCATTTTTATTATCGATAATTTCGCAGGTTAGTTTTTTAGTGAGTTTAGTAAATAGCACTTTCTGTATTTTTCATATTGTACGTTTCAAACAGGTACAGTCCCGCTTAAAATTAGACATACCTACGTTTGTTCAGCGTCCAACCCTATCGAGCTTAATTTAAAAGGTGCTCGCTTTCGGCGTCGACCAGATTTCAATGTAATCTTGGACAAAACCTAGATTCATACACTCGTGAATTGCGAAATAGCCGCGAAACGTATGCCTATTGGTTTATTTAAAATGATATCGTAAAACTGTCATTTTTTATTAGATTATCTCATCTATTTTAGTAATTTTTGTGTGTACTCAGACACGATCTAAATGTCTTCTCTACTTTTAAGTTTGTGTAGCTCCAATATTAATTAAGGGCCCCTCTTTATTACATATACTCATCTTGTGCTTTTATATGTAATATAAAAATAAGAGGTGAGTGAAACAGCAAGTGAATTTATTTACTTTAGTGCTGTATTCGATATTATCTGAAAAAGGCATTATAGACGACAATGTGGAATGTACTTTTGGTAAATTTACAGTTTACTGCAAGAAGAGTTTTTAGCTTTTTTTCAGAAACATGCTAAAAACCCCTCTTGGATGCATAAGCCACAAAGCAAATTTGGTGCAAACAATCCCTAAGAAACTTAAGGGACCAAGAATTATTAGGGTTGTTGGGCGGGCAGGAAATCTGAGTGGAAAATGATAAAAAAACATTAGTCGGACTTTGAAAAGATGCGGTTTTCACATTTTGCAACAATACTTCTTTTAAACCCTATCTGCCCCGAACAAGATCCATATTCGCTCAGGTCCAGTAACTTTCTTGCGGGTTGCTCCCAAGAAATTTTTCTTGTGCTTTATGCTTTGAAGGTAGTTTTATGCATGGACAAGGGGAAGGAGAACCCCCCGTGTTTATGGGTGAGAGGCAGAAACGCTCTTCGTCCTGGCGGTTCTTCTTCCCCTTCTGCATGCATACAATCACCCTCAATGAATGAAACACAGGAATCTTTTTATGTTCCGCTTTCTAGTGTATTTATATATATATATATATATATATATATATATATATATATATATATATATATATATATATATATATATATATATATATATATATATATATATATATATATATATATATATATATATATATATATATATATATATCACACCGATAACTCAAAAAATTATAAGCCGATTTTGATAAAATTTGGCACGTACCTTCCTTTTGCAAATGGCTTGGATAAGTTCGTTAGTCAGGAAAATCAGACAAGGTTTTCCGAGAAAATTTTGAGTTTCTATTCGAAAAAAAATTTTTTGTCAAAAAATAAAAAAAGCTGTGATAACCAAATTTGGTAGGTAGGTTTACGATATGAAGATTAAACTATACGTCAAAATTTATATTTATATGTTACAAGAAAAAAAAGTTATAATAAAATATTTGGTGCCAGATCATTTCTGTGAAAATTCACTACCATAACGCACTTGCTGGGTCCAGGCTTTTTGTCATTCTATATATGTATGAAAGGAATTGGAACAGTAAAAGCATTAAAATTTTTGATGTATTTTGCAAACTTTCAGGTTACTTTCTTTATCATTTAATGTATAATTAAATTAGTCGATAGAGTCAGCCTCATGAGGTTTTTCAGAGTCTACTAACACTTCTAGGAACACCTGTGTAATAATAAAATTAAAACTGTAATAAAAGCAATTAATGTCTATCACACCTTTTGTAATTCTAAATCCACTACACCCACAATTTAATAATTTTTCTCTAACACCTTTTCCTGGTATGTGTTATGTGTATAAATCAATCTCCTGGTATATTAGATGTTACGGTATGTTCACGGCTGTCCGGACGGTTGGAAGGATGTTAGATGGGCACAGTGAGGGTCCACAAGAACACAGAGAGTACCACACGGCACCGACGATGAGTTTCTCCACACTCTTACACTCCATAGCATGCACACGATATGAGATTTAATTAGCAAGTCATTGAGAACTGAACACTTTTCTTACTCGTGATTATGTTAGAGTTTGACAGATGTGCACGATCAAGAGTGCTATTTTTACAATGTACACTATGATGTTTTGAGATGTGCACGTTTTCTTTTTGTTGTCTGTATTTTTTGCCTGTGGTAATTAGTCTATGAGCATAGAGAATAGTTTTTTTGTCTCATCATCAAAACTATTTTATGATGTATTGTCGAAAGATCTGAACCGACATTTGCAGCGTTTTCTCCCTGATTGAATACAACTTATGTCCGATTTCATAACTATCACACACACATTATATATATATATATATATATATATATATATATATATATATATATATATATATACAGGGTCGCTGATAAGTCTGGAAACGGTCGATTATCCGGGAAAATATACAAGGTGTCGAAAAAAGTTTTATACAAAAGTTTTTGGGTTCTTCAATGTCTACTAGGCGGTGATAATTTTATTTATACAGGGTTGGTCATACAGGCGTGGCACACCAATATTAATTTTTTTTAATGGAACACCCTATATATTATTTGATATTTCAATCCTTCTCTTAATTTTGAGCAACATTTATGAGAAGCATAATGTACCTAAACTCAATCGTTTCCGGGTAAAAAAATAAATAAAAATAAACGCTACTGTTTTTAAAATCTATTGGATGAAGAACAAAAATAAATGAAAAGTAGAATATCTCTTGAAAACAATCTGTGAGTGTGAAAAGAACCGGTTGCGATGTTTTTAACATTGTTTGGAATCCCAAGATAAGATAAGATGCCCATAAGAAACGCAGTATTATTCTTTTGTTTTAAAATGTTTCCAGGACAACGAATGTCAAACATTCATTCAGTGTCAACAGTTTTGAAACATTAGTAATTTAGTGTCAACAGTTTTTGTGCAAAATGGCAAGTTTAAGTGAAACCGAACGTATCGAAATTTTAATGATGATAGGGTACGGTGATAGAACACGAAGTTTTGCTCAAGTGGTGATTATGTTCAATGAGTTGCATCCTGAGCGGGAATCGATCTCCAAATCCACAGTTTCGAAAACTTTGCATCGTTTTCACGAAACTGGCGGTATCAAGGATAAACCTAGAACTGGAAGGCCAGTAACCGTTACAAATGAAGAAAATTCTTTGAATGTAATATTGGATGTGGTGGAAAATCCGAAAACTTCGGCACAGCAATTGGCTTTAAATCACAATATGAGTCGATATTCAATTCAAAAGATTACGAAGCGGGAAAAGTTCCGTCCATATAAAATTCATTTATTGCAAGAACTGAGTGAAGACGATTTTGATCGCAGAATCGAGTTCTGTGAACTTATTATGGAGAAGTTACGCCAAAATTTTAACTTTGCCAACCACATTTTGTTTTCCGACGAATCTACATTTTGTTTGAATGGACAAGTCAACCGACACAACTGTAGGTACTGGTCAGACGAAAACCCACATTGGATGGAACAAATTCACACCCAAAGACCGCAAAAAGTAAATGTTTGGTGTGCTATTATTGGTGGACATATCATAGGACCTTATTTTATACACGGTAATTTGAACTCTGCTCGATATTTGACACTTTTGCAAGAATCAATTGTTCCAGACGTTAGTCGATTATTTCCGAACAATAACGACCCAAATCTACCAGCGGAAGAAATATGGTTTCAGCAGGATGGGGCACCCTCTCATTTTGGAATTGAGGTACGGGAATATCTGAATCAAACCTTTCCTGGCAGATGGATAGGGCGCAGGGGAACTATTGAATGGCCAGCTAGGTCTCCCGACATGACGCCGCTTGACTTTTTTTTGTGGGGTCATGTAAAAAATTTAATTTACCAAAATAGACCGCAGAATATTGAAGAGTTGCAAGCAAGGATTTTGCATGAAATTAATAACATTCCTCAAAACGCTCTTGTAAATGCAGTGCAATGTTTTGTCAAGCGAATTCATTATTGTCAGGAGGTCAATGGAGAACACTTTGAACATCTTATAAAATAGGATTTCAAACAATGTTAAAAACATCGCAACCGGTTCTTTTCACACTCACAGATTGTTTCAAGAGATATTCTACTTTTCATTTATTTTTGTTCTTCATCCAATAGATTTTAAAAACAATAGCGTTTATTTTTATTTATTTTTTACCCGGAAACGATTGAGTTTATGTACATCATGCTTCTGATAAATGTTGCTCAAAATTAAGAGAAGGATTGAAATATCGAATAATATATAGGGTGTTCCATTAAAAAAAAATTAATATTGGTGTGCCACGCCTGTATGACCAACCCTGTATAAATGAAATTATCACCGCCTAGTAGACATTGAAGAACCCAAAAACTTTTGTATAAAACTTTTTTCGACACCTTGTATATTTTCCCGGATAATCGACCGTTTCCAGACTTATCAGCGACCCTGTATATATATATATATATATATATATATATATATATATATATATATATATATATATATATATCAAACCCAAGAATTCTAATAACAAGGCATAAGTAAATGCCAGCGTAAACAGTAAAATAGAAATAATTCATAAAATAAAATACCTTAGAATGCCCATTGTCAACACAGCTATAAATTGAGTCAGAGGTAATAACGAAATCCATTTTCGTAGAAACTAAAACAAAAATGATTAGTCTTAAAAGTTTAAATGACACATTGAGATAGTTAAGTATCCACACTCATCAGTGCAAAGAAAAAGGCATGTAGTTAAACCACGACTGTAGTAAATATGAATTTGTTAATAGAATAGTAGATTAACATGCTTGTTTTAGTGAATTTTCCTAGAAAAAATTCACTAGTGGGGAGATCCCGACTTTTGAATTTTGAAAAAATTTTATATATATATATATATATATATATATATATATATATATATATATATATATATATATATATATATATATATATATATATATATATATATATATATGTGTGTGTGTGTGTGTGTGTATCACACCGATAACTCAAAAAATAATGGGCCGATTTTGATAAAATGTGACACATACCTTCCCTTTGTAAATGGCTTGGATAAGTTCGTTAGTCAGGAAAATCGGACTAGCTTTTCCGGGAAAATTGTGAGTAAGGGCAACCAAATTTAGTGCAGGTTCATATCATCATAGGTAAGCTACCTACCAAAATTTAGCTCTGTATGTTGAAGGACAAAAAAGTTACAGGCATTTAAAGAAAATACATTTTAGTTTTCCTGAAAACCTCAAAGTCGCGATTTAAAATGTCAAAATTGGTAATATTTAGGCAATGAACCTGAAATTAATATGAGCTATGGAAAGAAAATGTCTCAAGAAGAATGCTTTACAAAGCCTGAACACTTAGTTTCAATCGTCATGGTCCTTCATTTTACTAAAATATTCCCAGAAAATTCATTTAAAATGGACCCTTTCTCTGATGCTTTGGCAGTAGTGTTGGTTATAGAGTTTATCGTTTAATGGTATATCATTTTTGTCAAATTTTCGTAAAAAATCATTAAAGCTCAATATATCCGTTATTATGAAAGTTACGAAAAAAATGTATACATTAATTTTAGCGTGTCTTGAGCTATATCTAAAAAAATATTTCCACAATTACAGGGTGGCCCATAAGTCATTGGTGATTCAAATTTTCTTTTTTTAATCGAAGACGCCCTATGTTATTGCATTTTCCATCGAAATATAATACATCTTTGTAAGAAAAGAAATTCGAGACGCAGCAAGTGCGTTATGGTAGCGAATTTTCATTGAATGCTTCAAATTTAAATAGCTCAATTTGCTATTAACCTATAAGGTTGACCAGGAAACCAGTTTTTTCGGGAACAATTTAAGTTTACTTTCGGAAATTTTTGTACATTTTCAAACAATAAAGTTATTTTGATAAAACATGGCACATTGTTTCTACTACATAGATTCATGCCTGCTTTCTTAAAAAACATGTTTGCTATTAAAAACATTTTTATGAAAATTCACTACCATAGCGCACTTGCTGTGTCCAGAAGTTTTTGTTAATATAGGGAAATTTGAATAGGAACTAATGTAATAAAGTTAATATCCTTTCAAGCAAAAGTTATGAATGATGTTAAAAGAATTTGATTGAGTTCTGAAAAATAGGTTAGAAAATAAGAATGATAAGGCTTTGAACTTACCGGGAAAATGAACATACATTTCACTTGTATACAAATAATTCCTTTATTGTAATTAATTTGTGAAATGAAATAACATTTTTTTGAGCTATTTTGAGAATTTGTCAAGCAATTGGATAGTATATGTAAAACAAGCAAAACAAACCATTAAAACTGTTAAAAGTCAAGCTTTTTTGTTGATTAGAAAAAATTGAGGAGATCCGGCAAGGAGACCAAGACTACAATCACGAGACCTAAAGAAAGCACGCGATAGTGGACAAAACACATACAAAGTTGGAAGACTAAATCAACACCATCATAAAAGACACAAACAAACATCAACTGGATAAGATACGCCGATGATACATTAGTAGCATATGACAATCAGGAAACCAAGATAGACAACATCCTCAAAAAAATAAACTAAATTAACAACATAAAATTCACATTAGAAAAAGAATCAAACATCATAAACTTTCTAGACGTAACACTACTACTAAAAGAAAAACAGACTGAATACAAAATAAACAGAAAACCTACGCAAACAGACATCACTATACCTAAACACTCAATACACCCACACACACACACACAAAATGGCCGCATACAGAAACTTAATGAATGGAATGCTAAATGTGCCACTCCGTAAAGACGAACGAGAAAAGGAATATAACATTATAATACAAATAGCACAAAGAAATGGATACAACAAGAAAAACTAGTAAAAGAAATTAAAAACATACAAATCAACAAAACCGAAAATAAAAGAGCAGAATAAAATACACAACATTCACTTATAACCAGCACTTCAGAATCATAACACAAAACACTCAAACAATATGACTTAAAAGTGAGCTACAAAACCAATAACAAAATAATAAACAAAACAAATAAAAAAACAAGAACACAACCCACATAAAATAAGCGAAATATATCAAATAGAATGTAACACATGCAATAAAAATATATAGGAATGACAAAAAAATCAATAGAAACAGGATTCAAGGAACATATAACAGCATTAGATAACATCCACATACCTAGCTACAAATCTAACGTAGCTACGCACATTCACAACACAAAAGACAAAAAACCAGATATCAACAACAATTACAACTAATAACACATACCAAAGACAAAAAAAAATGGAAATCTGGGAATAATACTACATTCAACACACAAACAATAAGAAACAATTAATCCCAGAGCAAATGCAAGTGCAAACATTTAAACAAAAGTTAATAAAAACAATACAAATAGACAACTTATCATACCACGATAATGAAAACAGGAAACCGATACAATCGACACAAACCGATAACACATCCAATCAAACAATTGTAAACCGACCAATGGTGAATGAACACGCAGGCGTGACGTACAACCTTAGAAATAGAACACACTGGAACGATCAGAGTCAGTCGCGTGCTGACTATGAACCAGGACGGTTAGAAACTGCAATCCACGTAAACAAATAAAAAACACAGAGACTACAGAAAACCAATACAAGTGTATATTTAAAATTGTAGTGCAACATCCCAAAAGATGGGATGGGTTGTTGTAGCTCGATTACGGAGCCTCAATCTGCCTATTCCTCAAACCTCTTAGGCATAGGATTGAATACACTGAGACCTTAGAGACGATCTCCAGAGAGATTTGGGGAGTAGGCAGATTGAGGCCCCGTAATCGAGCTACAACAACCCAACCCACCTTTGTCCACCTCTCTAAGGGGTAGGCAGATTGAAGTCTTAGAGCTCAAGTCCTTACGCATTCCTTTATCTCTTGAAAACGGCTCCAAAACAGGAGCCGAAACGTCGAGTATTAATACATTCTGGACGCGGTTCGATGCGAGACCAAGTATGTATGCAGAATAAGTCAACAAATCTGGTTCTATCGGGGCGGTAAAGACGCGGACGAGCCCTCAGGGAAAAAAGTGTGCTTCATATATAATATAATAATAATAACATGACAGTAGACAAACTCCGCACCCGAAAGCCTTTGACTTGTGCGGGGGGAGCTTACATACATATATAGACAAAGGGCACCGCCCATAACTCAACAGAGGCCAGCCTTTCCACATTCGAGTGAAAAAGATCGACTGACTGAATACGGGACTCGAACCCGCGACCTTCTAGTCCGAATCTAGAGGTTACTCACCTCGCGAACTGAGATATTCGGGTTGTTTATATATTATACACACACACATATATATATATATATATATATATATATATATATATATATATATATATATATATATATATATATATATATATAGTGGCGCATTGAAAACGAAACCGACCGATTTGCGTCCAGATAATTTTTTTCTTAAGAAACGCTGTAACACAATTTCAATATTGAGGGGGGCGTGTTTTGACATGAAACTCAACTTTGTCACATCAATCACTTAAGGGTGCTGATAACAACTTGAACCCACGACCTTCTAGTCCGATTCTAGAGGTTACTCACCTCGCGAACTGAGCTAATCGGGTTGTTTATATATATATATATATATATATATATATATATATATATATATATATATATATATATATATATATATATATATATATATATATACATATATAAATTCAACGGACCTTGGTTTGAGTTCGAGGGGCCCAAATTCTCGTTCATTTGAAAAAAAATATCTCCATCGATGCCTCTCTATTAGCGAATTTTTTAAATAAAAATTCGCTGAAAAGGGCGGCATAAAATTGAAATCAGTTAAGCAGCACATATTTTGCGAACTATTCGTTGAATCTTAAGGCTTATTGGGGGACAAAATAAATTTCTAACAATACTTGGAGGACACATGCCCTTGAAATGGAAAGACCGACTAAGAGTACAGTCTCTAGAGAACCTAACCCAATTGATAAACTGCGGAACTAACTACGTAGGAATGGTGTCGCAAAGGGGCCAAACCGGTTACAGAAGAGAAAACAAACTCTTGTAAAGCCAAAGAAGTAGCCTCTACATCTGTATTTAGAAATGAAAAGGACTGCAAGAAATGGGTACCATCCATGTATGTGACGATAAGGCGACATTTCTATTAGACTGTGATTAAATTTTTGCACCCAGCAGAATAGTTTTGATTACTTCTCGTATTACAGCCTTTTTCTTTTGTTTCATGGGTAAATGGCGACATTTTACGATAATATGTAGTAAACTCGACACACAATGGGTATTTGTTAAAGTGGCGCTTTCCTCATCGTCGTTGAGCACGTTCATCGTTGGCACTAGCGGTTAAATCAAAGAAATATAATTATCTGAAACAAGCTCTCACACGATCATGTCTGAGTTAACGGATTCTCAAAATCTCTATATTGTTAAATAATTTGCAACAGCTATTTGCACTCATGATAATGCATCAGAACACTTCCTCCAACGTGTGCAATTTCCAGGCCCGTTGGACTGAATACCTACTAGTATATTCTAATGCTTTACTCGGATTCTCACACTTTCAATCACAAAGATCGATTGACTGGCTAAATATCGACGATAAACTGTCGATTTATGACGAACGAAGTTACACTCAACATCTTGTAATTGTACTCTTTCAGAAAGTCGGTTATATCACTTAAACAACAGGCTGTCGTTGCTTAAATCAATTTATACTCTTCCTAATAAACGTGTGAATTATGGATTCTATTTGATACCTTTCTCTTATAACAGTCTGTGCGAGGTACTTAGATTAAGCTACAGAGACAAGCTTTTTAATTTACAATAGAAATACACCTTCACCAAAATCATACGATATACAACAAATAAAATTTAAAATAGACCCTGGATGTGGGTCTTAGGTACTACGAATCCTTGTTTCCGCTCATAAAGACATTTTTAGTGAATTTTCTTTAAAAAAATTCACTAATGAGGAACAATTGTAAACCGACCAATGGTGAATGAACACGCAGGCGTGACGTACAACCTTAGAAATAGAACACACTGGAACGATCAGAGTCAGTCGCGTGCTGACTATGAACCAGGACGGTTAGAAACTGCAATCCACGTAAACAAATAAAAAACACAGAGACTACAGAAAACCAATACAAGTGTATATTTAAAATTGTAGTGCAACATCCCAAAAGATGGGATGGGTTGTTGTAGCTCGATTACGGAGCCTCAATCTGCCTATTCCTCAAACCTCTTAGGCATAGGATTGAATACACTGAGACCTTAGAGACGATCTCCAGAGAGATTTGGGGAGTAGGCAGATTGAGGCCCCGTAATCGAGCTACAACAACCCAACCCACCTTTGTCCACCTCTCTAAGGGGTAGGCAGATTGAAGTCTTAGAGCTCAAGTCCTTACGCATTCCTTTATCTCTTGAAAACGGCTCCAAAACAGGAGCCGAAACGTCGAGTATTAATACATTCTGGACGCGGTTCGATGCGAGACCAAGTATGTATGCAGAATAAGTCAACAAATCTGGTTCTATCGGGGCGGTAAAGACGCGGACGAGCCCTCAGGGAAAAAAGTGTGCTTCATATATAATATAATAATAATAACATGACAGTAGACAAACTCCGCACCCGAAAGCCTTTGACTTGTGCGGGGGGAGCTTACATACATATATAGACAAAGGGCACCGCCCATAACTCAACAGAGGCCAGCCTTTCCACATTCGAGTGAAAAAGATCGACTGACTGAATACGGGACTCGAACCCGCGACCTTCTAGTCCGAATCTAGAGGTTACTCACCTCGCGAACTGAGATATTCGGGTTGTTTATATATTATACACACACACACACACACATATATATATATATATATATATATATATATATATATATATATATATATATATATATATATATATATATATATATATATAGTGGCGCATTGAAAACGAAACCGACCGATTTGCGTCCAGATAATTTTTTTCTTAAGAAACGCTGTAACACAATTTCAATATTGAGGGGGGCGTGTTTTGACATGAAACTCAACTTTGTCACATCAATCACTTAAGGGTGCTGATAACAACCCTTATATTTTAAATAGGGAACATGGGCCGAGTGTTACATCATTTGAAAGCTCTTTCTTTTCGGAATTCAGCACACTAATTTTTTTGGAAGTTTTATCAACTCGTTTAAAAATTATTCACAGTTGGAGTTGCAAGAACGTATTTTATTCACTGTGATAAGAGATGCACTAATTAGTCAATTTTTCGTTAATAAAATCTAAAAAACAAAACCAAACGTTGAAAAATGTTTATTCAGTTAAATAAGTGTTTAAATTGTTGACCACCAGCTTCCATACAAAAGTACAAATTTGGTTCAAAACGAGCTCTGACCTTCCGGAGCATTTGTGGAGTTATTAGACGGCATTCTTCAACAATGCGTCGTCGTAATTCTGCCAGAGACTCCGGTCCTCTTGCGTAAATTCTACTCTTTAAATGGCCCCATAGAAAGAAGTCTAAAGGAGTTAAATTCGGTGATCAAGGGGGACACTCAATAGCACCTCTACGCCAAATCCATTGCTCTGGAAAGTCTCTGTTCAAAAACTCCCTAACACATTGTGAAACACTAATTGATTTTCTTGATAGCGATCATCATTTTTAACAATGTCAATTAGTAGAGGGTAAACGATACCGTCTAGTAACTCCAAATACGTTTCGCCACACAAATTGCCATCAAGAAAAATTGGTCCGATTAAACGGTCTCCAAAAATGCCAGTACAGACATTTAATTTCTGTGGAGTTTGAGTGTGGACTTCGTGAAAATTTCTTGGATTATTATCTACCCAATAACGACAATTATGACGATGGACTAGTTTAATAAAAACGTACACTCGTCTGAAAAACAGATATTGAACAGAAAGTTTCCGTTATCAGCTATTCGTGCAGTCATAACTTCACAAAACTCCAGCCGCCGATCAAAATCATCTTCATTCAGTTGTTGTGAATGAATTTTATACGGGTGAAATTTATGATGCTTCAATATTCGCTGAATAGTTCTTCTTTTGATGCTTGAAAGAGTGGCCAATTTTCTCGTGCTCAAATTTGGGTCTGCGGCAATTTGTCCTAAAACTTCAATCTCGGTAGTCTCATTTCTAACTGGAAATTCACGTTCAGGATCCCGTTTTTTGTTGGCTACTGAACCACTTTGTCGAAACTTTGCAACCAGTTATAAAATATATATACCAAACCGACCGATAAACTGAAATAATAAACCGCATTTCTCTCATTCCAATAGTAAATGTTCTGATAGTCAATTTTTTGTTTACAAACCAACAAAACATTGACTATCAGCACATTTCTTATCGGAATGAGTGAAATGCGTTTTTGCATCTTCAACTGTGAATAATTTTTAAACGAGTTGACAAAACTTCCAAAAAAATTAGTGGGCTGAATTCAGAAATGAAAGAGCTTTCAAATGATGTAACACTCGATCCATGTTCCTTATTTAAAATATAAGGGTTGTTATCACCACGCTTAAGCGGTTGATGTGACAAAGTTGAGTTTTATGTCAAAACATGTCCCCCTCAATATTAAAATTGTCGTGTTTCAGCGTTTCTTAAAAAAATTATATGGACGCAAATCGGTCTGTTTCGTTTTCAATGAGTCACCTTATATATATATATATATATATATATATATATATATATATATATATATATATATATATATATATAATAACACCACAGTAGACGACAAACTCCACACCCGGAAGTCTTTGACTTTTGCGGGGGGAGCTTACATACATATATAGACAAATAACACCGCCCATAACTCAGCCTAAGCCAGCCGTTCCACATTCGTGTGAAAAAGACCGACTGTCTGAATACGGGACTTGAACCCACGACCTTCTAGTCCGATTCTAGAGGTTACTCACCTCGCGAACTGAGCTAATCGGGTTGTTTATATATATATATATATATATATATATATATATATATATATATATATATATATATATATATATATATATATATATATATATATATATATATATATATATATATATATATATATATATATATATATATATATATATACATATAAAAATTCAACGGACCTTGGTTTGAGTTCGAGGGGCCCAAATTCTCGTTCATTTGAAAAAAAATATCTCCATCGATGCCTCTCTATTAGCGAATTTTTTAAATAAAAATTCGCTGAAAAGGGCGGCATAAAATTGAAATCAGTTAAGCAGCACATATTTTGCGAACTATTCGTTGAATCTTAAGGCTTATTGGGGGACAAAATAAATTTCTAACAATACTTGGAGGACACATGCCCTTGAAATGGAAAGACCGACTAAGAGTACAGTCTCTAGAGAACCTAACCCAATTGATAAACTGCGGAACTAACTACGTAGGAATGGTGTCGCAAAGGGGCCAAACCGGTTACAGAAGAGAAAACAAACTCTTGTAAAGCCAAAGAAGTAGCCTCTACATCTGTATTTAGAAATGAAAAGGACTGCAAGAAATGGGTACCATCCATGTATGTGACGATAAGGCGACATTTCTATTAGACTGTGATTAAATTTTTGCACCCAGCAGAATAGTTTTGATTACTTCTCGTATTACAGCCTTTTTCTTTTGTTTCATGGGTAAATGGCGACATTTTACGATAATATGTAGTAAACTCGACACACAATGGGTATTTGTTAAAGTGGCGCTTTCCTCATCGTCGTTGAGCACGTTCATCGTTGGCACTAGCGGTTAAATCAAAGAAATATAATTATCTGAAACAAGCTCTCACACGATCATGTCTGAGTTAACGGATTCTCAAAATCTCTATATTGTTAACTAATTTGCAACAGCTATTTGCACTCATGATAATGTATCAGAACACTTCCTCCAACGTGTGCAATTTCCAGGCCCGTTGGACTGAATACCTACTAGTATATTCTAATGCTTTACTCGGATTCTCACACTTTCAATCACAAAGATCGATTGACTGGCTAAATATCGACGATAAACTGTCGATTTATGACGAACGAAGTTACACTCAACATCTTGTAATTGTACTCTTTCAGAAAGTCGGTTATATCACTTAAACAACAGGCTGTCGTTGCTTAAATCAATTTATACTCTTCCTAATAAACGTGTGAATTATGGATTCTATTTGATACCTTTCTCTTATAACAGTCTGTGCGAGGTACTTAGATTAAGCTACAGAGACAAGCTTTTTAATTTACAATAGAAATACACCTTCACCAAAATCATACGATATACAACAAATAAAATTTAAAATAGACCCTGGATGTGGGTCTTAGGTACTACGAATCCTTGTTTCCGCTCATAAAGACATTTTTAGTGAATTTTCTTTAAAAAAATTCACTAATGAGGAGATCCCGACTTTTGAATTTTGAAAAAATTTCTTCAAATTAGCGCTAATTAGGCCCCCCCAGAACACATATCCGGGGTCAGTTTCAATTTTTATATGTTTATATATATATATATATATATATATATATATATATATATATATATATATATATATATATATATATATATATATATATATATATATATATATATATATATATATATATATATATATATGTATGTATGTATGTATGTATATGTATCACACCGATAACTCAAAAAATAATGGACCGATTTTAATTAAATTTGGTGAACAAATTCCTTTTGCAAATGGCTTGGATAAGATCGTTGGCCAGGAAAATCGGTCCAGGTTTTTCCGGAAAATTTTTTCTTTCGAAAAAAATTTATATCTCCGGAATTAACAAAGTAAGGGCAACCAAATTTGGTACGCGGGTTTATATCCTTATAGGTAAGCTACCTATGTAGGTCAAAAGACAAAAAAGTTATAGGCATTTAAAGAAAAATAAATTGGGGTTTTCCTCAAAACGTCAAGTAACGATTTAAAACGTCAAAATCGGCAACATTTGGGCAAATAACTTGAATCTAATACGTGCTATGGAAATCAAATGTCTCAAGAAGGATGTTTTACAAACCCTGATGTCTTAGTTTCAGCCGTCATTGTCCTTCATTTTACTAAAATGTTTCCAGAAAATTCATTTCTCTGATGCTTGGCAGTAGTCTTAGCTATAGAGTTTATCGTCTGATGGTATAAATTTGTTGTCGAATTTTCGTAAAAAATCAATAAAGCTCAATATGTCCGTTATTATACAAGATATGAAAAAAAATTGTATATATTAATTATAGGGTGTCTTGAGCTATATCTTAAAAAAATATTTCTACAATCACAGGGTGACCCATAAGTCGTTGGTGATACAAATTTTCTTTTCTTTTTTTAATCAAACACGCCTTATGTTATTGAATTTTTGCATTTTTCATCGAAATATAATGCATGTTTGTGAGAAAAGAAATTCTGGATGCAGAAAGTGCGTTATGGTAGCGAATTTTGATCAAATGCTTCATATTTGAATGGCCCAATTTGCTATTAACCTACAAGGTTGACCAAGAAATGAGTTTTTCCGGGAACACTTTAAGTTTACTTTGGGAAATTTTTGTACATTTTCACACAATAAAGTTATTTTTATGAAACATGGCACATTGTTTTTACTATATAGGTTATTTGCTGCCTGCTTTCTTAAAAAGAAAACACACATACTTGCAATAAAAACATTTTTATGAAAATTCACTACCATAACGCACTTGCTGCGTCCAGAGTTTTTTCATAATCCAAGAGTAAGGTCTCCTCATTATCAAAATCCTTCTATATATATATGCTTTAAAATAAATGAGAATATATATATATATATATATATATATATATATATATATATATATATATATATATATATATATATATATATATATATATATATATATATACATATATAGTGGCCCATTGAAAACGAACTGGCAGCCATGATTTTGCCGAAAAAAACCCAAAACACGTCAAGTTTGCTTGACAACCTTTGACGTAAAAGTATAGCCCAAATGTTATCCTCGTAAGCAGGAGTGTCATCCCTCCAATTTTTTCAAATGGAAATAGGGGTCGTTAGAAATATAGTCCGAGGGCCAAGGTACACTTTTGGTCAGAATTGTGCATTTTATAGGTAAAAGTATGAAAATTTCCAGGCTTGTAATATAGACCACAAGAGTCCTTTTGAGCGTTGTAGGCATCGCCGGAAGTGCCCAGGAGCCGCCATATTGGATTTCGCCGGAACAACATCCAGTTGCACTTTAACTGCATGTAACTCTCGAACAGTCCGATTTCAGTTTTCTTCTTTTCTTTTTGTTTGAAAGCTCTTTTTAAAACTAATAAAAAGTATTCTAAACGTTTTCTTGTGTCTTACGGTTTTCGCACAATTTACAGAAAACGTAAATTCTAAACGATAAAAAAAGTTGTATTCTAAACGACAAATAATATGAGTAAGATTGAAAAGAGAATTGCATTAGATTTCTATTGATGTATAACACCTTTGGTTTTAACGGAATAGAAATACTAAAGAGAAGTAGAAACGAATTAGATCGGGCGGGCGTCTGAATGTAAATTTAAATACCCTCTTTATAGTAAATATGATATCGGTATTTAATCTTTCGCCGTAGTGTACAACAAGCAATTTCTTTTCTTTTTCCGACGAAAATTCTTTCTTTTTCTGAATAGCACTGTAAGTCGTCAAAATTTCTGGTTCTGGTCAGATAAAAACCCTCGTGTTTTCCATGAAGTCCACACTCAAAGTCACAAAAAAAAAAATCAATGTTTGTGCGGGTATGTTTGGTGATCACATCGCTGGACCAATCTTCATAGCTAAATTTGTATTTGGAAATATTGCACTATTTGGAGCAACATTTAGTTTTCCAACAAGATGCCGTTACTGTTAGGAAGTTCTTGGATAGACACTTTCCCGGCCAATGGATAGCTCGAAGAGGTGCTGTAGAATGGCCAGACCGATCTCCTGATCTGTGTTCTTTAGACTTTTTTTTCGTTGGAGCATTTAAAATCGAAACTTTATGCTACAAAGTGCGATTAATTGGAAGTGTTACGTCAGCACATTATTGATGAATGCCGGAGGATTACTCCTGAAGTGTGTACAAGTCTTAGGCAAAAATTTGAGCAAAATTTATATAATTTCAAGCAAGTTGGTGGTGCTCCATTTGCACATTTATTGGATTAAAGTTCAATTTGTTGATATGATGGGTTGTTGGTTTAATAGTATATATATATATATATATATATATATATATATATATATATATATATATATATATATATATATATATATAATTTATTTCATTTTCGCTACTGTAATATTTATTTCAACTTTACCAAAGTATGACAATAACTTGTTTCAATTGCAGTTCAATGTTTATTCAAATATTTATTTTTCCATATATATGTTTGATTGAAGAATAATTCCTCCTTAAACCCTCTTGAATTTCATGACAGCACAATTTAAAGTTCTAGATATCGCATTTAGAGATATCGTAGAAAACTTGTAGAAAAATCATCGGAACCGGGCACTAGTTTGGAGCTCTAACAAATATAAGACTTCAGGCAGTGCAATAACAGCGTAAGTAGTAAACTGTATTAAGATCTTCCAGCCTTAAGTATTTCTAATCCTGCTAATTATAAATCTGATAGATAAAAACTTTTTAGGGTAGGGTTCATAGGCAATGGTGACCTCACTATCGATCAGATTTGAGTTCACTTGAGGTCGATCACCATATACCACTTTCTGTTTTTATTTAAGGACTGTTACACTTATTCCTGTTACCTATTAATTATTTGAGGGAGGTTACAATTGTTTATCTAAACGCTGATTATTTAAAAACTTATTGAGGTGCTTCTTTGATGCGCTGAATTTGCTCATTATATGGTGTAACACATTCTATACATTTTATGACCGGTACTGATCTAATTGAAAATCTAAATGCATTCTCGAAGGCACCCATAAACCGAGATTGTCAGTATCATGTTCACGGTTTTATATCTATAACCCTCCATACGGTGCTCATCGTGAGATTGTGTCTATTGTTTCTCATCTAATCTCCAATAACCACGAGCGTTACATTTATAGCTAATTCGTAAAACAAAGAAGTCAATTCAGTTTATGACTGATGAACGATGGAGCTGAAGCAACTAAAATTAAATTGAGGTGAAGGTGAAGTAATTACTGTAAATTGTTCGTGTTCAGAACTTCAGAAGCGAAGTGTGGTATATCGAACGTTCTGCTATAAGTTACGATCTGTCGCTTGTCAGTTATTACCCGAGAGCCACCGGGTAGGTCTCTGTATCTATACGTTGAAGACATTGAAGTTACTTCAGCCTTTCTTTGAGCTTTATTGTTGCTAAAGAATGCAGAAAATTCTGCCGAGTGTTAAAGGATGAGGTGGAAAATTAAAGTTCTAATGTTGCATCTTTTATTGCTTTTCTATCACAAGTCACAATCATGACCATTACATGCTTAAACTTGTAGATACTAATCTAAAAAAGTTAATTAATTATTTGTAATTTCGCGCTTAAAGTTTTTTTATTTTCTGTAACAATAAGGTAAGCACTTGTTAAAAAAGTCTGGACGCAGCAAGTGCGTTATGGAAGTGAATTTTCTTAAAAATGTTTTTAATAGCAAATATGTTTATTTAATGTAAGCAGGAATCAATTTGGTCAACGGTATAACCTATATAGAAGGAACAATGTACCATATTTTTCCAACATAACTTGTTTGAAAATGTACAAACATTTTCCGAAAAGAAACTTAAAAAGTTTCCGAGAAAACTTGTTTCCTAGCTGACGAACCTTAGGTTAACAGCAAATTGCGTTATTGAATTTTAAAGCGTTTAATGAAAATTCGCTACTAAAACGCACTTACTGCGTCTCGATTTTTTTTACATGCATCATATTTCGATGAAAAATGCAAAAATGCAATAAGGAATGTTCAAAAAAATGTAGGTATCACTAACAACTTATGGGCCATCCTGTCTTTGTCAAAATAATTTTATAAGATGCAGCTCAAAACACCCTATAGTTAACGTATACGATTTTTTCTCGTATCTTGTTTAATAACAATTATATTGAGCTTTACCGTAGAAACGCGTCGCATTGTATATATGTTAACAGAAAGTAACGCCGGATATGGATTCTAGGGGACCTAGTTTGCGCTCATTTAAAGAAATCTTTTTAGAATTCAAAATCCGCGGTTTCGTCATTAACGAATTTTTTCTACGAAAATTAGCTAAAAATTATAGACTGTTAAACCATAAATTTAACTAACACTACTTCCAAAGTATCAGAGAAAGGGTCTATTTTAAATGAATTTTCTGAAAATATTTTATTAAAATGAAGGGCAATGATGGTTGAAGCTGAAACTTAAGGGTTTGCTGAACGAGGCAAACCATTTTTTTTCTTTATATGTCTAACTTTTTTGTCTTTAAACTTACAGACCTAGATTTTGATAAATTGTTCAGCCTATATATATATATATATATATATATATATATATATATATATATATATATATATATATATATATATATATATAGGGCCGGTTCTGCTCCCATAAATGTTCTGCTGATGGTCTCTTTGCAAGACTCTCAGCTTATTCATTGTCTTTGACCCCCGAGTGACCCGGAACCCAGATGAGGATGACCTCATTCAGGTCGCTCGTCTCGTCTCGGCATTCACTAACCAACCTGGAATTTACCCGTAGGTTACTTGGGGCCTTAAAAGCTGCCTGCCTGTCTGTGGCTATGAGGATCCGCTTGTTGGTGTAGCCCCACCTCTTGTTCTCTCGCACGCAGTGCAAGATTGCGTACATTTCGGCCTGAAAGACCTTTTCATGAGCCCTGAGAGAAATACTGTGATTTACCCTCGGTCCTTCCGAACAAACGCCTGCCCCCGTCGCACGTTGCCCCTCGGATCCGTCTGTGAACCGGACGATCGTGTACCGTGGTATGCCGGGCGTCTGCCATCGCCATGGCTCGCGGTCGGGGATTACCACTGTAAAGTTATTTTCCCTACAGATTCGCGGGCTCGCAAATTCTGACCACATTTCAAGCAATTGCTCCTTCACGATCTCCTGTATCTTGCAGTGGCTCCTGCAGGCTGGGTTGGCCTTTAATCTATCATTGGAGGCTAGTCTGTATAGTCATATCCTAGCCTCCCGCATAGTAACTAAATGAACGGGGGGCAGATCCAGCAACGCTTCCATGGCGGCTGTTGGGGTTGAGGTCATGACCCATGTGATTCCGAGGCGATGGTCTGACCACCCTTGCGTACAGCCAATGGGCCATACTAGGTGTCAGTCCCCACGGTTTTCCATATAGCCGCCTAGTGACGGCTAGGGTCATAACTGCCTTGCGCAGTATTTTTCAACGTGGCCATTCCAGGTTAGCTTAGAGTCCAATACGACCCCAAGATATTTTACCTCCCTGGCCATCGGGATGTTTATACCATATATAGTGAGAAGTCTGTGTCCCTCCACTTCCTCCTCTTCGTAAATGGTATGACGGAGACTTTCTAGGGGCTCACCCCGAGCTCTTAGTTTACCGTCTACCTTTCCACCACATTCAGTTATGTCTGCATGCGCTCCCACACTGATTGTGTAGCCTTTTCTCGGGCTATGATGACAATGTCGTCCGCATAGCCCTTTACTCGCACCTTCCTCTCGAGGGCCTCCTTAGCAAGCCGTCTACGACTAGGGGTACCAGAGCAGGGGAGACAAAACGCTTCCCTGCGGGCACCCCCCACGACTCTCGCGAGTGAAGTAAACACTCCCTGAACATGGAACCGATCCATCTGCAACAGGTCTCTTCTATTCCCCGCTCCCTGACAGCTGCCAGTACCGATCCGAATGAGGTTTTGCTGAAGGCCCCCTCTAAGTCCAGGGAATGCGCCCTGTTCTCCAGCGTATTCTCCAGTTTTAGCGCCAGTTGGTGCATTGGTGTTTCTGTTGATACTCCTGCTCTGTATGCACATTCTAAGTAGTGTAGAGGATATGCTTCCAGTACACCGCCTCTAATGTGCCGGTCGAACAGTTTTTCCATTGTTTTTAGCAAGAAATACATTAGGCTTATTGGACTCAGGGACTTTTTCTGGTCTGTTGGACGCCCAGGTTTAGGAATGGATACAAGCGCCGGCGCCAGTATGTATATATCCTGTTGAAGCGTGATGTACATTATAAATCCCGGTGATTTGAATGGCTTAAAGCTGTTAATGGCCGATCTGATTTTGCTCGAAATAACCACCTCTTTAGCGACTGTCAGTCTTACTCTAGATGCTCGCATGTACGGCGCCTCTATTTCTGAGTGTTCGCAGTCCGGAGGTGATTAGATTATTATGTTCCAGCCGGTGAAATGCGTCTGTAGTAAAACTTCCATAGTTCCCTCCCCCGAGCTTGTAAAGCATTCCGTAGATGTTTTAAGGAAGCCTATGATGGTCTAAGTGGTCTTGGACAGGATATTGTGTAGTCGAGCACTCTCGGATGTGTTCTCCACTTCCTCGTAGTGCCGAGTCCTTCTTGGCGTCCCTCAGTATTTTATTAGAGCTCGTCTCGTTAGGGCATGTGTATATTCATTCCATGCCCCTGACCTTTTGGCCGCGTTGTACAGCATACGAACTTTTGCCTGAAGCCCTCATTTTCAGAGGGCAGCTGCCGTTATAGGCCGAGGTGATTGCGTCTTGCACCTGGGCTGTCGCAATATCGAGGTCTATCGAATTGTCTCTGGTACTCTTAACCACCCGCAGTTCCGCTGCGAGGTCTGCCCTGTAGGCTTCCCAGTCCGTCTTGCGAGGCTCCCAGTGCCATACCGTTTGTCTTTCGACTTTGGCAATTTCAAACCGGATCTATCTATGGTAACTAGAATACTTGCTATTGTTTCAGTTTATATCTTTGTGTGTGTAGTGTATGCATACCAGCATTTTGAAGATTTGGTCAGGAACGGTCAATTTCGCTAGTATGAAACACGAAGCAGATATGATATCAGCATACCATATCACAGAATCACCAGGGCACGGTCGGGGAGTACGTACTGGAGCATTAAATTTTTTTAACAATATGCCACAATTTGTAAGGGCAAAACAATTAAAAGACTTTAAAAAGTGCGTTAGGGACACTCTGTTACAGTATTCGTTGTATAATTTGTCGGAATTTCTTGACACACAAATACTGTGGATTGACTAGTGCCATCTATCCGTGTATATATAAATTAATTTACAACTTCGCAAAGTTGTTTACTATCTGTGTATGCTTGATTTGAATTTGTACATGTTTACACTGTAACATGTTACACGTGTCATCACCCTTTTCCAAACTATGAGGTTTCTGAGTACATCTTACAATATTTATTCAGTAAGAAACAATTGCCAACATAATGACGTCATAGTTATCGACGCGGCCCACCAGATTCGTAATCAGTTGCTCTACCGTCTTATGACTCAATGATAACGGCTCTGCAAACGTGACAGTTTGTTGATCGAATGTATTTCAAGATAAGGAACCTTTAAAACCCTTGTAACCACGAGCCACATTCTCTTCTTACTTAAAAGTCAACCGCAAAACATGCCATCACTCAGATAATTAATAAAAAAAGGCAGCATGGCTAAATAGGTAAGGTAAAGATATAATGCTTGCTTATTTTTACAATTGCTTTTGTCAATTTATTTAATTATGATTTAAATATGTTTACCTGCTGTTTTGCTATACTGAATTTACTTTTAACAATTGCTTTGTCCATTATACATGAATATATTGTTTTTATGGTGGCTTGTGGTAGCGTTCTTAATATTCAATATTAGCAGTCAATTAATTTTTATTATTTATTAACATGCAGATAAATTTTGTACTTAAACAGAACATGCTACAGGCTACCTTATGTAAATTACAAAGAACTAAACCGACGCTCATACACCTGAATTGTTATAGCCACCCCGTCATTTTAGAGGAGATATATGCTCCATTTTGGACGCAACATCCATCTTTTTATTAAAACATCCACTGTGTTGTCATCGTGAAGCTGCTCCTGTAGAAAAACGCAACCTTCATTGGTTTATAAGGAACATCCATTGGTTTATATCATCGCGAAGCTGCTCCCGGAGGAAGGAGATATATTATATTGAACAGTGGGGCCCCCGCAGCATTCTGACAGAGATGCAAGAAGCCTTGACTCGCCTCCTCGATGGCAGAAGTCTGGATGACGTCAAACAGTTGATGAAACTATCAGCTAAGTACTTTATTTATCTATATCAATTTATTTTCAAGACATCAATAATTTAACCATGGTTCTTTAGAACACCTATAATTAATTACTTATGTAACTTTATTTAGTTTGGTAAATTCACTACAATCAGCATTATATAAACTCAATACATTAGAATAAATCGATTTTTACCGTATATTTAGTTTTTATTTGTACATTTTCATCATCATCATCAATCAGCCCTCTGCGTCCACTGCTGGATATAGGCCTCCTCTAGTTGAATCCATTCTTTTCTGTCATGAGTGCTACGAATCCAGTTTTTTTGTAATTTTTGTAATGTCGTCTGTCCAGCGAGTTGGTGGTCTTCCTCTGTTTCTTTTATCGGATCTGGGTCTCCATTCAAGTAATCGTTTGGTCCACCTGTCATCTTGCATGCGAGCCACATGTCCCGCCCACTTCCACTTGAGTTTTGCCACATGTACGACCACATCAGTCACTCCCGTTCTTCTGCGTAATTCTTCATTTCTAATGTGGTCACGTAACGAAACACCAAGCATCGACCTCTCCATTTTGCGCTGTGTTACTTTGAGTTTCTTAGCAGAAGCGTTGGTAAGGGTTAGTGTTTCGGCGCCGTAGGTAATAACCGGTAGAACACATTGGTTGAAAACTTTTCTTTTCAAGCATATCGGAAGGTCGCTTCTGAAAACGTCTCTTAGTTTGCCGTAAGCCGTCCAGGAGAGTATAACTCTTCTGTTTACCTCGAATGTTTGGTTGGTTTTGAATATGCTTATCTCGTGGCCCAAATATGTGTCTTTGTCTACCCATTCCACCTCAGAATTTTCAATAATTAGGTTATTACTAGGGACGAGGTTTGTCATACATTTTGTTTTTCCTATGTTCATTTTTAGACCTACTGTTGCACAGACCTCCTGAAGTTCCTGTAGCATCACTCTAATGTCTTCCAAGTTGTCAACTAGTAAGACAATGTCGTCTGCAAACCGTAAGTTTGACAGACTTTGGCCGTCTATTCTTAGACCTGTTTGGTCCCAATCTAGCTTCTTGAACACATACTCCAGGACGGTGATAAACAGTTTTGGAGACATCGTATCTCCCTGGCGTACTCCTCTCCCAATTTTTATAGGATTCGTGTTTTCATGTAGTTTTACCACAAGAGCGATAGCCAATACGGCATGCTTCCAGGGACTGCAACACTGCGTCCAGCTCCACAGTGTCGAAAGCCTTACGGAAGTCCACAAAAGCAAGGACAAGTGGTCTACCATATTCGATGGTCATTTCAATCACTGTTTTAACGCTTTGAAGATGATTATTGGTTCCAAACCCACTTCGAAAACCGGCCTGTTCTACTTGCTGGATAAAGTCTAACTTCTTTTCAAGTCGTGTGGTAATTATTCTAGTAAATAATTTGTAGAGGTGGCTAAGTAGACTTATCGGCCTGTAATTTTCTAGGTTCGAGATGTCTCCTTTCTCGTGAATCAGTATTACGATGGTGTTGTGCCACTTTTCTGGTATCGTACTATTGAAGAGACAACGGTTGAAAAGAGATTTGATTTTTTGGAGCAAGCAAGGACCACCAATCTTTTTCGCATCAGAAACCACGGAGTCTTCTCCGGGAGATTTTTGATTTTTCATCTTTTTTAGGGCTAGTTTAATCTCATCTAGTGATATTTCCATCAGTATTTCCGAGCCTTGGTTAACCACGCCTTTTTTACGGGTTAGTATGTCAGATTCTGGATGTAGATTTATATGACTTTGGCTTTTATATAGCATTCCATAAAACTCTTCCACTATATTTAGAATATCTTTCCTGTTCGTCGATGTGTGCCCTTGTGCATTTTTAAGTTTTATTATTTGTCTCTTTCCATTGTCAAGCTTTCTACATAGAACTTTCATACCTTTGTTTTTCTCTGTGGTATGTTTGATTTGGTTGTGTCTAAAAGCTCTTACGTCGCGTCGGATGATTTTTGAAATATGTTTATTTAATGTTTGTTTATTTATTTCTCTTAATTCTCCTTCACATTTTGTAAATTTTACACCCTACCAAATGTAAGTGCTAAAGTCCATGTCCTGTGTTTAATTTGCATTAAAGCTTATGCCTTTGACTGAGCAGTCAAGTAGAATTTTATCTTTTATATAAATTTTATTCCTGCATTAAATTAAAATCAATGAGTTAATATTAATTGAGTTATAACACAAAATATATCTTGTGCTCAATGTTTTCATATTTATTTGTGTTTATTGAGACAGCATTGTTGCGTTGTGTTGTTTCTTTTTGTTGATCAGGCTGTGTAATATTGTGCTTAATAAAGGTTGTCTATGTCTATGTCTATGTTCTTAATGTTCTGATTTACTGTTCTTCTTTTTTTTCTTCCTTGTTCCATACGTCTGCAGCAAAAGCAGACGGAATTATTGTGGATACGCCACTAACTATTGATAGCTGGGCGCAGAGAAGCGCAAACAATACCATAAATAACGTTTTCTTAATCGTTGTCAATATTTATTATATAGCTCGCATATTCAAAGTGCACAAATATCAAATCTTTCTAGTAAAAGAAGACTATAATAAAATTAAAATAGTGTCACCATTATCAAATGCTTTTATGGGACTTTAATACTCAATAACCCGTTGTGTCTCAGAATTTATTAAAATTGATAGCTAATAAAAGAATGCCGCAGTAAATATTTGTTATTTATGACTTTTTATGTTCCACTATCGAATCGTTTACCTTTGTAATACGGCTAGGTATTTGCTGAAGAATTTCCCCACGCGCAGAGATTCATTTAACTGTTGTCAAATAAATAATACACCTGAATATTGTGTGCAGCATCTATTAGTCTCTAAGTGCGTCTATTACTATTCAATTTATGGTCCTGGGCGAAATTCAAACGTACATCTGCGCTTCTTAATGCGTTTCGTTACGAAATGGTTGCTTTTCCAATTTTTAGTTCAGATAAAGCATGCGTGAGAAGATTATTACGACATACGACATACACGACAATAAATTAAAAATCAACACATACTGTTAAGAAACAAATAACAAAGTTGGCGCCTTTAGAAAAGCAAAGAAAAATAATAACTATCACTTTTAAAGTTCAAAATTTCCGCCATTTTTGTCAATACATTTCTGATATTTTTTTATTACTGAATTGGTAACCCGTTCTAAAGTATGTCTATTAATTCTAGCAAATAGCACCGTTGCCCTTTGACTCAACATGTCTGTTTCTTTAGGTGGACCGAATTCATACTTTTAATTTTTTACATGTCCCCCACATGTAAAAATCCAGAGGCGTAAGATCTGGACTGCTAGCTGGCAAATAACACTGAACCGCTTTTTGAAATTATTCTTTCCCTGAATGTGTTACGGAGTAGATCCTGTACCTATATAGAATTATGAGCAGCCATCGTGGTGAAACCAAACATTTTCAAATTAAATCTCTGGCACCGCTTGTCTGATTGCAAATATTATTTGGGTTTGTAACATATCAAAATAACGCCGGCTGTTAGGTGCATCAGCGTAAAAAATGGCCCAATTAACTGGTTTCCTGAAAAATAGAAAGATAGAATTGCAACTTACAATTTAAGAAATTGGTTACACTTTTAAGATATGCTTACCATAGATTCCACACCATATATTCACTCCAAAACGCGTTTGAAATTTACGGGGATTTCGTAATTCTGGCTTCTCAGTTGCTCAGTAATGATGGTTCTGACGATTGAATACTCCCGAATTTGTGAAACGACTTTCATCAGTCCAAATCACTTGCTTAGGAAAGTCTCGATTTTCACGGCATTTATCAATAACCCAGTTAGAAAACCTTAATCTACGTTCATAATTACCTTCCCGAAATCCTTGTATAATCGTTGGTTTATAAGGATGGTATTTGCTTTTTTTAAGTTCCTTGAATGGTTGATTTTGGTACATCCAATTATGTTTCGGCTGCGCTTGTTCACGTGGCAGGATTTTCTTAAAAAAACTGACAGATTGCATGATCACAATTTTCATTAAGGACGTAATTTCGAACTCATGAATTTTGAAAGCTTCCAAAATTTGATAAATGTGTTACCAGCTTGGCAAAATATCCAACATTAGGCTCAGGTCTTTCTGGAAAACTGTTAGCGTAGTTTCGTAAGTTATATTAACGTTTCTGTGAGATGATTTGTAACAGGCAAGCATGTCAAATTTTTCTACATTAGAATAATTCTGCATGCTGCCACTTCTAAATTTTAGTGACAAACAAACTTAATTTTTAATTGAAATACTTAGATTTGAACACTTGAAAACTCAATTACAATTACGCAAAAAAACACTGAATAATCCTTGAGTAGAATCCGAACACTGCCAAACATTCAAACATTTAATAGTTGGTAAACAAATGTCACAACAATTAACAGAAGTTGCTAAGCAACTGGAATAATTGGGAATCATGGATATCTTGAGTTGTCAGGAATATTCTAGTCATTATAAGTAGCATAAAAATATTGAAAATAATGTTACTTGCACAGTTTAAAATGTCTTACTATTTTTCTTGGTCATAATAAAGAAATCCTATTAAGCGCCGTATATTTTTTACTTTACAGATTGCGACGCTGCCATATGCATGTATTAATAAATTTTGAGATCTTGGTTTTTCAAATTTCTAAGCATTCTTTTGTAATCTGTGATACACCAATGAAAAGCAAAAATTGTGGTCTTTTTAGAGTGTCAAAATCCAATATGGCGTCCGTAAGGAAAAAAAGTTGACAATCGCCTAGCGATTATTTAACAATAAACATGAAAACTGACTAGATAATTGAATTCTACGTTAAAAGTTGCTGTGAAGACGATTTCAGAGAACTCAAAAATTAAAAAATACATACTTTAAATAGTTGGATAAATGATAAAGGTAATTCGCACTGTATAAAGGGAAAAACCACTGCGGTTATGTTTTTTTTTTCTGTTAACATGATTATGATACTTTAATATAATTCAAGCGCCTCTGTAAAAAAGTAAAATTAGTTAAATTAAACACGGTTCAATATTCTTGAAATTCTTATTTTGAGGATTGGTGGTGAAAACAAGACAAAACTATCCTACCCTCATTGTATACAAGCATTATTTTATGTTTTTTTTTTTTCGAGTTAAAATTTGATTACACTAGATTCAACAGCAAATAGTTTTTAGTTTTTCAATACAATCAAGCTGGATACCGCAAGCATAGTTTAATATGGCTACCGTTGTAACATTATTGACCTAAGAGTTAATTTTGCTCTATTTTTTCACCTATAAGTCACAATTCCCAATGAGAAGGCAAACTAACCAAACTTTGATGGTATTTTGTTCTACTATGGGAATTTCAACTACATGGTAAACGAATTTAGTTTAAATGTATTAGCAATCATAGATTTTTATGTATCGATATATATATATATATATATATATATATATATATATATATATATATATATATATATATATATATATATATATATTACTTATATACGTACACACCGAAGAGATATATAGGGATGATTATATAGCGTTTTTGATCTTTGATTCCATAATATGTTATAGACGTCAATAGAGCGAAAATAAGTAAATAAACATAAACAGATTACAGCTGACCGTGTTGCCAATGCTTCATTCCAATGGCATAAAAAGGGATGTATTATATTGAAGGGGTAAACGTGGTGATTTTAAATCAGCAGCTTTTCTTCCATAGGATTCACACAGAGACTGTAACTGAATATTACAACTTTTAATAATTAAGTTCATCAACTGAAACACCTTTAACATTCACAAATTGATTTCACTGCTGTACACTTTGAACTTTGAGGATATTTTTGTTTGAAGTCAGATTTTATGTGTATTTTCAACTTTGATGTAGGCACTTGAAAGACCACTTCTGCAGTAATTATGACTATACGGCCAATCAGAAATTCAGTTTAGATTATCTTAGTGCCCAAAATATTTCTTGTGTTGTATTGCAGTTAGATGGGTAATATATATGTAATCTGGACTTCATAAGAAGACCTCCAATTTACTACACCACAGAGACGTATTGCAAGTTAATATTACGCAATAAATTACCTTAAAATGAGTATTTTACGTATCTGGACTTAGTAGTCAATTTTCAGTCCAATTTGGGGCACACTTCGACCTAAAAATTACCAATTGTGAAATTGAAACTCCAACTTATATTTAAGTATATTTATAGGTAAAATTGAACCAATTTTTTACCAATTTAGTTACTTGTAAGTTACTGACTTTGGAGTAATTTTAGTAGTCAAAAATAGGCTAATTGGGAGCTGCATTCTCAAATTTGTAGTGATTATGACAACCAAGCCAACATTTTGGTTAATTATAAATTATAACTAAATTACAACTTGGTTAGGTTATTTGGACTCGAGTGCTGGATAACATGTTTTAATTTGTTGCTTGGGTAGTTGACACTAAAGAAATTAAATTTTTGACAACAACAAAAGACGCGAGTATTATCAATATACTAAATCCAGATAGAAAGTACATTCCTCTCGTACTACAAACGTCTGTCTTTAGTATGGAACAATTTCTTAGCAAGTAGAAGCGGTTAAAAGTCGTCGATGTAGAATTGTATTATATTTGTTCATAATAATTTTTAGCCACCATATTTTTGTAAATACAATGTACACCTATAATATGCAGCTGCAGTGGTGTATCATTTACACTAATATCCTTTTCAAATAGACAAGAAGCCTCTTCACTTTCAAACGAGATCATTTAAGGGATACTTCTTCCTTTCATCCATGTAGACAGATGTGTCCATATTCTTGTCTTTTGCTATGACAAACTAAGAAACCACTAAGTGATACCATTAACAAAAAGCACCGACACGCGTTTTATGGCCACCTTTGCCGCTAATGCCCTTATGTACTCACTCATCCAACACACAAGACACACACACGCCTGCAAGCCTACAGGTAGTGATCGCATTTCTTCGGTGTGTTAATGAAAAGGGTAACATAACAGAGCAAGCGGCGACTTTGAGGAGCTTATATTAAACACAATATTTCCACAAACCAGTTGCTTTGAGGCTTTCATATTTACAAGAACTTTTTGTTCAATATTTTACAATAAACAAAAAAAGGCGGTTTCACTTCAGGCGTTCTACAACAGAATTTATTTATTTATTTAGTAAATTCTTTCATTGTACTGAATTTTCGTAGAAAAAATTCACTAATGGGGAGATCCCGACTTTTGAATTTTGAAAAAATTTTTGCAAATGAGCAAAACCCATATCCGGGGTCAGTTTCAATTTATATATATATATATATATATATATATATATATATATATATATATATATATATATATATATCACACCGATAACTCAAAAAATAACGGACCGATTTTGATAAAATTTGGCATCTACCTTTCTTTTGTAAATGGCTTGGATAAGTTCGTTAGTCAGGAAATTCCGACGGGGTTTTCCGGGAAAATTTTGATTTTTCATTCGAAAAAAATTCTTATCTCAAAAAACAATCAGCCTATTTTAATAAGATTTGGCACGTACCTTCCTTTTGTAAATGGCTTTAACAAGTTTGTTAGTCAGGAAAATCGGAAGAGGTTTACCGAGAAAAATTTGAGTTTTCATTCAAAAAAATTCTTATCTCAAAAAATAATGGGTCTATTTTAATAAAATTTGGCATGTACCTTTCCTTTGTAAATGGCTTTGACAAATCTGTTAGTCAGAAAAATATGACGAGGTTTTCCGGGAAAATTTGGAGTTTTCATTCGAAAAAATTTTTATCGCAAAGAATAATAGCCTGATTTTGATAAAATTTGGCATGTACCTTCCTTTTGTAAATGGCTTTGATAAGTTCGTTAATCAGAACAATCGGACGAGGTTTTCCGGGAAAATTTTGAGTTTCCATTTGAAAAAAAAATTTATCTTAAAAAATAAAAAATCTATGATAACAAAATTTGGTAGGTACGTTTACGATATGAAAAGTAAACTATACACCAAAATTTAGATTTCTATGTTACAAGAAAAAAAAGTTATAATAAAATATTTTGTGCCAGATCATTTCTATGAAAATTCACTACCATAACGCACTTGCTGCGTCCAGGCTTTTATTTATTATACTTGTTATATTTGATATAACCATTTTTATAATGTATATAAGAACCTCGGTGGTTCAGGCGTAAGAACGTGTGCCTCTGAACCGAAGGGTACTGGGTTCGATCCCAGGGTACTCCTTTCACTTTTTCAGTACAAACTGTAAAATTAACATCAACCGAGGTTCTGGCATTGTATTTGAGCAAGTTAAATGTCTGCACGTTCCGCCCTTTCCGCCACGGTTTTGAACCATTAGCCCATTTAAACTTGAATTTTTAGTCAGAGTGGCTGCCTCGAATCTGATAATAAATTTAATGTGTTCATGGGATCTTTAGGCATCACATTTCAGCTTTTTATTAGTGACTTTTCTTTTGGATTTTGAAAAAATTTCTTCAAATGAGCGTTAATTAGGCCTCCCAGAACACATATCCGGGGTTAGGTCAGGTCAGGTAATTATATATATATATATATATATATATATATATATATATATATATATATATATATATATATATATATATATTTATATATTTATATATATATATATATATATATATATATATATATATTATTTATTTATATATATATATATATTTATTTATTTATATATGTATCACACCGATAACTCAAAAAATAATGGGCCGATTTTGACTAAATTTGCTGAATACCTTCCTTTTGCAAGTGGCCTGAATAAGTTCTTATCCAAGAGAATCGGCCCAGGTTTTCCCGGAAAATTTTGTGTTTTCCTTAGAAAAAAATTTATATCTACGGAATTAACAAAGTAAGGGCAACCAAATTTGGTTCGCGGGTTTATATCGTTACAAGTAAGTTGCCTACGAAAATTGAGTCTGTAGGTCAAAAAAAAACAGTTATAGGCATTTAAACAAAAATAAATTGGGTTCTTCCTCAAAACGTCAAAATGGCGATTTAAAACGTCAAAATTGGCAACATTTAGGCAAAGAACTTGAGTCTAATACGGGCTACGAAAAGAAAATGTCTCAAGAAGAATGCTTTACAAACCCTGAATTCTTAGTTTGCACCGTCATTGTCCTTCATTTTACTAAAATATTTCCAGAAATTTTATTTCAAATAGACCCTTTTTCTGATTTTTGGCAGTAGCCTTAGCTATAGAGTTTATCGTTTAATGGTATATAATTTTTGTCGAATTTTCTCAAAAAATCAATAAAGCTCAATATATCCGTTATTATACAAGATTTGAAAAACAATTGTATATATTAATTATAGGGTGTCTTGAGCTACATCTTAAAAAATTATTTCTACAATCACAATCACACAAATTTTCTTTTTTTTTATCAAACACGCCTTATGTTATTGCATTTTTGCATTTTCCATCGAAATATAATGCATGTTTGTAAGAAACGAAATTCTGGACGCAGAAAGTGCGTTAAGGTAGCGAATTTTGATCAAATGGTTCATATTTGAATAGCTCAATTTGCTATTAACCTATAAGGTTGACGGAGAAGCTAGTTTTTCGGGAACTAGTTTTTCGGAAATTTTTATACATTTTCAAACAATAAAGTTGTTTTGATGAAACATGGTACATTGTTTTTACTATATAGATAACCAAATTTAATGCCTGCTTTCTTAAAAAAAAAACACACACACACATATTTGCTATTAAAAACATTTTAATGAAAATTCACTACCATAACGCACTTGCTGCGTCCCGAACTTTTTTAGTCTTATCTAAACCTTTTAATTACTCAGCGATCTACCTCCATATTTAAATAAAGGTCCACTCACACAAGCGCGAGCTTACACTCATATTCACACAAATACACATAATATATGTGTGTGTTTTATTTCTTTAACGTCGGCGTATTTCCGCAACCATGGCCCATCATCGATGCCAGGGAGCAGTTTAACCTCACTATCCTGGAAATTTTGCCGAACCCCTGCCTTTCTGTAAGGAGGGTGGTGAACGTGGCCAACATGTACATGGGACCGACGGCTTTACGCCCAACCGAAGGGCGGAACGGGCAGACATTCAACTGGCTCAAATACAATGCCAGAACCTCGGTTGATGTTAATTGTACAGTATGTACTGAACAAGTGAAAGGAGTATCCTGGGATCGAACCCAGTACCCTTCGGTTCAGAGGCACACGTTTTTACCACTGAACCACCGAGGCTCTCACATAATGTATACAGTTATATTTACAATTTGCACCTGCAATATTCTGTATCTATTTAACTAATTATTACTAGATTATATTAAGGGAAACAAAAAACAGGGACACAAATCTTCTGCATCTTAGCGGTCTATATAGACGACTTTATATAACTTACACTTGACCCTGGATAAATTAGGAAATTAGGAAAAACATGGTTATACAGAAGGATATGTAAAACTATGTACAAAATTCTAAGTAACTACTAAAAAATAAAATTAGAGCCATTAAATGTTTAGACCCAATTCACAAATATGTGTATTTACAATCGAATATATATATATATATATATATATATATATATATATATATATATATATATATATATATATATATAACCATTTCCCGTTGCAAGTAAGTGTGCTAAGTTAAAAGGACACGAAACAGAGCGTGTTCGCACATTATTTTCAACAAATATTTGAACCTGTTGGTGTATTGTTGAAATAAAAAAATTATACAAAAACTTATTCCTCGTAACAGGTCAGCGTAGTGTTGAGAATCAAACCTAAGAGCTTTCGTTTTGTTGCTTGTCGTGCCAACAGGCTACACTACGAAGGCGTCGTAAACAATTATTCAATAACAGCTATGAATCTAACACGACTGGTTACCAGAAAACTTATGTCAGTAATCCTGTGATACAACAAAATATTCCCTGATAAAAAATGTGAAAGAAATAATCTACAGTATCAAATTTCCACATCACATCTATATGAATAACACATATTTCGTAACTCCCATTTATCGAAATAGTTAATCTAGACAGTTGTGAATAAAATATCTATAAACCGTTCAATATATCGAAGTTTTTCATTATTCCTGGCGTTGAGCGTCCGCTGGCCGACGGCAAGACATAAATCAGTTAGATCTGCGGCACCAAGAAGAGGCAAGAGGCAATAGGAGGCAACGCAGTAACCAAGATACACGTACGTATTGTGTTTCTGTTTACTGTCTCCGGGTCTCTGCCTAATTTAAATACAGTATAATGTGCTTGTTAACTCTTTTACAATTCTACAAATACGCGTGCTAACTTCCTGTAGGAGCCATGAGCTTTATTCAAGTTAGCAGTAAGTATTTTGCCGTCTTATTTGACATACTTCATTTACCGATTTATACAGGTGTTTCAAAAATTATGTGCCATCGCTGACGGTTTGAATCCTCACGTAAAAATTACGACAGGGTCACCTTCTCGATGCGGAACCAGGTGGCGACCCTGTCGTACATCTCACAATGTTGCAGGAGGCTGACTACCTTAGCCGAATTACATTAAGTGTATTCTCGCTGTAATTAGTATAGCACACTGCCGAGCTCTTATATGAGAGCGAAACCGGTATGCGTTCCTAATAATGGTGAGAATTCATCTAGCCTTATTTACACTCCAGAGCAACAAATTCGGGGTCAAGGAGTCGCGGACCAAAGGACTCCAGGGGGCAAGCTGAGGAAGTGGAAACAACAACATAAACTTTCGATGAAGCTTTCCCCAAGACCGTCATGCGCGGTGAACAGCCGCATCCTGTACGAGGTGACCCTGCTAATAACTAAACATGACGGATCTAGACAAGGAGGTCGAAATAAACTTCCCCAATCTACGGTGTCACGTGACCCGTGCCTAGGGTTGGATGGCACCAGGGTGATGGTGTCTTGAACGGAACCTCTGGAGTACCGGGCAACCCTCCAGTGTAACCCGCCTTGCTCCACACAGGGGGTTATGATGGTGTGGACAGTATTTCCCCCATTCTCGTGGGAACAACATGAAAATCATAAATATATATGGAACCAAAACCAATTAGGCTCGGGGAGTTGCTACGGCTACAGACTCGTGCCTTGAGTCTATTCCGGAAACCGAGACGAGCCAGGGGGCGGCAGCAAACTCTGGAGGTCTCATGACCGACGTAGATACGGGGGATCAGAGGGTAGCTTCGGCCACAGACCTGTCCCCGACACCCAAGCTGGAGGCTGGGTCCCACCGGAGTGCGGCGCGGTCGGCGGACTCTGAGGGCCCCTCCACCAGTGAGGACTCTACTATAGGGGTAGAAGAACTGCCCCAGCAGTCCAAGTGTCTTTCCGGGACACAAAGAAATAAGTTCCGGAGGGCGCAGGAAATGGCGACCGGGACGTGGACGGTCGAGAAACCTAAATGCGCAAGAGGGGAGTGCGAGTCAGAAGAGGACGCGCTCGGACTCTAGCACGCCTACTACAGACAGACGTCCCAAAAGGGCCAGGGCACCTGTAAAGGCGCAAGAGGAGAGTGCGAGTCAGAAGAGGACGCGCTCGGACTCTAGAACGCCTACTACAGACAGACGTCCCAAAAGGACCAAGGCCGGTAATGCCGAAACACCGGCGCAGACTGGCTCGTATAGGGAGGCTGCGGAGGGCCTCAAGATGGCGGTGATTGACAGACGCCATCTTGAGGTCACGCTAGACCAGGGGAAGGCGAAACATATCCAGGCTGCGGTGGACTCTCTTCAGGGAGGGAGAGCCCGCCTCAGTTCCACCTGGCGCGCCTCGCAGGAGGCATCGTCTGGACAACCTGTGCCGGCCCACAGTCGCGGGACTGGCTGCGGAAAACCATCGTGGGCGTCGATTAGATTTGGTAGGGGGTGGACTGGACAGCCGTCGAGCCCAAGGAACTCCCAAAGAGACGCAAGGTCATCGTATGGGTCCCTGACACCGTCCCGTAGCAGACGGTGATCAGTAGACTGAAGATCCAGAACCCTGAATTGGGGGCACAAGACTGGTCGATTCTAAGCAGGAGGGCAGAGGAGAAAGGCTAGACTCTCGCCTTCTAGATCGACCAGGCGTCTTATAGAGCCCTTGAAGGAACCACCTTCAACACTGCCTTTAATGAATTTCTGTTTCAGGGGCCTGACAACGATCAAAATCCGATGTGGAGGAGCGGATGGGTCGAGGGACATTACTGTCGTGTCAGCCTATCTGCCACAGACCTTCCTTTACCCAAGGAATTGGAGCAGCTGATGGTGGGTAGCAGAGCAAGTGGATGGCAGACCATCATCGGCATGGATGCGAACGCGCACATTGAGTTGTGAGGAAGCTCGGACACAAACTCTAGGGGTGAGGCACTTCCAATTCTTTATGAAATTTAATTTAGATATATTGAATAGAAGTAATAAACCAACCTTCGTCACAACACGGCGTGAAGAAGTTTTAGATCTAACAGTTTCCACCCAGTTTCTGGGTAACTTTGTTAAGACATGTATATATATATATATATATATATATATATATATATATATATATATATATATATATATATATATATATATATATATATATATATATCTGTATCACACCGATAACTCAAAAAATACTAGGCCAATTTTGATCAAATTTGGTGAGTACCTTCCCTTTGCAGGTGCTTTGGACAAGTTCGTTATCCAGAAAAATCGGCATAGGTTTTCACAGAAAATTTTGTGCTTTTTTTTGAGAAAAAAATTATATCTCCCGAAATAACAAAGTAAGGGCAACCATATTCAGTACGTGTATTTGTATTATAAAGATGTATAAAAATTTAGTTCTGTAAGTTTAAACACAAAAAGTTATGGGTACCTAAAAAAAGAGTTTTCCTCAAAACGTCAAAGTTGCAATTTGAAACGTCAAAATTCTCAACATTTAGGCAAAGAACCTAAAACAAACACGGATTATGTAAAAAAAGGCCGCACGGAGAGTGTTCTGCAAACTCTTAAATTTCAGCTTCAACCGCCGTTATCAACCGTGATTGCCCTTCATTTTACTAAATTATTTACTGAAAATTCATTTCAAATAGACCCTTTCGCGGATGCTTTGTCTGTAGGTTTAGTTATGTTGATGCTTTGGTTGTAGGTTTAGTTAAGTTTAACGATCTATAGTTTTTAGCTAATTTTCGTAGGAAAAATTCGTTAATGAGGAGACCGCGACTTTTGAATTTTAAACAGATTTCTTCAAACGAGCGCCAACTACGCCCCCTAGAATCCAGATCCGGGTTTACTTTAATTTTTTCTGTTAACATATATACAGGTTGAAGCATTTCTACGGTGAAACTCAATATAATTGTTATTATACAAGATACGAGAAAAAATTGTATACGTTAATTATAGGGTGTTTCAGCTGCATCTTATAGAAATATTTGAACGATCACAGGATGGTCCATAAGTCGTTGGTGCCAGCCCTACAATTGTTCTTCTCGAACACCCCCATATTATTGAATTTTTGCATTTTTTATCGAAATATGATGCATTTTTGTAAGGAAAAAATCGAGATGCAGTAAGTGCGTTTTGGTAGCGAATTTTCATTAAATCCTTCAAATTTCAGTAACTCAATTTGCTATTAACCTAAGGTTTGTTGGGTAGGAAAACAACATTTTAAGTTTATTTTCGGAAAATTTTTGTACGTTTTCAAACAATAAGTAATTTTGATAAAATTTGGTACATTATTTCTACTATATAGGTTATACCGCTCACTAAATTCATGCCTGCTTGCATTAGAGAGACATAATTTGCTATTAAAAGCATTTTCATGAAAATTCGCTTCCATAACGCACCTGCTGTGTCCAGAGTTTTTTTATTCTTCATGAAGCACTTGGTGAACACATCTGTTTCTCTATTGTCATAATTATCCACATTTAGCATACCATTTATTTTTTGTAGCACTTCACGAAGCAAAAGACACAAGGAATTTCTAGAGCTCTTGACATTGGCATTCGCTGTTGCAGCAGTGCATCTAGGTGACAGAAGAAGAAGACTATGAAATGGAAGGCTCCTCGTCTTGAGAGCTAGTACCCAGTTCCTGTCAAGTAAGCAGAATGAAGTGCTATTCACCATCGGGCTGAATAAGTAGCTTTCTTGTCAGTTCTTCGGACTTCCATCACATGTGTTATTACAGTGCATTACATTTTTACCACTGACACAATGGTCCATACATTACGTCATAGGCGAAAGCGGCCATAGCTTACAAGCTGGACTTACATACGCGCGCATATCTGCAGCTTTTCTTCTTTCAGCGGACGTTATTAACAAAGAACCGACGCCGACAATTAAAGGTGATGGTTCCGTGCCATCGGAAAACAGTATATCAATCACTACAGGGCAGCCAACCTCCTAACGCGGCAATATTGCCAACTGCTACCTAATTACATGCACTTCAGCAGCCCGACGAATACATCTTGTGAAAAATTGTTGCTGCTGTAAATCTAGACTGACTTTAACAGGTCATTTGTTTTCGAACAATGCTTTCAATAATTCTGCTGGGATTCTTTTGAGGTTTGCAACACAATTTTTTACTCGGCAAGCCAATGAGAAAGTGTAACAGAGGATTCATTTAAAAGATTTATGCCTAGCTGTGCTAAATATATCTTACAATAAGTATTTTGTTGCAATGTTTTAATGTTACGTGTTGAACGTGTTTCTTAAAGATCAGATAATTTTTGATTGTACATAATGCCGACTTTTGAATTTTGAAAAAAATTCTTCGAATGAGGGCGAACTAGACTTCCTAGAACCCATATGTTTATATATATATATATATATATATATATATATATATATATATATATATATATAGCAGCAATTGTTCTCAAAAAATGCGCACCAGAACTTGCTCCTGTCCTGACTCGTCTGTTTCAGACATCTTACAATAGAGGCCTATTCCCGAGTAACTGGAAAACTGATCGAGTACAACCCGTCCCCAAGAAAGGATCGAAAGCGCTTCCTAGCAACTACAGCCTATTTCTCTCCTTTCAGTCGTCTCTAAAGTGATGGAAAAGTATATAAACACCGAATTACTAAAATTTCTTGAAAAACACAGTCTACTCCACGACAGGCAGTATGGATTCTGTCAGCGCAGATCAACTGCCGACCTCCTTTCCTTTGTCACTCATTCTTAGAACAAGTCTATGGAACTACACGGCGAATCCCAGATTGTCGCTCTAGACATATCCAAAGCATTCGACCAGGTCTGGCACGCAACGCTGCTTAATAAACTACCGGCCTATGGCCTACCACCAAAACTCTGTACGTGGACAGCAAATTTCCTCTCCAACCGGAGCATTTCTGTTGTCGTGGATGGCCATTCCTCTAAACTGTATCCAATTAATGCAGGAGTTCCTCAAGGTTCAGCTTTGGCCCCTACTTTGTTTCTTCTCCACATCAATGACCTCCTCTCTAGCACATCCAACCCAGTTCACAGTTACGCGGACGACAGCACCCTCCACTCAAATATACAACATTCTAAGCCTGTCTCTTTAGCCCAATTAGATGAGGATCGCAGACTCATGGAGGGTTCTATCTCCGTGGATCTCCAAAAAATATTAGACTGGGGAAGTAAAAATCTTGTACAATTCAACCCTACCAAATCACAGTCTTGCTATCTTTCTCATAAGAGATACACCAGACCTAGACCAATCACAATAAACAACCAAGTTATTCAACGTAATGAGACCTTTTCACTTGTTGGCATCTCTGTGGATCGAAATCTCAATTGGCAGCAACATCTCACATCAATTGCACAAGCGGCTGCTAAAAAATTAAGTTTCCTCTTTCGGGCTCGCAAATACTTTTCACTAGCTGATCTCTATACTTTATATACTTCACAAATAAGACCAAACCTCGAATACTGCTCCCACATCTGGGGTGCTGCTGCCGCTTCTACACTCGCTATCCTGGACTCTATTTAGAAGAGAGCTATACGTCTCATCGGTGACCCTACCCTCACCCAAAGGCTGCCATCGCTTGCCCACCGACGTGCCGTTGGTGACCTCTCTCTCTCTTTTATAGATATCTGCACGGGCACTGCTCAGAGGAGCTTTCTTCAATAGTTCCTTCACCTGATGCCCCCAACACATCTACCAGGGGAACAGAGCAAATGCACCCTTTTACTGTCCAGGTCACCAGACATAGAACATCTTGTTATGCCCGCTCTTTTGTCCCGAGGACTTCCAAGTTGTGGAATTCCTTGCCGGCACATGTTTTTCCTTCTCCCCCGAACCTCCAAACCTTCAAGTCTAAGATTAAAAAGTTGCCTCTTTCCTCCTTGTCGACACCCACGGTAGTATTTAGGCTGTAAGCCCTCGTGGTGTGTTGTTGAAATTAAATATATATATATATATATATATATATATATATATATATATATATATATATATATATATATATATATATATATATATATATATATATATATATATATATATAATAATATGCCGATTTTGGTCAAATTTGGTGCATACCTTTCTTGTGGCTTGGATAAGTTCGTTATCCAGGAAAATCAGCCCAAGTTTCCCCGGAAAATGTTGTGTTTTCTTTCGAAAAACATTTATATCATCTAAAATAACAAAGTGAGGGCAACCAATTTCGGTACGCTGATTTCTGTCATAAAGAGTATCCTATGTACCACAATTCAGATCTCAATGTTAAAAGAGAAAAAGTTAGAGGTAAATTAATTTTTAATTAATTAAATCTGATGAAACAAAGTTCAAACGTCAAAATTGATAACTATGGTAGGAGTACGAACGTGAGTAAAAAAATACGACACGAAATGACTAACAAGTTCGTAGATCTGGCTCTAAGTCGTTATTTTCCTCCATTTCGTTTAAATATGAGCAAAATATCCATTGTTAATAAAAATTGTTTCATGCAAATAGAAAAGACGTTATACAACTAACGTACTACTGGATATACCTGCTGGTCTGCCAAGTGGAGAGTGGCCGAGTCGGCTAAGCCTTGTAACTCCGATAGTCGAGCCCTACATGATGATTTCTAATCCTAGTTAGTGACTTCACTTTCAATGAATTTTTTTCGTCTCCTTTCACTTTACCTTTATCTGATCAGATTGTTGTTATTCCGATGAATTTTTTAGCGAGTTTTTGTGAAAAAAGTTATTTAATAAAGAAGAGATAAAAACTTTTAAAAGTTAATTCAGTTTGAACAGCATATCTTGTTGTTCTTGTTCTTGCCCTAACTTATTGAAAGCGTTCCATATTTAATACAGTCGTAGACTTTTCCCGTAGCTTCACAAGTGCCTGTTTTAGTAAATTTTCTTAAAAAAATTCACTAATGACGACACCCCGACTTTTGAATTTAGAAAAAATTTCTTCAAAATGAGCGCGAACTAGGCCCCCAGAACCCATATCCAGGGTCAGTCTCAATTTTTTTATTTATATATATATATATATATATATATATATATATATATATATATATATATATATATATATATATATATATATATATATATATATCATACCGATAAGTTAAAATATATTCAAATTTGCTGAGTACCTTCCATTTGTAAGTGGCTTGTATGAGTTCGTTAGCCAGGGAACTGGCTCAGGTTATCCCGGAAAATGTTGTGTTTTGTTTCGGGAAAAATGTATATCTCCGGAAATGACAAAGTAGGGCAAACCACATTTGGTACGCCTGTTTGTATTATAAAGAGTGAACCATTTACCAAAATTTAGTTCTGTAAGTTTAAAGATGAAAAAGTTATAGGCTTTAAGTGAAAAAAACCAGTGGTTTTCCTCAAAACGTCAAAATAGCGATTTGAAACGTCAAAATTGGCAGGTCATGGACCTGAAAGAAATACGAATTATGTAAAGAGTGTTCTGCAAACCTTTAAGGTTCACCTTCAACCGTCATTGTCCTTCAGTTTACTAAAATATTTCCAGAAAATTCATTTCAAATAGACCTTTTCTCTGATGCTTTGGCAGTAGTTTTAGTTAAGTTTATGGTTACAGAATATAATTTTTAGCTAATTTTTGTAGAAAAAATTCATTAATGAAGAGACCGCGGCTTTTGAATTCTAAAATGAGCGCAAACTAGGCCCTCTAGGATCCATATTCGGGTTTACGTTCTGTTTATATATATACAGGGTGACGCATTTCTACGGTAAAGCTCAATATAATTGTTATTATGCAAGATACGAGAAAAAATTGTATACGTTACTTATAGGGTGTCTTGAGCTGCATCCTATAAAATTATTTTGACAATCACAGGGGGGGCCACAAGTCGTTGGTGTTACCTACAATTTTTTTTGAACATTCCTTATTGCATTTTTGCATTTTTTGTCGAAATATGGTGGATGTTTGTAAAAAAAATCGAGACGCAGTAAGTTCGTTTTGGTAGCGAATTTACATTAAATGCTAAACTCAATTTGCTACTAACCTAAGGTTCGTCGGCTACGAAACGAGTTTTCTCGGAAACATTTTAAGTTTATTTTCGAAAAATGTTTGTACAATTGTTTCAAACAATAAGTTATTTCCATAAAATATAGTAATTTTTTTCTACTATATAGATACTATATAAATACTATATAAATACCGTTGACCAAATTGATGCCTGCTTGCACTAAGGAGACATATTTGCTATTAAAAACAATTTTATGAAATTCACTTCTATAACGCACTTCCTGCGTCTAGACAGGCTGAGCAATTATTATAATGAGTTTAAAATCTGAGATTTGATGTTGTGTCAGTGTGAGATTTTGTTTCTTTAACGTCGGCCTATTTCCGCGACTATGGCCAATCACCGACGCCAGGGAGCAGTTTTACCTCACTATCCTGGAAATTTTGCCGAACCCCTACCTTTCTGTAAGGAGAGTAGGGATCTTTAACGTGCCCAACATCGCATGGACACGGGACCGACGGCTTTACGCCGCCTCCGAAGGGCGGAACGTGCAGACATTCAACTTGCTCAAATACAATGCCAGAACCTCGGTTGATGTTACTGTTACAGTTTGTACTGAAAAAGTGAAAGGAGTACGCTGGGATCGAACCCAGTACCCTGCGGTTCAGAGGCACACGTTCTGCCCCTGAACCACCGAGGCTCATAGAGATTTGATGTTACACTGTTAAAAAGCTAAAAGTGGGTGACTATAAGTGGTTTCCTGATGTATAAGATTAAACTTGATGATCAAAGGTGTTAAAGTCGAATTAATATAATTAGAGAGGAGTAATAAAAATGAACAATTGTAGTAACTTTCTTTGGGGAGAAATCTTGACTCTAGGATTTTTAAGACTTCCAGTGGAAAATTTTTGTTGCTTCAGTATTCGTTAATTTAGATATCTAGATAAAGAAATATAACCCTAATGTGTTGCAAAGTTAGTGAGGAAAGAAAAGGTGAGTAATATTTTTCAATAATATCAGTAATAAAACTCAACAATCATCTTTATTAAGCACATAAAAATTGAACAGTAATAAAAAGAGGTTTTTGAAGCAAAATTACATAATATCATATAGTAAAAACTTTCAAATAATAGATTCTGTGAAACAGAAAAGTTCTTAAGATTATCTTAAATATTAATTCTTCGTCTGGTCAGATAGTTTTCATTTATTTTAAGGAAGCATGCCCAATTATATGAAACAAAATACAGGGCTGAAAGCCCATTACTTACATTTTATTTCTGTTACTAAACTTAGTGGATAAAAATGAATTAAAAACGTTAACTTCCTTTAGATAAACTAGATTTACGAGAAAATTTTACCTAGCAACAAGGATAATGTTTTCCAAAAAAAAACAATTGATGAACGCACTTGCTGCCTCCAGACTTTTTCTAAATTCTGCTTGCGAAGGATCCAGAAAAAGTTAAAAGCGGATATATTCAAAATCTACAGATTTTTTAGTTTTCTCACCCGCGAAATAAAATATCGACTTTGTTTTATACTGGATTACTCTTCATGCAAATACCTAAAACCCTATTTGATTTCTTTTATTCTAGTTGATGGTTTAAAACCAGGGACATTCGAAATTTACATTTATTCGATATTCCCTGGGGTGAAACGAGTTATCAACTTCGTTTTTACACTACATAAACATTTTATTACGCAAATACCTACAAGATGAGGGTGTTTTTTCGAAAGCGCGCGCATGTGTGTGCGTGTGCGTGTGTTCAAAATGCTCGAATTTTAGAAGCCGGTATTTAAAGATGTGCTCTTAAGGATATAAATTTTATTAACACTTTCCTAGCTCGTAACTAGGCACTTTCAATTAAGTTATATTTTATTATGTAATAGATAATTCGTAAATGTAAATTTCCCTATTGAATTAAAGAATTTTAATTATTTTCTCAGCACACTTAAAAGACTCATAATATGAATTATAGCTTTAGACTCTGCGATTTAATTGCCTTAAAGAAATTGAAATTATTAGTAGGTATATATGTTTTATAAACATGTAGTTTACTGGATAATCAAATTTCATATTATGATTATCTTTTCCATAATAATGTAGAATTTCTCCGCTCTGATGAGGTAGGTAACAGCAAGAGCTTAATAATTTCTAACGTGGAATGTGTTAATTGATAGAAAAGCTAAAATTATATTTCATCCGCCAATCCTAATATATAGTTAATCTAACAAATTTAATAATTTTGTTGGGATTAATTGTAGGCATCAATAATTATGACATTATACATTAAATGGATCAAAATAAAAGTATGCCGTGGCATCAATAACTTGAAATCTTAAAACAAAAATATCCAAAAAGGAAAATATTGTTAGTTTGACATATGTCACATTTATAATAATGAAGGTTGATATACGGTATATGTAGATCTTTGTAGGTCTATATTTCTATAAAAGGGTCTAGAGTATAATTATCAACACAAATAAATAAATAGATGGCACCTCTTACTGAAGACGGGCAAATAGAGTATGTATATACTATAAAAAAACTCTGGACGCAGCAAGTGCGTTATGGTAGTGAATTTTCATAAAAATGTTTTTATTGTAAATATGTGTGTTTTCTTTTTAATTGAAGAAAGCAGGCATCAATTTTGGTTACCAGTATAACCTATATAGTAAAAACAATGTGCCATGTTTCATAAAAATAACTTTATTGTGTGAAAATGTACAAAAATTTCCAAAAGTAAACTTAAAGTGTTCCCGGAAAAACTCGTTTCTTGGTCAACCTTATAGGTTAATAGCAAATTGGGCTTTTCAAATATGAAGCATTTTATCAAAATTCGCTACCATAACGCACTTGCTGCATCCAGAATTTCTTTTCATACAAACATGAATTATATTTCGATGGAAAATGCAAAAATGCAATAACATAAGGCGTGTTTGATAAAAAAAAAGAAAATTTGTATTACCAACGACTTATGGGCAACACTGTAATTGTAGAAATATTTTTTAAGATGTAGCTCAAAACACCCTATAATTAATGTATAAACATTTTTTTCATATCTTGTATAATAACGGATATGTTGAGCTTTATTGATGTTTTACGAAAATTCGACAAAAATTATATACCATTAAACGATAAACTCTATAGCCAAGACTACTGCCAAGCATCCGAGAAAGGGTCTACTTGAAATGAATTTTCTGGAAACATTTTAGTAAAATGAAGAACAATGACGGTTGAAACTAAGACTTCAGGGTTTGTAAAACATCCTTCTTGAGACATTTGATTTCCATAGCCCGTATTGGATTCAAGTTATTTGCCTAAATGTTGCCGATTTTGACGTTTTAAATCGCAACTTTGACGTTTTGAGGAAAACCCCAATTTATTTTTCTTTAAATGCCTATAACTTTTTTGTCTTTCGACATACATAGCTAAATTTTGGTACGTGACTTGGTACCAAATTTGGTTGCCCTTACTTTGTTAATTTCGGAGATATACATTTTTTCCAAAGAAAACACAAGATTTTCCGGGAAAACCTGGGCAGATTTACCTGCTTAACGAACTTATCCAAGTCATTTACAAAGGAATTTATTCACCAAATTTAAGCAAAATCGGCCCATTATTTTTTGAGTTATCGGTGTGATACATACATACATATATATATATATATATATATATATATATATATATATATATATATATATATATATATATATATAAACATATAAAAATTGAAACTGATCCCGGATATGTGTTCTGGGGGGGCTAATTAGCGCTCATTTGAAGAAATTTTTTCAAAATTCAAAAGTCGGAATCTCCTTATTAGTGAATTTTTTTTAAGAAAATTCACTAAAAGGTTCGGTACGCAGCAAGGGCGTTATGGTAGTGAATTTTCATTAAATGTTTTTAATAGGAAATATATAATTTTTTTTAAAAAAGCTTGCGTCAAATTTGGTTACCAGTATAACCTATATAGGAGAAACAATGTACCAGATTTTATCAAAATAACTTTATTATTTGACAATATACAAAAATCTTCCGGAAATAAGCTTAAATGGTGCCCAAAAAAACTAGTTTCCGGGCCAACTAACCTTAGGTTAATAGTAAATTAAACTATCTAAAGAAACATTTTATGAAAAATCGCTACCATAACGCGCTTGCTGAGTCCCGAATTTATTTTCTTACAAAAATGCATTATCTTTCGATGGAAAATGCAAAAAATTGCAATAATAAAAGACGTGTTCGATTAGGAAAAAAAATTGCATCACCAGTGAGTTATGGGCCACTTGTAGTTGTAAAAATAATTTTATGAGATGCAGCTCCAGACATTGTATAATTAATATATAAAAAATTTTCTCATATATTGTATAATAATGGATATATAGAGCCTTACCCTAGAAATGCGTCACCCTGTATATATGAAAACAGATAAAAACTGAAACTAACCCGGATATGGGTTCTATGGTGCTTAGTTTGCGCTCATTTGAATAAATCTTTTCAACATTCAAAAGTCACTAAAATTGTATCCAACTCTATGAGCAAAATTGTGATGGCAAAAAATAAATATGAATGTAAGAAGAAGAGCATGCCTACATTAGTTTTACAAATGTCAGGAAACAAAATACTTACTTACATGTCAATTTAAAAGTAGATCTGACATTTATCAAAATAATTTGTCAGTTGAATATGACATGTACTGTTGCCGTGGACTATTATTATAAACTATTGTATTACGCCTTATAAGAATCTTCTTTTTTTGGGAGCACGAAAGCTTACAATTTTTTTTATTTTTTATATATCTATATAGTTACGTCACGTTGATGAATTCTGTTACGCAGATTGTTTTTATAAGGGTGTACCAAGTACTAAGTTTTATTTTTCCAGCTTGATTGGCTTTCTGGGAAGCCAACATAGCGTAGTTTTCGTATAAAGCACAAGATTTATTAAATGTTGTAGACCAGAACAGTCTTTCATTGTAAACGTACAACAAAATATTGGAAATAAGTTCTATACTAATAATGAGAAAATTAACCATTGTAATCTATTCAATAGGCTAAAATCATATTAACCTTGCTTACCATGATTTTTTTTGTATTGGTACTGTTTCAAAAAAAAATTAATAAGCTGACAATAAGTAACGTAGTAAAAACTCTAGCAACTTTTCAAATAAAAATATAAGTATATTTTTACAATTAATGGTTTGTTTATTTATTTTTTAGCCAGAACACTTTCGACTGTTGGTAACGTTTAGATTATATATCTTTTTGAATTGAAATATTTGCTTAATTAACAATTGTTTAAAAAGAAAATATTTTTAGGGCATTTGCTGCGTCGTGACTTTTAAAATTAATAAAAACTCTAGACGCAGCAAGTGCGTTATGGAAGTGAATTTTCATAAAAATGTTTTTAATTACAAATATATCGCTCTAATGCGAGCAGGCATCAATTTGGTTACCGGTATAACCTATATAGAAGGAACAATGTACCATATTTTATCAAAATAATTATTTGAAAATGTACAAAAATGTTCCGAAAATAAGCTTTAAATGTTTCTGAGAAAACTGGTCTCCTAGCCAATGAACCTTAGGTTAATAGCAAATTGAGTTATTGAAATTTGAAACATTTAATGAAAATTCGCTCATAAAAAGGCCCTTGCCGCGTTTATACAAAAATTTTCCAAAAATAAAGTTAAATGTTGGTTTTCTAACTAACAAAACTAACGTTAATATCAAATTGGGTTATTGAAATTTGAAGGATTAAAAGAAAATTCGCTACCAAAACGCACTTACTGCGTCGAGATTTATTTCTTACAAACATGCATCATATTTCGATAAAAAATGCTAAAATGCAGTAACGAATTTGTTCTACGAAAATTAGCTGAAAATTATAGACCGTTAAACCATAAACTTCACTAAACCTACAGCGAAAGCATCAACTTAACTAAACCGACAGCCAAAGCATCAGAGAAAGGGTCTATTTGAAATGAATTTTCTGTAAACATTTTAGTAAAATGAAGGTCAATGACGGTTGAATCTGGAAACTTAAGGGTTCGCAGAACACTCTTCTTGCAATATTTTCTTTTCACAATCCGTATTTTGTTTCACGTCCTTTGCCTAAACATTGTCAATTTTGATGTTTTAAATTGCGAGTTTGACGTTTTGAGGAAAACTACAAAATGTGTTTCTTTAGCTGCCCGTAACTTTTTGTCCTTAGACTTATAGATCTAAATTTTGCTACATGGTTCACTCTTTATAATACAAATACGCGTACCAAATTTGGTTGCTCTCACTTTGTTATTTTCGGAGATATAATTTTTTTTAGAAAGAAAACACAAGATTTTCTGCGAAAACCTGGTCCGATTTTCCTGGCCAACAAACTTATCCAAGCCACTTGCAAAAGGAAGGTACTCACTAAATTTCATCAAGATCGGTCCATTATTTTTTGAGTTCAGTAACATTTGAAAATTCGACAAAAATGATATATCATTAACCGATAAACTCTATAGCCAACACTACTGCCAAATCATCAGAGAAAGGGTCTATTTGAAATGAATTTTCTGGAAACACTTTAGTAAAATGAAGGACAATGATGATTTAAACGAAGACTTCAGGCTTTGTACATCATTGTTCTTGAGACATTTTCCTTCCATAGCTGATATTAGTTTCAGGTGCATTGCCTAAATATTACCAATTTTGACGTTTAAAATCGCGACTTTGACGTTTTGAGGAAAACCCAAATGCCTGTAACTTTTTTGTCCCTTAACCTACAGAGCTAAATTGGTAGGTAACTTACCTATAATGATATAAACCCGCGTACGAAATTTGGTTGCCCTTACTTTGTTAATTCCGGAGATATAATTTTTTTTCATTTTTTTTATAAAGAAAACACAAAATTTTCCGGGAAAACCTCGGCGGATTTTCCTGGCTAACGAACTTATCCAAGCCACTTGCGAAAGGAAGGTACTCACCAAGTTTTATCAAAATCGGTCCTTTATTTTTATAGTTATAGGTGTGACACATAAATATATATATATATATATATATATATATATATATATATATATATATATATATATATATATATATATATATATATATATATATATATATATATATATAAACATATAAAGTCTGAAACCGACCTCGGATTTGGGTTCCAGGTGTTCTAAATAGCGCTCATTTGAAGAATTTTTTTCAAAATTCAAAAGTCGGGATCTCCTTATTAGTGAATTTTTTAAAGAAAATTCACTAAAAGCGAGGCAGCAAATTATATCCGCGGCAAGCAATAGACAGGAACGGCACTGCACAAGTTGATAAATAAAATCTCACAGCATTTATTTGCCATTACATATAAACAGGGAATTAATTAACAATTGGAATAATATTTAATGAAGAAACGTTTTGCATAATTGACAGATTATGCATTAAAAACAAGATAAAGGTCATAATTTCTAATTAGAATTACGACAGTGTGTTAGAATTGGGACAGGTTTTGCGTCTGATTAGTAATTAAACATTCTTTGGGAATGTTATTTAAACCGAATGTTCAACATAAATTATACAAATTACAATTTTAATCGCGTGGGCGTATGAAAGTTAACATATTGAAACAGAAACATATATGCAAGCATATGGATCTCTCTGTCTTGTGTGCTTTATGCCTTCTTGTTCCTGATTTGAGGCAATCAGCGGTGACTCGTGCAAAAGTTTCATTGTAAACATAAATAAAAAGTAAAATTAGCTGCCTAGTAATGACGTTTAAACTTCCTGGAATATTTGTTCTTTTTATTTATTTATTTATTTATTGAGATAATACAACGACTTAATACAGACGATATTATAAAACAAAACTCTAGACGCAGCAAGTGCGTTATGGAAGTGAATTTTCATGAAAATCAATTTGGTCACCGGTATAACCTATATAGTAGAAACCATGTACCATATTTTTATCAAAATAATTATTTGAAAATGTACAAAGATGTTCCGAAAATAAACTTTAAATGTTTCTGAGCAAACTGGTCTCCTAGACAATGAACCTTAGGTTTATAGCAAAATGAGTTATTGAAATTTCAAACGTTTAATGAAAATTCGCTACCAAAACGCCCTTGCCGCGTTTATACAAAAATTTTTCGAAAATAAAGATAAATGTTGGTTTCCTAGCCAACAAAACGTACGTTAGTAGCAAATTGAGTTATCGAAATTTGAAGGATTTAATGAAAATTCGCTACCAAAATGCATTTACTGCGTTTATTTCATTCAAACATGCATCATATTTCGATTAAAAATGCTAAAATGCAGTAACGAATTTGTTCTACAAAAATTAGCTTAAAATTATAGACCTTTAAACCATAAACTTTACTAAACCTACAGCGAAAGCATCAACTTAACTAAACCGACAGCCAAAGCACCAGAGGTGGTGGTGGTGGTAATAAAGATGGTATGGCCTCGACGGAATTGTCATTAGCCACTTCCCAAAGCACCAGAGAAAGGGTCTATTTGAAATGAATTTTCTGTAAATATTTTAGGTGAATAACGGTTGAATATGAAATTTAAGGGTTCGCAGAACACTCTTCTTGCAACATTTTCTTTTCACAATCCGTATTTGTTTCACGTTCTTTGCCTAAACATTGCTAATTTTGACGTTTTAAATTGCGAGTTTGACGTTGTGAGGAAAACTGCAAAATTTGTTTCTTTAGCTGCCCGTAACTTTTTGTCCTTAAACTTAGAGACCCAAATTTTGGTACATAGTTCAAACACGAATACAAATACGCGTACCAAATTTGGTTGCCCTCACTTTGTTGTTTCCGGAGATATAAATTTTTTTAGAAAGAAAACAGAAAATTTTCCGCGAAAACCTGGTCCGGTTTTCCTAGACAACGAACTTATCCAAGCCACTTGCAAAAGGAAGGTATTCACCAAATTTGATCAAGATCGGTCCATTATTTTTTGAGTTATCGTTACGATATATATATATATATATATATATATATATATATATATATATATATATATATATATATATATATATATATATATATATATCAATTTTTGTGACGGTAATAGTGTTATTTATCAAAAAATTGTGGGAACGCCGTCAGTTGTAGAATAAAACTCTTTATTATACACCGAGCTTTCGGAAAAATTTATTCCTTTATCGAGGCTACAACATGGAAAGAAAAAAGTTTACAATTTACGTGGAAAAAAAATATAAAAGTTTAAAATACTTACATATAACATGAGTTCTACTAAACTATTTATCTAATAACAAACATAAAAAAACCTTTTGATGAATTTGAGTGAAGTCTAATAAATGCCAAACTGACGTATAAAGCTAAATATTGTTTAATTGAATTTGTTTTTTGTTTTTGTCTAGGAAATATAAAAAGGGGTAGTGATTTCTAAAATTATTATCTTTCTTTAAGTTTATTAAATTTTCGTTAAAAGTAATTTGAAACTCTTCTAAACACATTCTTTTATTACTTAAGGTTTCACAGTGCAAAATAGAAACATTATTAAAATTTATATTATGGCCAGTGTCAAGATTATGTTCTGACAGAGCGCAAGTTCTTTTTTGTAAACGTATATCACTTTTGTGCTGTGTTAACCTATCTTTAAGGACTCTGCTTGTTTGGCCAATGTATCTTAAATTACAATTATTACATGGAATACAATACACCACTCCAGACACTTTGGAAATTTCATCCTTACTTTTGAGTTTACTAAAAATGTTATTAATTGTTTTTGAATATCGAAACGTTATTTTAAAATTGGTTTCATCTTTAAATATAAACTTTAACCTATTGGAAATACTTTTAATGTATGGGATTGATATGTAAAAAAAGTTAGATGTTTGCGAACTCGAAATTATTTGGTTGTTATGTCTGTCAGATAAATTTGATACTGTTTGTAGAGGTTGTCTTGTATTGTAATGGTGATTGTTTGGAAAATTGTATAAAAGTTTATTAAGTAGTTTGGGAGGATAAGAGTTGTTAACAAAAATATTTAAAAGTTTTCTTAAATTTTTTTTTCGTGGAAAGAAGGATGGCATATCTTTAATATTCTATTTTTTAAACCTAATAAAATGTTAATTTTAGTTTTAAACAAATGATCTGAATGAAAATTAATATATCTTTGAGAATTAGTTGGTTTTCTATACCAATCTAAAATTATGTTGTTATCGTTTGTTCTAATTAATTTTGTATCTAGGAATGGTACACTGTTATCTGTTTCCTCTTCTAATGTAAATTTAATATATTGGTTGTAAGAATTAAAAACCTCCAAAATGTGTGTTGTTGAATTTAGAGGAATACTACAAATAATGTCATCAACATATTTTTTTAAAAAAGGAATATTGAAATTTAATTTTGGTATACACGTTTCAAGCAAATCATCTATAACATATTGTGCAATAATTGGAGAGATACAAGCACCCATTGGAGTTCCAAAAATTTGTTTATAATATGTGTTTTCAAAAACAAAATAGCTTGAGTTAAAAATAAAATCAACTATTTCAAAAAATGTATTTTTTGGAATGGATGTTTCTAGAGAAATAGAAACCCATCTTTTCTCAATGCTATCTTTAAAAAGTTGAAGTGGTATGTTAGTAAAAAGTGAAACAATATCAAGACTAACAATTACATAATTTTCTGGAATTGTAACATCCTTTATAAAATCTGAAAAGTGAAAAGAGTCTCTTATGTAATAATCATTGTTTATATTGTAAGCTTTTGTTAAAATTTCAGTGATTAGTATAGCTAATTTACTATTAGGTGAATTTATGGAAGAAATAATTGGCCTTAAAGATAAAACAGGTTTATGAATTTTAGGAAGACCATAGTATTTTGGACACGTCTGATTATATATTGTTAATTTTTTAGCCATTTCTTGTGTAATAAAACTATTGGTTTTTAATTTGGAAACTATTTTATTAGCTTTTTGTTGAAAGGTGGATGTTGGGTCTGTGGTTAATTTTTTGTAATAATTTTCGTCAGAAAGTAAAGAATTGGAAAGCTCAATATACTGATCCTTATTCATAATAACTGTGACATTGCCTTTGTCAGATCTTGTAACTATAAGGTTGTTATGTGATTTAAAAAAAGAAACTGATTTTTTGTAAAGTATTTCTAGGTAGGTGAACTTTGTTTCTTTTTGATAAATTTTTGTTAGAATGTTAATTACTTGTGATCTATATATATTTTGTTTACTAGTATTGTAGCCTCGATAAAGGAATAAATTTTTCCGAAAGCTCGGTGTATAATAAAGAGTTTTATTCTACAACTGACGGCGTTCCCACAAAAAAAATTTTTGATAAATATATATATATATATATATATATATATATATATATATATATATATATATATATATATATATATATATATATATGTATATAAACACGGATCTACCCATTAGTGCATTTTTTTAAGAAAATTCACTAAAAAAGAAAACTTGAATCACCAACGACTTATGGGCCAACCTGTAATTGTAGAAATATTTTTCTAAAATGCAGCTGAAGACACCCTATAATTAATGTATATATATATATTTCGTATCGTGCATAATAAGATAAGATTTTTTACGAAAATTCGACAAAAATGATATACCATTAACCGATAAACTCTATAGCCAACACTACTGCCAAATCATCAGAGAAAGGGTCTATTTGAAATGAATTTTCTGGGAATATTTTAGTAAAATGAAGGACAATGACGATTGAAGACTTCAGGCTTTGTAAAACATTCTTCTTGAGACATTTTTCTTCCAAAGCTCATATTAGTTTCAGGTTCATTGCCTCAATTTTGACGTTTAAAATCGCGAATTAGACGTTTTTCCACCCAAATTTATTTTTCTTTAAATGCCTGTAACTTTTTTGTCCTTTAACCCATAGTGCTAAATTTTTGTAGGTGACTAACCTATAATGATATAAACCCGCGTGTGAAATTTGGTTGCCCTTACTGTGTTAATTTTGGAGATATAAATTTTTTGCGATTTATTTCGAAAGAAAAAACAAAATTTTCCGGGTAACCTCGGCGGATTTTCCTGGCTAACGAACTTGTCCAAGCCACTTGTGAAAGGAAGGTACTCACCAAGTCTTATCAAAATAGATCCATTATTTTTTAAACTATAACTATGAAACCGACCTCGGATTTGGGTTCCAGGGGTCCTAAATAGCGCTCATATGAAGAAATTTTTTCAAAATTCAAAAGTCGAGATCTCCCCATTAGTGATTTTTTTTAAGAGAATTCACTAAAACTTAGAACATTTAAAAACTAAAATAATAATTCCAGAACGTGTACAAAACAAATCATAACAAGTACATTAGGAGAACCCAAACCACTACAAGATATCTTTTTAAAGACGTGACGATCGTTCCATTAACAAAGCTAGCGTCATCAGAGGATGAAAAATTCTGAACTACTTAACTACTACACATTATATTTATACTATGTGTTTGGTAAAATATCGATACAGAAAGGAAAGAATCGCAGGCAAATTTTCTCCGATTTATATTATAATTTCCATAAACAGCAAAATATCCCTAAACTGATCTCCGCCCCTGATTAATAGTTCGGTGCTGATCGCCTCTCTGATCTTAAAGCTAAGCATAAGACAAAAAATGTTTATTATGCTGTGATAAAAGACCTTCCGAAACTCAAGAAACTCAAACTACCCCTAATTGGGGGTATTTTTAAGACAACGTGGTGTAAAGTTTAGTGTTCCTAGGAAGGGCTACCTTTGATTTTGATCTCAGTCAGTTAAATAATTTTGGGGGTAGTAGCAATAAACTGAAATATGCCAGTAGTAAACCACCCCTAAATTGAGGTATTTTTAAGACAACTTCTGGTAGCATGTCTATTGTCTCTAGAAATTATGTAACTGATTGAGCTCGAAGTACACACATAGCCATTTCTAGGAACAAGAAAGTTCCTACCGAAAGTTGTCTTAAGGAATACTCGCAATTCGGGGGTGTTTACCCCTTATATATTTCAGTTTATCACTGCTACCGGGACCAAAACTGTTTAAGAGGCTGAGATCAAAATACATATACAGTATATTATCGATTATCTGGGCAAATGTGGGGGATTGGCAACACACATATATAAGTATTTCTAGACTCCTGAGAAAGCACCAAAGAGGGTGCGAAATATAAAACTTGTATTAGCAAAGAACTTTCGTTTTGATGCCCATATAGATTTGAGGTCGATAGCCTTTAATGAGACCTCAAATTTGGGAACCTAACAATAACGTATATATATATATATATATATATATATATATATATATATATATATATATATATATATATATATATATATATATATATATATATATATATAGTAAATCAATAATGATAATTTCAAGTTTTTGTTGCATGGTTAAAACGTGTCTTTTCCGATTCAGCAACATGCTGTATGTACACCGAATGTCATTGAAAATAGACCGGTCAACACACAAACTCGCTTTGTAACCGAAAATCAACTGACAAACTAAGTAATTTCTGTAGCCTTCATATATTGAAAATAAAGTGCATCTTGAATGTTTAAGAGCTGTGTCGTTCTCAAGATAAGTTTATTTTCTGTCTTTCTGCCCTGTCTTCAATGCAATCACGAATGGGATAAAAGATAGGGGCAATTAAAATGTATGACCTGAACATAAGCATTCCGAGATATAATTATATCTCGGCGTTCCTATTGTAGTGACAGTGACGTTCGGAGATAAATAAAAATTCATCACAACAAAATATGTAACAGTTTATTCTGCTTATACATATACTACTACACTACTTACAGGTTTTAAGGAATTTTACAGTTTTATTTTCCTCATGATTTTTGCAACGTTGTAGCGTTCTACTTCCGAAGGGTGGAGTGTGCGTCAGTGCTGTGATCGGGAAATAAATTTGTCTCGAGCGCCACCACTTTACTTGAGGTTTTCAAAAAGGTTCCTGGGGAAAAGTAGAAGCCCCACAGTGACTAATGACCAAGTAACGGACCACCCTAACGGAATATAGTGCTCAAGAAGATTCAAGTGGAGATATTTGGTTTCTAGAGGCCAAACTTTATAGAGACTTAACAGTGAACAAGAGTTATTTTAAATAAATAATGGTTTTAATGTTGGACACATATATATATATATATATATATATATATATATATATATATATATATATATATATATATATATATATATATATATACAGATATATACAAAAGTATATGTGAAAATATTTACAGAGAGGAATTACTTAAGATATGCTTCTTAAAATGTTGCTGCTTATGACAATTAAAATATAAGCCTGCGATTCTTCCCCCTCCGTATCGGTATTTTATCCCACACGTAGTATCAGTATAATGTGTAGCGGTTAAGTAGTTTAGAATTTTTTATCCTCTGATTATGCTAACTTTGTTAGAGGAATGATCGTTGGATCTTTAGAAACATGTGGTGATTTGGGTTCTCCAAGTATACCAATCGGTGCTTATCGTAGGTCCCAATATTGACTTAGTAAACAAATGATAAATAAGACTAGAGCCTCGGTGGTTCAGGGGTAAGAACGTGTGCCTCTGAACCGAAGGGTAGTGGGTTCGATCCCAGGTTACTCCTTTCACTTTTTCAGTACAAACTGTAACATTAACATCAGCCGAGGTTCTGGCATTGTATCTGAGCAAGTTGAATGTCTGCACGTTGCGCCCTTCGGAGGAGGCGCAAAGCCGTCGGTCCTGTGTCCATGCGATGTTGGGCACGTTAAAGATCCCTACCCTCCTTACAGAAAGACAGGGATTCGGCAAAATTTCCAGTATAGTGAGGTGAAACTGCTCCCTGGCTTCAGTGACTGGCCATAGTCGCGGAAATAGGCCGACGTTAAAGAAACAAAACACACAAGGCTAGATGTACTCTCGCCGCAATTAGAATCGCAAACCGGTTTCTCTTTAATTAGATCTCGTCAGTGCGCTATACTAATGAGAGCCAGAACACACCTATAAAGTAATACGGCGATGGTAGGCAGCCTCCTAGAACATTATGAGATGTACGATGGGGTCGCCATATCGAGGCGGAACCAGGTAGTACGTTGTCATGACGGCTCTAGTTAACACAAAATGTTATAGATTGAGACTGTGTACAACCAACTAACAATTTTATAAATTGTTAGCCCTGGCCTATGTCTTCCCTTATACAGAGACAGTGTATGCAAGGCTAGGAGTATTCTCACCGTAATTAGAAAAGCCTCCTGGAACACTGTGAGATGTTTCAGATTAACACCACTGGAAATAGGTAAAATAGCTCGCAAAAAGATAGTGGACTTACAAAAAGTCTGAACTATTTGGGCAACTATTAGGAAAATAGTCACGCCCAAAAGACCCATTGGGGTGGCAGGGCTGAGAGGCCAAGAATTACTCGTCCTCTAATCACGCTAACTTGATTTTAAATGTGTTGTGGTGATTTGGGTTCCCCAAGTGTACTTACCAGTGCTCATTACAGGTTCCAATCTTACTCAGTCATCTAAAAATTAAGCGAGTTAAATTTTTTGGTTACTTAGTACAAGTAAAAATTTAAAAAAATATAAAACCGACTTCATTAAGAAAGCTACTAGTCAGATCTTGATCAAATTTATACGGAACCACATAAGAAGCACCAGATTTGAAATAAAAAATAATCATGAAAATCGGTTTACCTAGAAAAAAGTTCTTAGGTAACACATTTAAAAAAATATGTTCGAATTGAGAACCTCCTCCTTTTTTTGAAGTCGGTTAAAAATCTGCCTTGTTAGTTATCAAATGGACGCTTTAGCCAAATCATTGTAACAAAAAAGATATCCCGGCTCTACCTAAAGCGAGTCGCCGCTGTCAGTTATTAATACACCTGAATGTTCGGTAAACAAACCTACTTAATACGAACTTGCAAATAATTATTTTTATCGCTATAATTACAAGGTGTCTTACTTTACATATCCCATTATTAGTTTAAGAGATATTAATGAGGTTAAGGTGGGAAATCCAATGGATAATTGCAGAACATACAGACTTTCGAAGAAATTAATATATAAGTGACGAACCACTGTATGACATTACTAAATCCTAGTGGTTAGTTTTGAATTTTATGTCATAGTTATTTTCAAATGATGAACAATTAATTATATAATGAAATCAGTTCTCCTGTCTTCTAAAAATGAAGAAGGCCTTTGTAACTTGAACACAACTCTTTATGATCAAGTAAATAACATGCTTGATATACAGTGATTTTCATTATTATCTTGTCAATAGTTTAAGTGGAAGTTTTAAGGTGTTTCTGTAAGATGGATAGGCATTAGGAACTTCTTCACTTTCCACTTCAGGAGTCTATAAAGACTCTATTTTTTTATTTTAAATTGTAGTGTTAGGTTAGGTTAGGTTTGAATGTGAGTGGGCCATACCGGTCCCTCCACCGCGACCATAAGGTCTATTGTGGCTCACGCTTAATGGTCTATATTTCGCCCAACAAAGCCAACCTCCTGCAGGGGTCGATAATCTTTGTGGGCGAAAGTTGATCCAGATTTTCCGGAGCAAGCTTTGTCTTGCCAAAGAGCAGGTATCTAGTACCGCCCGCCGCCGGACAGGAACACAGTACGTGCTCTGCTGTCTCGTCACTCTCCATACACAGCCGGCACTCAGTTTCGTGACCGACCCCAATATGCATGTGGTGACGCAAGCGGCAGTGTCCTGTATACAGGCCGACTAGAGTACTCAGTTGTTGTCTGTTTAACTCTAGAAGTTTTTTAGCCCTTGACTCAGACAGGCCATTTATGAAGGCCTTAGAGTGAGCTAATCCTGGCAGATTTTGCCATTGTTGGCTTGTCATTCTTTCTGTCCAGGTCTTTAAGGTGTGTTTTGCTGTGCATGGTGTTATCCCCAGCAGTTCTGGCCCGATAAAGTCCCTGGCAAGCGCGTCGGCCGCAACATTGCCATCATGGTCCGAGTGACCCGGTATCCAGACCAGTGACACCTCATTACAGCTGTCCAGTTCGTTGAGGACAGATTTACAATTCCATACCGTTTTTGAGTTGCAACGGTAGGAACCAAGAGCATTTCTTGCAGCTTGGCTATCTGTATATATCTTTATCGATTTGTGTGTGCACTGGTTTTCTATGCTTCCCCTTGCACACATCTCGATGGCATACACTTCTGCCTGGTGTATGATTGCGTACTTGCCGAGGCCAGTTGATAGTCTGGCATCGGTGTTGCCCCCATATGCGCCGGCTCCTACTCCCATATTGGTTTTGGAATCATCAGCATACCACCAGATATCAGCTCTCAATAGGGTCGTTTGATTTTGTTCCCAGTTCTCCCTTTCCGGGAGGACGGTCTTGAAAGGCAGATCTCTACTGATCTTTGTAGGCATCAAGTCTGAGACCATTCCCAGAATTCCATGACCCTCAATGTCATCAATGAGTCCGGACCCTCCCAGACTGATTTTCTTCGGCATGCTGTTGGCTGTTTGTTTTAATCTGTACGTTGTCTACCTCGCCACCCTCTCCAGTCATATGTGAAGAGGTGGAATATTATGGAGGACCTCCAGAGCGGCTGATGGTGCGGTTCTTATCGCTCCCGTTATCATCAGACAATCTTGTCTCTGTATATAAGCAAGTTTGGTCCTCGCGATACCACGAAGTGCCTTGGGCCACCAAACTATGGCTCCATATGTTATCATTGGTCTGATAACCACTACATAGAGCCAGTACCTCTGTTGGGGGTTTGTTCCCCAGTTATTTTCACAGATTCTACGGCATGTCCACAGGGACAGTTTAGCCCTGCGGATTACATTCTCTAACTGTACGTCCCAGTTGAGTTTCTTATCTAAGGTAACCCCCAGATATTTTCCTGTTCCGTAAATGGAATCGCTTCCCCCATAAGAATAGGTGGTTTTAATCTATCCAGCCTTCTTCTTATGGTAAATGGAACAATGATCGTTTTGCGGGGATTCACAGACATCTGTTTCCTCCGACACCAATCATTCACTACATTTAGTGCCTCCTGAAGAGTACTTGCTAACTCCTCCTCATATTTGCCCCTAACTATTATGACTAGATCATCAGCATACGCCTGGACCTCAACGTCCCACAGCCCCAGGATAGCCAGCAAATCTTCCACAAAGAGGGACCACAGCAGGGGGGATAGAACTCCTCCTGAGGGCACCCCCTCGCCGCCCTGAAGCTGACCACCTCCCCCTGCAGCGAGGTAATAACGGTCGGATTGTGGAGCATCCTTCCGATCCAGCCACAAATGGTAGGTTCCACCCCTCTACCGATAGTGGCTTCGTAAGGGGATATAGGTAATGCATTGTTGAATGCTCCTTCAATGTCGAGAAATGCAGCCACCGCCACCTCCCCGTTATCTAGGGAGTGTGTGATCTTCTCGACGTGGTTATTGAGTGATAACTCAGTAGATTTTCCAGTTTGGTAGGCATACTGGTGGGTATTAAGGGGGTTGTTGACTAAGATGCTCCCTCTAATGTGTCCGTCTAGTATTTTTTCCAATCCTTTCAAGAGGAATGATAGTGTTACTCGATCTAAATGGTATCTAATATAAATACAATTTTAGATGTTAAGAATATTTTACCTCCTTATGGCGTTAACCCAGCAATTCTCAATCTGTGGAGCGCGCCCTCCTAGTGGGTCGTGAGAAAACTAATTAGGGGGCGTCAGCATGTTGTGAAAAAAGAAAAAATATATTATTAAAACTTTATTTAATTTACTGAAAGAAAACCAATAGAATACATTTATATAGGATTGGATCTGTACTGAACAAGGTATTTAATAATTAACTTAAACCCAATATTAAATTTAAAACAACTGGAGCCAAATATTAAAGTTAGTGAGGCTTCCGCTCCAGGGACGGATGGTATAACCTATCTTATGATAAAAGAACTCCCTTCAGTAGCTAAACAATTCCTGTGTTAAATCTTTACATTCTAGTATGTCGTGTGGGGTGCGATACTCTTAAGGAAACTTTGGTCATTGGTCATTTTTTTACTAAGCCACATAAGGATCCTACTGTGGCAGGCTCTTATAGAGCAATCGCATTAATATCTTTATCTTCGGTCTTTATTCTTAAAGCGTTTAAAAGAATTATGAAATAGCGGTTGTAATGGTACTTAGATTACAACAGGTTTCTACCTTTCAGTCAGTTTGGTTACAGAAAGGGCAAGGGTACAACCGAATGTGTTGGGCGTGGACATTCAAAACAACTTGACAAAAAATAATTATTTGGATGCTATTTTCATCGATCTGGAGGGACGACAGCGTAATCTTATAAATTTTAGTTTAAAACTGTGTAGTTTAAAGATTCAAATAGGTATAGCAATTCATCTTGTTAAAATATTTGGAAATAGAAGGGTGTATGTTCGAACAAGAAAAGGTATAATTGGACCTAGGATAGTTAATGTTGACATTCCCCAGCGTTAACTTTTGAGCCCTGTTCTCAACATTTATACTCACGATTTTTACAAAATACTGCATAAAGAATTAGAATGTTTGCAGTATGCTGCATGTACAATACTCAAAGCACTTATAATCAATGCCTAACTGAGCTCTCTTTAGCTATGTCAAATATAATTCATTTTAATTTTACTAACGGTTTTACTCTATCTGTAGATAAAATAGTGGTAACTTTATTCACAATACATAGAATTAAATAGCTCAATGTGCCAATTCTATCCATTTCTCTTGCTGGGACTAATTTTTCATTGCGATCCTCTGCCAAGTACTTAGGAATCACTCTTGACCAGAGACTGGGATGAAAAAATCATATAGATTTACTAAAAGAGAGAGCAGAGATAAGCTTATATATTTTAGAATACACCACACGCAGAAATTCTGGTACAGACATGTCAACTGCAATGATTTGAGAACTCATCTGAAAGAGGTCTATGTCACCATGTATGCGGACGACATTTTAGTGGTCGTTGCTGGAAGTAATTTTGGGGACCTTGAGATCGGTACATTGAGAGTACTCCAAGACTTCAAGTTGTGGTGTCGATCCAATCTATTGGTCCTTAATATCGACAAAACGGCCGTGGTGAACTTTTCAAGAAAGAAAATCCACCTGAAAGCTTAATAAAAGGTTTGGCGTCTGATGGGTTGAGCATCCCTGGCTCAGTGTCGCTTTAGGGAACGATTGTGCAAGGCAATGTGTTCTGGGACGCCCAGATAAGTTCACTTTGTAAGAAACTAAATAGTTCATTTTTTGCCTTGAGTAGATTTAAAACTCTATTAGATACAAAAGCACTGTTGTTTGTTTATTACTCCATGGTCTATTCAATATTAAATTTTAATATACTTACCTGGGGTGGCACCTCGAAGACGCGGTGAGTCTTTATTATTCAGAAGAGAATAATCCGGCTCCTATTCGATTTGGGACCTAATTGCTCATTCCGCCAGTATTTTTGTGACTGGTATTCTGATTGTCTATTCTGTTTACATTTTAAGGGCAGTATGCTTTGTCAGGTCTTACCCAAAGATTTTCGGTTCGGACGCTGAAGCTGGTCGCTCACATAGCCTGCGGGACAGATACACTGTCCCAATCTCTAGGCATCGTTCGGCTGGATACGAGCGGTCGCCCTATATATATATATATATATATATATATATATATATATATATATATATATATATATATATATATATATATATATATATATATATATATATATATATATATATGTGTGTGTTTATATATATATATATATATATATATATATATATATATATATATATAAACACACACACATATATATATATATATATATATATATATATATATATATATATATATATATAAACACATATATATCCTATCGATAACTCAAAAAATAATGGGCCGATTTTAATGAAATTTGGTACACACCTTCATTTTGCAAGTGGCTTGGACAAGTTTGTTAGCCAGGAAAATAGGGCCAGTTTTTCGGGAAAATGTTGGGTTTTCCTTCGAAAAATTTTTGTATCTCCGAAAATAATAAAGCTATGGCAACCAAATTTGGCACATACGTTTCCACTATCCAACTTACCCCACGTGCCAAAATTCAGATCTCTAGGTTGAAATAAAAAAAAGTTATAGGCATTAAAAAAATTGGGAGCCACTGGTGATCAGGGGAAAGCACAAGAACAAAATATTTTGTGTGATTAACAAAGCCAACTGAATATTACATACAACGGTTAAGTTTTTTTACGCAAAACCGTCAAGAAGTAGCAGAAGAAATATTTTGAAAATTTGATTATTTTTCTTCTTCAAACGTCAAAGTCGCGATTTGAAACGTCAAAATTTGCAATTTTCAGACAACGAATTTGGAACAAATACGGATTATGTGGACGATATGTCGTAATAAGTGTCTTTTGCAAAGCCTTAAGATTCAGCTTCAACCATCATTGTCCTTCATTTTACTAAAATGTTTTCAGAAAATCCATTTCAAATAGACCTGATTTCTGATGCTTCGGCGGTAGTTTCAGCTATAGAGTTTATGGTTTAATAGTCTATATTTTAGCAAAAATTCGTTATTGAGAAGACCGCGACTTATGAATTTTAAAAAGATTTCTTCAAATGAGCGCGAACTAGAACCCCAAAAACCCATATACTGGGTCAGTTTAAGTTTTTGTCTGTTTACACATGACGCTTTTCTTCGGCAAAGCTCAATATATCCGTTATTACACAAGATATGACAAAATGGTATATACGTTAATTATAGGGTATCTCGAGCTGCATCTTACAAACTAATTTTGACAATCACATGGTGGCCCGTAAGTCGTTAGCGATACACACTTTCTTTTTTTCTTTTTTTTTATTTGCAGCTTTTCACGTTTTTGGCACATATTTTAAACACACATCACAAATTATGAAACGGCGTTTTTATCAATAGACAGCGGAGCCACATGGAAATGACGCATTTAGAGATCTTTTTGTTTGTATTACTCGTCGAAGAAATCGAGCTGCCGTATACGGGCACGCTCAAATAGTAGCTGAATTTTAAAAGTTTTCTCAGAAATGTTTTTAGTGTTTCTGTGGAACTTATTTTTGTAAGATTTTTGTTATATGTTGGTAATTAATAATAAATGTTTAGTACGTTATCTAATTTAGTGTAACATTACTAAAAGCAATTTCTGTTTAAAAAAATGGTGATTTTCTGTAAACGAAATTGTTGAAAATTTTCATAATTTTTTTTCAATTTTGGTCCTAAAGTTGTTTGTGAATAATTATATCCTGACAGGTGTGTAAACAGCTTAAAGAGGTTCGTTGGCCAGGAAAATCAGACCAGTTTTTTCCTGGAACGTTTAAAGTTTATTTTCGGAAAATGTTTGTACTTTTTGAAACAACAAAGCTATATTAATAAAATACGGTAGATTGTTACTAATATATAAGTTATACTGGCTACCAAATGTCCGTCTTTTAAAAACAAGACATATTTGCCATTAAAAGCATATTTACGAAAATTCGCTACCATAACGCACTTGCTGCGTCCAGACTTTTTACTCACTTCAAGAATTTTTAGCAGAAGTTAATTATGAAGTTTAATAATTTATTTTTTTATGTATTATTTGTGCAACTGTGCGGGCTTGTTGCCTATTGGCGCTTAGTCTGCTTAGTCTGTGATAACCTTGCATTTGTGTTTTTTATCTTTTTTGGTGTTTTTTTTGTGTTTATTAGAGATGTTTTGTAATGTGCTGCACATATATTTTATGCTTTTATGTTAGCGTATTTTTTATGACAAACACACCTGCGTTTGTACAGCAGCTAAGTGGAATAAAAACTATATATCTATCTATCTATCTATCTATCTATCTATTTATTTATCTATCTATCTATATTTTTTTTAATGGGGACGTTGCCGGTGAGCTCGCCGGAGCAAGTGAAACCCCTGAAACTGCAGCTAGTGGTCTGGAATTCGCTGTCGCATGGTTTCAAAGCAATATCTCATTGTTTATGCTTCTGTTTATGTTACCATTTACCTACATCCCCCTTCCTCACTGTGATCTTTGTGAGATCAGGGGTTCAGTAATGGTTATATTTGGACTCGTTCCCAAGTCTCTCTGTTTGGCCTCTTCCTCTTTCGTCTCTATTGTCTCTCTAATTGTGGTATATACGCTGTCCCATGCTTCCTGTGACAACAATAGTTCTGACATCATGCTCTCTGCCGTGAACGATAGCTTCGTTGTCACTGTAAATTTCTGTCGAACAGCTTCCCATCTCTTGCAATTAAAAAGCGTGTGCATCGCATCATCTATCTCTTCACAGTAGCTGCAATGCTCTGTGTCGGCCCGGTGGAATCTATAGAGGTATGCTCGGAAGCAGCCGTGTCCTGAAAGTGCTTGTGTTAGGTAGTAATCCACCTGACCGTGTGTTCTATCCACCCAGTGCCTTAAGATTGGAATCAGGCTTCTAGTCCAGCTGCCTTTCGTTTCCGACTCCCATTTTATCTGCCATCTCTCCATGAGATTTTCTTTGGCCTCTGATTTCGCTATTCCCTCATACCCTTCTTTTCTCTCTTCCATCAGGAGTTCTATTGGAGCGAGTCCCGCGATGACTGACGCTGCCTCTGCAGAGATGGTTCTATATGCACTGGATATACTCATGCTCGCTTTTCTTTGCAGCCGTGTCAGCTTATCTCTCAATTTCTTGTTGTTAGTGCCTCTATGCCAGACGGGGACAGCATACAAGATTTGTAACAACGCTCGCTAATATTTTTCGTTTTGATGACTGGGGACCTCCTATGTTTGGCATCAAACTATTGAGTGCTGTTATTGTTGTTTCCGCTTTTAGTGATGCTCGTGAAGGATAGCTTTGTATCGAGCCAAACTCCTAGATATTTGATGCTTCTGCTATGTTTTATTCTCACATTCTCTATTGTAAATTCAATAGGATCCATCTTTCTTTTCTTACTTAGGTGGACACCTTCAGTTTTCTCTGGTGCAAGACCGAGATGCCTACCTGCCATCCAATTGGAAACTTTCTATAAGGCGGCATTTGTTGTGTTCATGAGGATCTCTTCATTTGCGGCTACGACAACTAGAGCTACGTCATCAGCAAATCCTATGAGAGTTACTCCTTTTGATTGTTCTAGGGTAAGGAGGCCATCGTACATAATATTCCACAAGGTCGGCCCCAGGACTGAGCCCTGCGGGACCCCACTGTTTACAGGTACCTTTCTCGCCGACGATATTTGGTCGGCCAATATCAACTGTCTATTGCACAAGTAGTCTGCAATTATGTTCACCAGACTATCCTGAATCCCCCTTATTCTCATTTCGTCCAATATTACCTGCCTGGATGCGCAATTGAATGCATTTTTGACATCAAATGTTTTATATATATATATATATATATATATATATATATATATATATATATATATATATATATATATATATATATATATATAATACAAATATTGGCTTTAATTTTATATTATATTTTATATTATGATACCCCACTGTTGGGCGTCAATTATAATAATTTGGCTTTGACTTCTATTATATATTTTATTTTATATTTTATTTATATGAAAATACAATGTTTTTATATTTCTATTTATTTTATATGGAAAAAGTGATATTTAAAATGATAATGATATTACACCATGTATTATGGGTGACTCTGTATATTTTATAATATGAAACTTTATCTGAATAAAATGTTTTATGACTCTTGTATTATGTGATTTAAGCTATCTCAGGGTTATTTGGGTTGCCTATCCTTCTACTATATATATATGTATGTCAAATAAATTGTATTCAAATATTTTAATATACTTACTATCTCAGTGGTGAGTTCTGCAAAAAATATAGGGAAAAATATAGCCTGCAAATATTTATAGTAACCTTATTAAATCTTATTTTGTTTCAAAGAATTATGTTTCAAAATTCGTAAACAAATTTTATTGGCACAATTTCAAATTTAAAAGCTAAACGGATCCGTTTGTCAAACTAATATTATCAATTTACAATGATTAATCTTAGTACCCGAATTTTCGGCTGTCATTCAAATGTTAAATATGGATCCTTGACCTGCACTCCCTCTGTATTCGCAATGTTGAACTATGGTTAAATTATCCTATAAGATTTCTATTTTATGCATTGAAATCTTATTTCCCATAAACACATTTGCTTAAAATGATATTTGACAGACTGGGCTGTCTTTTTATTGAAATATTTGTCTGGTTGAGCTGATATACATTAAACAAAATAAATCTCTAACCTTGGCTTCCTCGCTAATGGTATTGGGTATCCTCAAATGTAAGTATTTTGATATATTTACTGCTTATCTCGTACTTTCTTACGTTAAAAACTTGATGTAACGTCTCTTCTCTGTTTTAGCGGCAAATTGAATTTTCCTCGCACAATTTATACTTTATAATATTTACATTTAAAATGGGAAGCAAGAATGACGCGCTCTGGCATCTCAATTTCATCAACAACCAACAACAATTCCTAACAAAAGCGGAAATGTTGCCCAAATTCCTCTAACATTTGGTGTTTCCTGTCTGGTCAGGGCATTCTCTCTTCCAATTAATTAATACGTTTGACAGCTAATCTCCTTGGAAACCGTCGAGTAAGTAGAAAATAAATCCTTATTCTTAAAAATGACATTTGGCCTAACCTTACTTTTTTAATCTAATTATAGTCAATAACAAATTCATTAAGTTCATATGCTGCAATCTTGATTTCAAAGTTCCACAACACACTAAACACGGTCTTTAGAAACTTCCAGTTCATTGTTTTTATAAACACAGACACATATATGGGTACATTTCAGTTCATTGTTCACATAAATAAAAACTAAATTTACATATTGAAAACATCATACAGGGGTTTTGTTCATTACCTTGAGGTAATTGATTTAGAACATAATTCTTTGGTATGTATTTCATGCTTAATATTTCAATCTATCTACATATAGATTTTTGGCTCTTTTAATTTCACTTTAACTGAGATATTTTCCAAATTGCTAATTATACTTTTTAAAGACTCATTTAATGATCATTCCAACAAATTATGGCTATATATATCTTTCATTGCTTCTCCAAATAACACTGACTAACAATAATAGTGAATGTGCTTGTGTTTTAATGTTATTATTTTGTTTTTTGTTTTAGTGTACAGTAAAATATGTCGAACGATGTGGATATGTATACAATATACAGATAACCCATATGCATTACGTGTAAACCGTAAGTATTTTACCTACTATTGACCAGTGGTACTACTACTACCCCCCATTATTAATCTGATTCTCCAATTTTGTAGATCTGACCATCTACTTTATTGAAATAATAATCGAAACTTAGCTTCGTCATACTAGTTTCCGTCAGGGTTTTCATTTTTGTTTTTATAACTTTATATGGCCTTTGCAATTCTCAGCACAACATATATATATATATATATATATATATATATATATATATATATATATATATATATAATATATATATATATATATATATATATATATATATATATATATATATATATATATATGAAAAGTCAAGTCGGATTTGTTTTCTCTGCGCCACTCTATATATAATATGTTGGCCTCTTCTGTACTACCAGTAAGAACTGAAAACGGTTCATGTAATCTTTTACGGTATAAACAAAAAAATTATATAGTACATCATCAATAGAGAAATAAATAATTACGTAGTCGTGATACCGATACTAACCTCTTTCGTTATTTCATGTCAAGATTATCGGGTTACGGATTTTTAATCTAATTCAATTAGCCATTATAATAACTCACATCTATGCATGAGAAAATGTTCCAATAGCAGTGCTCCTTCCCCTGTCTCAAATCTTAGATGAATATAACACACCAACGCGTGGGCAGATACATAAAACCAACCTGTAATTATACGTATAAGTGTTTTAATTGTGGACGAACTGAGGTACGTGTCTTCGTGCTCGCACAAATCGGTCATTCGACCAAACCGTCCATGGCCGTATTGAGCCATGACGAAGACTCGCACTGGGCCAAGCTCTTGTGGCTATGGTAATGTGAGAGAGGGCAAGAGGTCAGCCCAAGTCAAGAGCCGACGTACACGCCAGGTGAAGACCATAGAGTCTACATTTAGACTTTGGGTGCATGGAGCGGGCATACGCCAATACGGCACATAACACCAGTTCATGTCCTACTAGTTTATCTGGTTCCTATCAAGGAACTACCTGTCCGCTATACAGGAAATCGTATGCGTTCACGTGGATGCATGTTGTTGATGCTTTTGATGAGCTTTCAACGAGCCTCTTATGTCAGGTGGTGGTTATACAACCTGAAGTCTCTCGTTCAAATTATGTCTAATAAGAAAACAGTTGAAAAGTACACCAAATTGTTTAAATTTTTGTATCCTTATTTGTTTAATCGGCTGTCAAACCAAGTTAATATTTTGCCGCCATCGTTATTTGAAATTTATATATAGTGTTATATAAAGATTTATAGATTTACAATAAAAAATTAATTAACCGTTTTTTCCAAGCTAAAAAAATGAATGCCAAGAGCTATTAAACAGTACTTGGCCTACAAAAGAAAATGTTATAGTTTTTAGTGAATTTTCTTTAAAAAATTCACTAGTGAGAAGATCTCGACCTGTGGATTTTGAAAAAACTTCTTTAAATGAGCTCGAACTAGAAGCTAGAGCCCCCTAGAACACATATCTGGTGTCAGTTACAATTTATATATATATATATATATATATATATATATATATATATATATATATATATATATATATATATATATATATATATATAGGCTGTTTCAAAAATGATGGTCTATAAGACTAGATGCATTCTCGCAAGAATTAGAACTGTAGACCGGTTTCGCTCTCATTAGAGCTCTTCAGTACGGCATACTAATTGTAGCAAAAATGCACCAAAAATAACACGGCTATCGTATGAATATTTTTGGTGCATTTTTGCTACAATTAGTATGCCGTACTGAAGAGCTCTAATGAGAGCGAAACCGGTCTACGGTTCTAATTGTTGCGAGAATGCATCTAGTCTTACATACTTTGTCCCTATATTGGGGTAGAAATGGGCCAGGGCTAACAATTTTTTAAATTGTTAGTTAGTTGTATACTGTCTCTATTTTTAACACTCTGTGTTATTTGGAGCGGGCGTGACAACATAGTACTTGGTTCCGAACTAGGTGGCGACACGTTCACCACTCACTTAATGATGGTCTATGTTACAGGAGCACATTCAGCACACAAAAAATAGGTCTATTTTTTCATATAAGCATGGGTCAGCAAATGCTTAGTTTTTTAAATACAACGTGTTAAAATTATTTGTTTTTGTCTTGTTTTTCACGAATAAGTCCGAGTCAAATTAAAATTTTAACGTGAAAATTGGCATGTGGTGGTTTTCGAGGGCAAGAAATTTAAATATGTTATTTGTGATAACACTGCTGGCAGAGGGCGCCATCTGTAAGGCATGGCTTGCATTCAATTGGCTATAATTTTTTGACACCCAGTAATATCGACCTACCGTGTAGCTACATTGCAGCCCTTATCAATTGTAAGCAAAAAATGTATATTTGATTTAAATCTCTTAGACACACCATTTTCGAGATATTTCAATTTTTGTATGTCGATGTCGCTCAAAAATTAATTCTGCGACAAATCATAGGAATACATTTTTCACCTTTTAATTGCTATCAGTATGTATAAACTTAATTTTATTATTTTCTAGTTAAAAATTAAAATGTTACCAGAAAAAAGAACTGACAAGACACAATCATGAAGATAAAATAAAAAGCCATGATAACAAACTTTGAACAAACCATTTAACAAAGTGGTTTCCATCGTTACAGGACTTGACTTTTGCGTTTTCGTCGTGACATATACTACATTTGACTTTTACGTTTGAGAATACTCACTATTTTTAAGTAATTAATTGTATTGTCCATAATTTTTCTAATTAAATATGGAAGTCTTCACCAACAATGAACTAACAGACATGCAAGTTATGTATTCACGGGCTTTTGGTAACTGTTATGAGGTGAAACTGCAAAGTCTGTCTCTAAACACCTTACATATTACAAATAAATAACTTAGGACCATTATTGGTTATTATCGGAGATTCGTGACATAAAAAGAAGTTGTTTTCTTCTCTACAACAGGATTCAATTTTTACAGCATCCACAGGCAAAAGAAATTTCTCTGTGAAGCCACAGAAAATGCATCTAGTTCTATATTTAGATCAGATGTTCAATATTTTTTTATTTATTTAATTCAGTTCTATTGATATTAGTTAATTTTTTTGTACAAAATGTTCTCTTAATAGCTAATTTGATTATAAATGAATTTAATGAATTTTCTTTAAAGAAACCATTGTTGCGAATTTTTTTATGAAATATTATTCAATTGGTCGAACATTTATTAAGCGAATTTTATCGAAAATAAGGTTTCAATGGATTTTCGTGCAAAAAAATTATTTTATTTTTTATTTTACTTACAGATTAGTTATATAATTTGAATTTTATGTATTCTTTATGCAAAATTTTATGTAAAAAGATGTTTAGTCAGTTTTTGCAGAAATTTTTTATCCATAGGGAATAAATAATATTCTGATGATGCTAAATCCGAAGAATATGACGGGTGGTCAACCAATGTCTTCCTAGTTTTATAAATTGTTTGTGGAATAATCCAGAAGTTGTAACCAGGGGCGTTGTCTTGCAAAAACACACGTTCGTCCTGTTTTTGCCGCATTTTTCCACAATTATCTCACTGAGTTTATTTGTATGATGTGACAGCTTTACCTTGCTTTACTAAATGTGGAAGGATTATCCCATCTTGATCTCAGAAAATTAAAGCAAAGGCCATGCCAGCTGACTTTTAAAGACGGACTATATTGGGTTGTAAAGAACAATTTAAACCATTCTTCAACGCCAGATATGACATTTTTTCAAATTCGGTTAACGTTAAAACGTTTTTTTGCTAGCGAAAAAATATTATTCTGATGGTGCCAGGTCCGAAGAATAAAGTGGATCTTACAATAGAGGCATATTCCTTAGTAACTGGAAAACTGCTCAAGTACAACCCATCCCCAAAAAAGGTTGCAAAGCGCTTCCTAGCAACTACAGGCCTATTTCTCTCCTTTCAGTCATCTCTAAAGTGACGGAAAAGTATATGAACACCGAATTACCAAAATTTCTTGAAAAACACAGTGTAACCACGACAGGCAGTATGGATTCCCTCAACGCAGATCTCCTTTCCTTTGTCACTCATTTTTGGAACAATCCTATGAAACTACACGGTGAAGCCCAGATTATCGCTCTAGACATATCCAAAGCATTCGGCCAGGTTTGGCCCGCAGCGCTGCTTAATAAACTTCCGGCCTTTGGCCTAACACAAAACTCTGTACCTGGACAGCAAATTTCCTCTCCAACCGGATCATTTCTGTTGTCGTGGATGGCCATTCCTCTAAACTGTATCTAATTAATGAAGGAGCCCCTCAAGGTTCAGCTTTAGCCCCTACTTTGTTTCTTTTCCACATCAATGAGCTCCTCTCTAGCACATCCAACCCAGTTCACAGTTACGCAGACGACAGCACCCTCCACTCAAATATGCAATATTCTAAGCCTGTCTCTTTAGCCCCATTACATCAGGATCGCAGACTTATGGAGGGTTCTATCCATGTGGATCTCCAAAAAAATATTAGGCTGGGGAAGTAGAAATCTTGTACAATTCAACTCCACCAAATTTCAGTCATGCTTTCTATGTCATAAGAGATATACCAGCCCTAGACCCATCACAATGGACAACCAAGTTATAGAAAGTAATGAGTCATTTTCACTTGTTGGCATTTTTGTGGTTCAAAATCTCAATTGACACCAACATGTCACATCAATTGCAAAAGCGGCTATTAAGAAATTAGGTTTTCTCTTCCAGGCTCGCAAATACTTTTCACCAGCTAGTCTCTGTACCTTACATACTTCACAAATAAGGCCAAACCTCGAATGCTGCTCCCACATCTGGGGTGCCGCTGCTGCTTCTACAGTCGCTAACCTGGACTTCATTCAGAAGAGAGCATACGTCTCATCGGTGACCCTACCCTCACCAAAAGGCTGCCATCCCTTGCCCGCAGACGTTCCGTTGGTGACCTCTCTCTTTCTCTCTCTCTCTCTCTTTTATAGAAATCTGCACGGGCACTGCTCAGAGAAGCTTTCTTCCATAGTTTCTCCACCTGCTGCCCTCAAGAGATCTACCAGGGGAACAGAGCAAATGCACCCTTTTACTGTTCAGGTCACCAGACATAGAACATCTTGTTATGCCCGCTCTTTTGTCCCGAGGACTTCCAAGTTGTGGAATTCCTTGCCGACACACGTTTTCCCTTCTCCTCCGAACCTCCAAACCTTCAAGTCCAGAATTAACAAGTTGCCTCTTTCCTCTTTCTCGACATCCACGGTACGATAGTATTTAGGCTGTAAGCCCTCGTGGTGAGTTGTTGACATATAAAAAAAATCATCAGAAGTGGGTTATTCGAAATTTGCAGGTATTAAATATTTCTATGAGTTACGGTATTTTTTAAATAACTGAAATTTATAAAATGTTTTCTTTATTATCAGAAGCTGTAAAAATTTGAGGTGTTTATACGTGCAAGATTTAATTACATGAAATTTCTGAAGATTTGGGGCAACCCCGGTAAGAGACAGCTATCTTGACATCTTGTAATGATTGTAACTTCCATTGTTTGGATTTTTATCTACGATTTATTTCAATAGAACAGCAGTACAGGTAACGTCATTTGTCTTTGTCTGACATTGTAGATATGAGTCTGAAGTGATGTCGAGGATTATTTTATTATAAATTTCGAATAACTTTATTTTTCTCTGTTCAAAAGACTTGGAAATTGGTACACAACCAACTCTATCTATGTTCTTTTAACTAAATTTGCATATTGTAAATTGTCGTTTGAATCACTCGAACAGTCTGAAAGACTCTGCGTTTTAAAAAATATAAATTTAAAAAAAGTGGACAAGTCGAGCTGCTTGATGATGACGATGATAATATTTTTTAAATAGTGCCACTTTCACTGCCCTGTAATAAACAATGAACGGTGCAAATGAATTAACTGTTAGGATTTCATTGATTAAATTGAAACTAATTGTATAAAAAATCATTAGACAGGCAAGTGCCAGATGACACATTCGTTCAGATGAAAACTGTCTAAAGAATGGTATTTCGCGTCGCCAATAGTGAAGTAAAGGAAGCTCATCAGACGACCCAATTTAACTGAATGGAGGAAACGAATAATACATTATAAAATAAATAAAACAAAGTAATACCAAGACTAGATGCATTCTCGCAACAATTAGAACCGTAGACCGGTTTCGCTCTCATTAGAGCTCTTCAGTACGGCATACTAATTGTAGCAAAAATGCACCAAAAATAACACGGCTATCGTATAGCCAGTCTTAAAATACTCAGTAAGTGGTGGACGTGTCGCCAGGTGCGGGCGTGACAACATAGTACTTGGTTTCGAACTAGGTGGCGACACGTTCACCACTCACTTAGTGTTTTAAGACTGGCTATACGATAGCCGTGTTATTTTTGGTGCATTTTTGCTGCAATTAGTATGCCGTACTGAAGAGCTCTAATGAGAGCGAAACCGGTCTACGGTTCTAATTGTTGCGAGAATGCATCTAGTCTTACATACTTTGTCCCTATATTGGGGTAGAAATGGGCCAAGGCTAACAATTTTTTAAATTGTTAGTTAGTTGTATACCGTCTCTATTTTTAACACTCTGTGTTACTTGGAGCGGGCGTGACAACATAGTACTTGGTTCCGAACTAGGTGGCGACACGTTCACCACTCACTTAGTGTTTTAAGACTGGCTATACGATAGCCGTGTTATTTTTGGTGCATTTTTGCTGCAATTAGTATGCCGTACTGAAGAGCTCTAATGAGAGCGAAACCGGTCTACGGTTCTAATTGTTGCGAGAATGCATCTAGTCTTACATATTTTGTCCCTATATTGGGGTAGAAATGGGCCAGGGCTAACAATTTTTTTAAATTGTTAGTTACTTGTATACCGTCTCTATTTTTAACACTCTGTGTTATTTTGAGCGGGCGTGACAACATAGTACTTGGTTCCAAACTAGGTGGCGACACGTTCACCACTCACTTAGTGTTTTAAGTAATACCAACTTAACCCTTATAAATTTTAAGCCATTGGATTGGTATCTCTAATGCATTATTTGTTAAGTTTTTAATAAAGCCTCACCTAAAAATTAGTCCAGGTGAAAACCTCTCTCAAGTGATTTTCTAAAACGTCTGAACCATTTAGCTGTGCTAACAATAAATACATACCATATTGATGACGAATCTCATAGAATAACTCGGTACCAGGAAGAGTTGCAGCATCATCGGGAGAAAACAAATGAATGTCAATAGATTACAAACAAGTGGTTTTCTAGTGAAAATGGACCATTATAAAAATATCAGCCGCCATCACCGTAGAACGAGTGCTGTGCTAAAAAGCAGTTATAAAATTCAAATTGTCAACAATTAAGTAGTTGTTAAACTCGAAGAGACCTAGGTGTGGTGTTTTAGTGCATCATCAGCGGTAGCGCGCTGGAACGGTTTCGAAACCTCCTTCATAAAGAAGTTCGATTTCTAAACATAATATTTAAACAGCATTGTCATTATATTAGTTCCATCTTGAGTCAAGTGTAAAAACAACCTGTCATAAAATATTCAAATTGCTAGCCAACGATTTTATATGCGCATGCTACCTCAGGATCTCTCACTTGAGATATAAATAGTTTGAGAGTTAACATTCAACATTGCTAGACAACTAAGAAATGGATTTACAAAGACGACTGTTATAAAATGAAAATGGATTATGGTTATCGTATATTACATAGACTATTAGATTCACTTTCTGGGAATTAAAATGGGTGGGTGAAGCTTGGTTGATTTGGTAAACCCAAACATTTATTTACTTTCTTCATTAATTATATTTTTCTGGTTTTACCGCAAATGTTCAATAATTTTATTTTTTTTATTTCAACAACACACCACGAGGGCTTACAGCCTAAATACTATCGTACCGTGGGTGTCGACAAGGAGAAAAGAGGCAACTTGTTAATTCTGGACTTGAAGGTTTGGAGGTTCAGGGGAGAAGGAAAAACATGTACCGGCAAGAAATTCCACAACTTAAGAGTCATCGGGACAAAAGAGCGGGCATAACAAGATGTTCTATGTCTGGTGACCTGGACAGTAAAAGGGTGCATTCGCTCTGTTCCCCTTTTAGATCTACTGGGGGCAGAAGGTGGAGGAACTATGGAAGAAAGCTCCTCTGAGCAGTGCCCTTGCAGATATCTATAAAAGAGAGAGACGTCACCAACGGCACGTCGGTGGGCAAGGGATGGTAACCTTCGGGTGAGGCTAGGGTCACCGATGAGACGTACAGCTCTCTTCTGAATTAAGTCCAGGATAGCGAGTGTAGAAGTGGCAGCAGCACCCCAGATGTGGGAGCAGTATTCGAGAATTGGTCTTTTGTGAAGTATATAAGGTATAGAGATTAGCTGGTGAAAAGTATTTGCGAGCCCGGAAGAGGAAACCTAATTTCTTAGCAGCCGCTTCTGCAATTGATGTGACATGTTGGTGCCAATTGATATTTCGATCCACAGAAATGCCAACAAGTGAAAATGACTCATTACTTTGAATAACTTGGTTGTTTATTGTGATGGGTCTAGAGCTGGTGTATCTCTTATGAGAAAAAAGCAAGACTGTGATTTGATGGGGTTGAATTGTACAAGATTTATACTTCCCCAGTCTAATATTTTTTGGAGATCCACGGAGATAGAACCCTCCGTGAGTCTGCGATCCTCATCTAATTGGGCTAAAGTGACAGACTTAGAATATTGTATATTTGAGTGGAGGGTGCTATCGTCCGCGTAACTGTGAACTGGGTTGGATGTGCTGTAGAGGAGGTCATTGATGTGGAGAAGAAACAGAGTATGGGCTAAAGCTGAACCTTGAGGAACTCCTGCATTAATTGGATACACTTTAGAGGAATGGCCATCCACGACAACAGAAATGCTCCGGTTGGAGAGGAAATTTGCTGTCCACGTACAGAGTTTTGGTGATAAGCCATAGGCCGGTAGTTTATTAAGCAGCGCTGCGTGCCAGACCTGGTCGAATGCTTTGGATATGTATAGAGCGACAATCTGGGATTCACCGTGTAGTTCCATAAACTTGTTCCAAGAATGGGTGACAAAGAAAAGGAGGTCGGCAGTTGATCTGCGCTGATGGAATCCATACTGCCTGTCGTGGATTAGATTGTGTTTTTCAAGAAAATTTAGTAATTCGATGTTTATATACTTTTCCATCACTTTAGAAACAACTGAAAGGAGAGAAAAAGGCATGTAGCTGCTAGGAACCACCTGCTACCCCCAACAGATCTACCAGGGGAACAGAGCGAATGCATCCTTTTACTGTCCAGGTCACCAGACATAAAACATCTTGTTATGCCCGCTCTTTTGTCCCGAGTACTTCCAAGTTGTGTAATTCCTTCCCGGCACGTGTTTTTCCATCTCCTCCGAACCTCCAAACCTTCATGCCCAGAATTAGCAAGTTTCCTCCTTGCCGACACCCACGGTACGATAGTACTTAGGCTGCAAGCTCTCGTGGTGTGTTGTTGAAATAAAACAAAATATAAAGATATTAGCTTCTAGCATCTGTGTAGAGTTTTTTGTAATGCAATTCAAATTTTGTTCAACAAAAAATTGTTTGCTCCTACATATACCAATATATTTATGTAATAAATACGACTAATTAAAATATCTGTTGTAATTAAAATACTCGAGTACGTAGCTTCACACCTTTAAGATTTCATATGATGTGTGGACGTCATATTTCTGAGATTCAATGTCATCTAAATGACAGTGTATAATCAATATTTATACGAGATGAAATTATTTGCTATTAAGCTTTATTAGGACGGCAATTTCTTAACTACCAGTTTAGCGAGATGTTTGCAGAGTTTATGCATTTCTTATTGCTTGGAATGTCAACGGAATCTCTGTGAATAATGAGTATATGATGTGGTGTAAGGAATTTCTATAAACTAATATATAATTAAGTTATATATAAAGTTAAATAAAATATATGATGTATGTTGCCCATGAAGAAGATATCTGTAAATTTTAACAGTTAACAAAAAGAATCCTTGTTTGTTTACAAGGCGAAACTAAAATTATATATTTGGTGTCGATCACCACCTCATCCGCCAATGTAACAAACGTCTAAATGTTAAATTATTTCACCATTAAAAGTTTATTACAGTATGAAAATAATAGAGGTTAGTAAGATTCTTTTTGCAAGTAAAAGTTTTGACCTAGCAAGTATACTACTAAGGCGGTTTATCACAAGTGGAAAAATCTTATCTTTAATACTTGACCAAAAAAAAAGAAAAGAATTAGTTCTAGCCAAAAACTTCGAAAATTGTTCCTACACTGCAGAAGCTTCAAGGAACTGTTGATTACAGAAACAATGAATGCCGACATTTCGATTAAATTCTGCTATTAACACCCAATTTATATGTGTGTTTGTTTGTGGTCTCGTAGCACATCGTAGGTATGACCAATTTTAATCAGGTCATGGGCATTTGATAGCTTATTGAATACATGCGTTTCTGTGGCTTCAAAATTGCTGATTTTCTTCGGTTTTACCGCTTTACGGCAAAACTATATATATATATATATATATATATATATATATATATATATATATATATATATATATATATATATATATATATATATATATATATATATATATATATATATATATATGTAGACTTTATTTGTTTTCTGTATTTTCTGTGATTTTTTATTTGTTTACGTGGACTGAAGTTTCGAACCTGGCTCATCATCAGCACGTTACTGGCCCTGGTCGTTCCTGTTTGTCCTATTTATAAAGTTGTACGTGACGTGGGCGTTCAGTTTCTATTGATCGGTTTACAGTTTTTTTTTATTGGCTGCGGCATCTCAGGCCATTAGCACATTCATTTCCCATCATTCAATATTTTTACAGATTTTCCAGACAAAGTCAACTTGGCTCGCCCAGGAACCGAACCCGGGACCTCTCGCTTAGCAGGCTAGCACCTAGCCACCTGCGCCACGAGGGCGTCTCGGTTTACAGTTGTTTGATTGGCTGTGTTTTCGCTCTGTGCCGATTGTATCGCATTCAAGTGGCTTGGATAAGTTCGTTAGTCAGGAAAATAGAGCCAGGTCTTCTGGGAAAACTTTCGTTTTTCTTTCAGAAAAAAATTTATCTCTAAAAATAAAAAGCTATGATAATCCAATTTAGTACACAAGTTGACGACATTAAAAGGAAACTATGTACCAAAATGTAGGTTTCTATCTTAGAGGAAAGAAAAGTTATAAAAAATATTTTGTGACATCATTTCTATGAAAATTCACAACGATAACGCACTTGCTGCGTCCAGACTTTTGACAATTCGAGCGCAACATGATTTTAAAGAAATGCTGGGAAATTCAAATGCTGGGTTATTGTTGGACCACCCATTAGTAACATTGCTCAAAAATGTGCATTGGGTACCTATTAAACATTTGACACCGTCTAATGCCAATCGGATTTTTAGTGAATTTTCTTTAAAAAAAATTCACTAATGAGGAGATCGCGACCTTTGAATTTTGAAAACATTTCTTCAAATGAGCGCTATTTGGGACCCCTGGAACCCAATTCCGAGGTCGGTTTCAGACTTTATATGTTTATATATATATATATATATATATATATATATATATATATATATATATATATATATATATATATATATATATATATATATATATATATATATATGTATCACACCAATAACATAAAATAATGCGCCGATTTTATCCAGGAAAATCCGGCTAGTTGTTCCGGAAAATTTTGCGTTTTCTTTCGGAAAATATGTATATCTCCGGAAATAACAAAGTTAGGGCAACCATATTGGGTGTGAGAGTTTACGTCATAAAAAAAAACCATGCACCAAAATCTAAATCTCTACGTTAAAATAAAAAAACATATAAGCTTTTAAGTTTTTATTCTTAAAACGTCAAAAAAGTCCCGATTCAAAACGTCAAAATTGACATGTTCTAGATAGAGTACCTACATGAACGGCTATGCAGAATAAATATAAGACGTTAAAAAGCCTTAAGTTTCAGCTACAATCTTCATTGTTCTTTATTTTATTAAATTATTTGCAGAAAATTAATTTGAAGTAGACCCTTTATGTGATGCTTTGGTAGCAGTTTCAGTTATTTATTTAATTTTAAGGAATCAGATTAAGCTTATTATTTAGCGTTTTTTTCAATTGGGCAAAGTGGAAGTTTTTTATGGAGAAACGGTGTTAGTAAGTAGTTTCTCCTTTCTATGAACTTCTGTAAGGTGAGTTTTTTACAGTTTCCATTCCTAGCTCCATTATAGCATGTTTACCTTGCACAGAACCTCAAATTTACTTTAGGTCTCTTAACTGTATTGTTGAGTTGAGATCACAGTATTTTTCCGATGGTTAATGCATAAAGAGGTTCCTCTAAGCATGTTCTTGAATTATTTTTTTTCAAAAAACGAACAATACGATAATCTGATAATTTCCCTATAAATGTTATTAATATTAAAAAAAAACGAAAACAACGCTCGTGCCTCGAATAAAGTTCTCTTCGTGATTTTAACTTTAAATGAAATTTCCTTCTCTCGTTTCGCATCCGTTCAACACGTTGGGCACAGAAAATATAAGAATTTACTTGTGTGTGTGTTTTGTTTTTTAACGTCGGCCTATTTCCGCGACTGTGGCCAATCACCGACGCCAGGGAGCAGTTTCACCTCACTATCCTGGAAATTTTGCCGAACCCCTGCCTTTCTGTAGGGAAAGTAGGGATCTTTAACGTGCCCAACATCGCATGGACACGGGAGCGACGGCTTTACGCCCCCTCCGAAGGGCGAAACGTGCAGACATTCAACTTGCTCAAATACAATGCCAGAACCTCGGTTGATGTTAATTTTACAGCTTGTACTGAAAAAGTGAAAGGAGTACCCCGGGATTAAACCCAGTACCCTTCGGTTCAGAGGCACACGTTCTTACCCCTGAACCGCCGAGGTTCTTAAGAATTTACTTAAGATTGTCATTTATTATTGAAGGAAAAAAAACAAGATTCTTATAAGGCGTGATACAATAGTGCATGATAGTCCACGGCAACAGTACATGTCATATTCAACTGACAAACTATTATGATAAATATCATATCTACTTTTAAAGTGACATGTAAAAAAGTATTTTGTTTTCTGACATTTGTAATACAAATATAGGCATGCTCTTCTTACACTCATATTTATTTTTGGCCATCACAATTTTACTCATAGAGTTGGATACAATTTTAGTGACTTTTGAATTTTGAAAAGATTTCTTCAAATGAGCGCGAAGTAAGCCCCATAGAACCCATATCCGGGTTAGTTTCAGCTTTTATCTGTTTTCATATATGCAGAGTGTACGTATTTCTAGGGTAAAGCTCCATATATCCATTATTATACAAGATCTGAGAAAAATGTTAATATGTTAATTAACGATGTCTGGAGCTGCATCTTATAAAATTATTTTTACAATCATAGGTGCCCATAAGTCGCTGGTGATGCAATGTTTTTTCTAATCGAACACGCTTTATATTATTGCAGTTTTTGCATTTTCCATCGAAAGCTAATGCATGTTTGTAAGAAAATAAATTCGAAACTCTGCAAGTGCGTTATGGTAGTGATTTTTCATCAATCGTTTCTTTCGATAGCCTAATTTACTATTAACCTAAGTTTCGTTAGCCAGGAAACCAGTTTTTTTGGCACATTTTAAGTTTATTTTCAGAAGATTTTTGTATATTGTCAAACAATAAAGTTATTTTGATGAAATATGGTACATTGTTTCTCCTATATAGGTTATACTGGTAAGCAAATTTGATGCAAGCTTTCTTAAAGAAAAATTATATTTCCTATTAAAAACATTTTTATGAAAATTCACTGACATAACGCCCTTGCTGCATCCCGACTTTTAGTGAATTTTTATTTAAAAAAATTCACTAATAAGGTATCGGCGGTGAGACTTTGCAAAAAATTTTTCAATTGAGCGCGATTTAGGACCCCTAGAACCCATATCCGGGGTCAGTTTCAATTTTTATATGTTTATATATATATATATATATATATATATATATATATATATATATATATATATATATATATATATATATATATATATATATATATATATATATATATATATATATATATATATATGTGTGTGTGTGTGTGTGTGTGTGTGTGTCCGCCTTATAACTCAAAAAATAATTAACCGATTTCAATGAAACTCGGCAAGTACCTTTCTTTTATTAATGGAGTTCGTTAGGCAGGAAAATCGGACGGGTTTTTCCGGGAAAATTGAGTTTTCTTTAAAAAAAAAAAAATTCTCCGAAAATAACAAAGCTGTTTTAATGAAATTCAACATATATATATATATATATATATATATATATATATATATATATATATATATATATATATATATATATATATATATATATATATATATATATTGCCTTGGGAGAGTACTTACTAATTACCAAAACTCAACTTTCTCAGTTTATAGAAAATGGAGTTATTCAAATTTTAAATTTTCTTTTGAAACAATTTTTTTTCTCCTAAAATTAGAAAGTTATTTTAATGAAATTTGGTGGATATCTTGTCCTAAGAAATACCTTACTACCTGCCAAAATTCAACTTTCTAAGATTATAGAAAACTGAGTTAATCAAATTTTTATAGCTCACTGCAGTGTTAAAATTAATGGTATTTTCCTCACTACTTTAAACACGTGGACGGGGGACTGACCGAATTCATTCCCAGTTGCTATTGATCTACTCATATTCTCTGAATATGTTAGAAGCCTGGTATCTACTTCATTCCAAGTCACTATTAACCGACTATTTATGAAATCAAATAAGTAAATTAAATCGATTATCATAAAATATGTAGTGTATTAAGACTAAGGGAAAAAGAAATAAAACATATATAACTGTGCACATTTTCATTATATTTTAGAGTGTGCGGCGCACACCTAGCTCACTAGGAGAAATCGCCACTGCTTGAAAGAGGCATTGTCATAGCATAATATCTTATTAAAGTTCATTTGTAAATAGGTTTAATTTATATATATATATATATATATATATATATATATATATATATATATATATATATATATATATATATATATATATATATGTATCCGTCTGATAACTCAAAAAATAATTAACCGATTTCGATGAAACTTGGCAAGTGCCTTTCTTTTATTAATGGCTTGGATGAGTTTGTTATACAGAAAAATCGGACTGTGTATTCCGGAAAATTTTTGAGTTTTCTTTCGAAAAAAAATTTTTTCTCCGAAAGTAACAAAGCTGTTTTAATGAAATTTACTATATATGTTGCCACAGGAGAGGTATTATAACGTACCAAAATTCAACTTTCTAAGTTTAGAAAAAATTGAGTTATTCAAATTTTATTTTATTTTTTTGAAAAAAATTTTTTCCTCCGAAAATTACAAAGTTATTTTAATGAAATTTCGAGGATACCTTTCCTTAGGAAAGACTTTACTACGTATTAAAATTAAACTCTCTAAGTTTATAGAAAATTGAGTTATTTATATTTGAAGCATTAAAAAAAATCCACTACCATAACGCACTTGCTGCATCCCGAGTTTTTTATTTTGTGATTAGAAGATATTTTTACCCAGTGTAATGTTCAAAGTCAACTAATATTTTCAAACAGGCATTAAATAAATTCTAACACCAGTTATAAACTACCAAAGATTCCGAGATTAGAACATATTGACACAGGTTTAGTACCTAACTAATTTATAATCATGTTCTTTCAATTCTCAAGCAAATTGATGTCGGACTTGAGCATTGGTGTACGTGTGAGTTCTGAGACGTTAAAAAGCCTTTAAAACGACACAGCACTTTAAAAGGAGGTAAAACCGGGCAATTTATGGATACGTAAAGTTGTTAGAAAATAGATAAACTATAGAAAACCGGCATTCATTAATATCGTCTCATTGTTAGAGAGATATTAAAATATTTAGTGTCGGTACTGGTGCCTCAGGTGGCTATTATGAACAATGTGCGAATAACGTAACATCATAATATTGGCTTGGGTAAATGGGAGAATTATTTATATGCCTCCACTCCCGTATCTGAGCAACATGATAGTTTGGAAAAAATGCGTTTTATGTGAAATAATGAAACCTGGAAATAAGATTAGATTAGCGTTTATTATAGGTTCTTCATTAGGAGCGAGGCATGTTACAATACAGGGGCGTGCAACCTAAGCAATGAAAACAGTGCTTCTCCTAACTATTTCTAGTAAAATTTTATTAGTGAATTTTCACTAAGAAATTTTTCATTAAGATAACTGAGATCGCAAACTTATGGAGGGTTCTACGTCTGTGGATCTCCAAAAAATATTAGACTGGGGAAGTAGAAATTTTGTACAATTCAACTTCACCAAATCCCAGTCTTGCTTTATATATCATAAGAGATACACCAGCCCTAGACCCATCACAACGAACAACCAAGTTATTCTAAGTAATAAGTCCTTTTCACTTGTTGGCATTTCTGTGAATCGAAATCTCAATTGGCCACAACATGTCACATAAATTGCAAAAGCGGCTGCTAATAAATTAGGTTTCCTCTTCTGGGCTCGCAAATCTTTTCACCAGCTAATCTCTATACCTTATATACTTCACAAATAAGGCCAAACATCGAATGCTGTCCCAAATCTGGGGTGCCGCTGCCGCTTCTACATTCACTATCCTGGACTCCATTCAGAAGAGCTATACGTCTCATCGGTGACCCTACCCTCACCCAAAGGCTGCCATCCCTTGCCCACCGACGTGCCGTTGGTGACCTCTCTCTCTTTTAGTGAATTTTCGTAGAAAAGATTCATTAATGGAGAGATCCCCACTTTTCAATTTTGAAAAAAATTTTGCAAATGAGCGCGAACTAGGACCCCTAGAACCCATATCCAGTGTCAGTTTCAATTTTTATATGTTTATATATATATATATATATATATATATATATATATATATATATATATATATATATATATATATATATATATATACATATATATATATATATATATATATATATATATATATATATATATATATATATATATATATATATATATATATATTATATATATATATATATATATATATATATATATGTATCACACCGATAACACAAAAAACAATGGGCGCATTTTGATAAAATTTGGCATGTACCTTCCTTTCCATTCGAAAAAAAAATTTTCTCAAAAAATAAAAAATCTATGATAACCAAATTTGGTAAATAAATTTACGATATAAAAAGTAAACTATACGCAAAAATTTAGATTTCTATGTTACAAGAAAAAAAAGTTATAATAAAATATTTGGTGCCATTCTATGAAAATTCACTACCATAACGCACTTGCTGCGTCTTTGAGTTTATTATAAATATCTACACTGCTCAAAGAAGCTCCTCCCCCTGCTGCCCTCAACAGATCTGCCAGGGGAACAGAGCGAATGCACCCTTTTACTCTCCAGGTCACCGGACATAGAACATCGTGTCCGCTCTTTTGTCCCGAGGACTTCCAAGTTGTGAATTCCTTGCCGGCACATGTTTTTCCTTCTCCTCCAAACCTCCAAACCTTCAAGTCCAGAATTAACCAGTGGCCTCTTTCCTCCTTGTCGACACCCACGGTATGATGGTATTTAGTCTGTGGGCCCTCGGTTGTTAATATAAAAAAAATTCACAAATAGAGACGTATTGAAGGTAAGATTTTTGGAAAATTTCTTCAAATGAGTGCGAATTAGGGCCCTTAGAACCCAAATCTAAGATCAGTTAAAAAGTATATATATATATATATATATATATATATATATATATATATATATATATACATATACATATACATATATGTATGTATGTATATGTATCCAACCGATAACTTAAAAAATACTTTACAAATCGAAACCAAATTTGGCAATTCCCATCATTTTTATATAGCTTGGATCTTTTAAATTACTATAAATATTAAACTAAAACTTGACACATGGCCCCACTTACCAAATTTGAACTCAATTGGTTCAGCAGATCTTGAGTTATAACTAAATAAAAAAAAACAATAATCTCCTATATGACCTGAAATTGAAGTTTAAATTGACAGGCTACGAAAATATGTGATAATAAACAATCAACGGGGTACATTTACGACAACTTTTATCTAAATCTGTAGATATCAGAAAATAGTTCGAGACGCAGCAAGTGCGTTATGGTAGTGAATTTTCATAAAAATGTTTTTAATAGCAAATATGTGGGTTTTTTTCAGAAAGCAGGCATCAAATTTGATTACCAGTATAACATATATAGTAAAAACAATGTGCCATGTTTCATCAAAATAACTTTATTGTTTGAAAACGTACAAAAATTTCCCAAAGTAAACTTAAAATGTAACAGAAAAAATCCGTTTCTTGGTCAACCTTATAGGTTAATAGCAAATTGAGCTTTTCAAATATGAAACATTTAATCAAAATTCGCTACCATAACGCACTTGCTACGTCCAGAATTTCTTAACTTACAAACATGCATTATATTTCGATGGAAAATGCAAAAACATAAGGCGTTTTCGACTAAAAAAAATTATTTATATCACCAACGACCAGCCTGTGATTGTAGAACTAATTTTTTAAGATGTAGCTCAAGACACCCGATAATTAATGTATACAATATTTTTTCATATCTTGCATAATAACGGATATATTGAGCTTTATTGATTTTTTACGAAAATTCGACAAAAATTATATATCACTAAACGATAAACTCTATAGCTAAGGCTACTGCCAAGCATCAGAGGAAGGGTCTATTTGGAATGAATTTTCTGGAAATATTTTAGTAAAATGAAGGACAATGACGATTGAAACTAAGACTTCAGGGTTTGTAAAACATTCTTCTTGAGACATTTTCTTTCCATAGCCCGTATTAGATTCAAGTTCTTTGCCTAAATGTTGCGAATTTTGACGTTTTAAATTGTCACTTTGACGTTTTGAGGAAAACTCCAATTTATTTTTATTTAAATGCCCATAACTTTTTTGTCTTTTGACCTGCAGAGCTAAATTTGAAGTAGTAAGTAACTTACCTATAAGGATATAAACCAGCGTACCAAATTTTGTTGCCCTTACTTTGTTAATTCCGGAGATATATTTTTTTGTGAAAGAAAACACAAAATTTTCCGGGAAACCCTGGGCCGATTTTACTGACTAACAAACTTATCCAAGCCATTTGCAAAAGGAAGGTAGTCACCAAATTTAATCAAAATCGGTCTATTATTTTTTGAGTTATCGGTGTGATACACACACACACACACACACACACACACACACACACACACACACACACACACACACACACACACAGATATATATATATATATATATATATATATATATATATATATATATATATATATATATATATATATATATATATATATATATATATATATATATATATATATATATATATATGGTATTTCTAAATTGATGCGAAAAATTTCACAGGGTGATTCTTTGGCGAAAAATAAGGGGTTTCTTTTTTATAAAGTTTTTCTTGAAACCTCTTCTCCTCCAAGTTACAGCCCTTTGAAATTTTGGTTAAAAAAAGTTTTCATTAAATTTCTCCGTTATGAAATAATTAAAAAAAACGAAATTTTGCAGTTGCATAAGGCTAACGATATGACAATTTTAAATGGGTTTTGTAACCCTATAATTTTATCACAAGAGGGTGAAAAAACCTACCCTTACATTATTATTAATCAGTACTTTTTATTGTGTATACCGTTTTCTATCTAAAAAAATGATTTAGAAATAAGGATTCATTTAGCAACTTTTTTATGTTTTGACATTTTCTCATCAAATTGTTAGTTTTATCACAAAAAAAATAAAATATTACTCAGATCGATGTCACATGAATTCACAGAGTGGTTGTTATTTGCTGAAAAATCAAGTACATGGTAGGCTGTCAAATAACGTCATAATTACACTAATATGTTAATATGTATTGTTCTGGCTTTTACTAATTTCCAAAAATTCATAACAAGAAGCAACAACTATTGTACTAATATTTTATAATTAATAATTTACAAACTAAGAAACGAAAAGAAATATTAACAAAATGTCAGTACGTTACTAATTGAACATCGTATTCTATGAAAAATACAGGGTGTGTTTCTTATAACATCACATGATGCGATAATACGACTTTTGAGGTCGTCGATGTTTTCAACAGGACTTGAACAAACTAAGGTTTTCAGAAAACTCCACAGGCAAAAATCCAACGGATTCAATTCAGGAGATCGGGCAGGCCAATTATGTGGGCCCCCTCGACCTATCCAACGATTTGGGTAAACTTCGTTCAAGTAGTTACGAGCGTTGATACTAAAATAAGCCGGAGCCCCGTCGTGCATGTACCACATTTGTTGTCTAATTTGTAAAGGAATATTTTCAAGAAGTAGGGGCAACTCTTCTTTGAGTAGATGACAGTAAACTTCTCCATTTAGTCTTATCGGAGGAAGATATGGTCCACTTAAGTCATTACCAATGACAGCAAGCCATACATTTAATGAAAACTGGTGTTGAGAATGAGATTCCGTAATTTCGTGTGGGTTTTCTTAAGACCATATGTGGTTATTATGAAAATGTCTAATAGATTCTCGTGAAAAGTTGACCTCATCAGTAAATAAAATACGAGATAAGAACTGTGGAATTTGCGTGATCATTTGAAGCATTCATTGATAAAAAATTAAACGAGGTAAAAAATCACGAGGTAAGAGCGCTTGAACTCGTTGGATATGGTAGGGATACAATCTTTTTTTAAATATAAAACGGTACACACAATAAAAAGTACTGATAAAAAATAATTTAAGGGTAGGTTTTTTCACCCTCTTGTGATAACATTATAAGGTTATAACATCCTTTTAAAACTGTCATGTTGTTAGCCTTATGCATCTGCAAATATATTTTTTTAATTATTCCATAACGGAGAAATTTAATGAAAACTTTTTTTGCCAAAATTTCAAAGGGCTGTAACTTGGAGGAGAAGGGTTTTCAAGGAAAACTTTATAAAAAAGACACCCCTTATTTTTCGCCAAAGAATCACCCTGTATATATATATATATATATATATATATATATATATATATATATATATATATATAAACATATAAAAATTGAAACTATATATATATATATATATATATATATATATATATATATATATATATATATATATATATATATATATATATATATATATATATATTAACATATAAAATTGAAACTTACTTCGGATATGGATTCTAGGGGGCCTAGTTCGCGCTCATTCGAAATTTTTTCAAAATTCAAAAGTCGGGATCTTCTTATTAGTGAATTCACTAATAGAATATATGCTTTAAATAGAGATCAGTAAAAACAGCTTCCTTTGTCAACTTTATAGTGTATACTTATGACAGTATTCCCATCTTTAACCATTTTTTTTTATCCTTTAATTCCTGTGTTACAAATCACAGATCTGAAAGTTAGGAAGATCCCCATGGACCGCTGGACTATTAAATGGGACGTCCGATAGAGCATTTGTAAATTTAATGTGCAATAACGTCCTATAATCCTGTGATACACGTTTATAGTGGTTGTTATTGTGGCTATAAGCACAGGCTCTACCATATTATAATGCACACTCTGGTTGCTATAAAATCGCATTTACTCAAAATTATAGCGATTTCAGGTTACCATATTCATGTGATCATGTTTCTCAACTGATATATTATATTGCGAAATTATGCTTGGCATTATCGCCAGTGACTAATACTTTTTAAAAGCATTCAGGTTTATCCTCCTCGTAATTATTGTTTTATTCTAAGTTAGTGAGGTGCTTTGTAAATTCTAAGATTAGATAAATTTAAAGTTTTTCGATAGCAACTTCTCGTATAAAAAATTTGGTTTTTAGGAGAATTAAATTTAAAAAGCCTGGACGCAGCAAGTGCGTTGTGGTAGTGAATTTTCATAGAAATGATCTGGCACAAAATATTTTATTATAACTTTTTTTTCTTGTAACATAGAAATCTAAATTTTGGTGTATAGTTTACTTTTTATATCGTAAACCTACCTACCAAATTTGGTTATCATAGACTTTTTATTTTTTAAGAAAAAATTTTTTTTAAATGAAGACTAAAATTTTTCCCGGAAAACCTCGTCCGATTTTTCTGATTAACGAATTTATCAAATCCATTTACAAAAGGAAATACATGCCAAATTTTATCAAAATCGGCCTATTATTCTCTGAGATAATTTTTTTTTTTAGAATGAAAACTCAAAATTTTTTCAGAAAACCTCGTCCGATTTTCCTGACTAACAAACTTGTTAAAGCCATTTACAAGAGGAAGGTACGTGCCAAATTTTATCAAAATCGGCTTATTATTCTCTGATATAAAATTTTTTTTTAGAATTAAAACTCAAAATTTTCCCGGAAAACCTCGTCCGCTTTTCCTGACTAACAAACTTGTCAAAGCCATTTACAAAAGGAACGTACATGCCAAATTTTATTAAAATGGACTTATTATTTTTTGAGATAAGAATTTTTTTGGAATGAAAACTCAACATTTTCCCGGAAAACCTCGTCCGATTTTCTTGACTAACGAACTTATCCAAGCTATTTACAAAATAAAGGTATATACCAAATTTTATCAAAATCAGCCCATTATTTTTTGAGTTATCAGTGTGATACATATACATATACATATACATATATATATATATATATATATATATATATATATATATATATATATATATATATATATATATATATATATATATATATATATATATATATATATATATATATATAAACATATAAAAATTGAAACTGACCCCGGATATGGGTTCTAGGGGTCCTAGTTCGCGCTCATTTGCAAAAATTTTTTCAAAATTCAAAAGTCGGGATCTCCCCAATACTGAATTTTTTCTACGAAAATTCACTAAAAGTTCGGAAGGCAGCAAGTGCGTTATGGTAGTGAATTTTCATTAAACGCTTCAAATTTAGATAACTAATTTTTCTACAAACTTGGAAAGTTTAGTTTTATTGTATAGTAAGGTCTTTCCCATCCATCATATCCACCAAATTTCATTAAAATACCTTTGTAATTTTTAAGCAATTTTTTTTTCGAAAGAAAACTCAAAATTTTCCCGAAAAACTAACAAACTCATCCAAGCCATTAATAAAAGAAAGGTACTTGCCGACTTTTATCCAAATTATTTTTTGGGTTATTGGTTGGATACACACACACATTATTTCAAAGCATGTTGGCCGATTTTCAAAAAAAATCTTTAAATAAATTGCTCCAAAAGCACCACATCCTAGTATACATTATTTTACGATTAGCTTTTTCCATAGCCTACTAGGATAACAAATAAGAGCCCAAATATGACTAAAGCATATTAGGCATTTTTTACGAAGAAAAAAAATATATATCTACTTCGATTTAGGCACGTCTGTAACCCACAAATCCCAATTTTCAATATCGTAATTTATACAGAGTGTTCACAATTTGAGTGCAAAAAATCAAAAAATCGACATTTTGGAGTGCCCTGTGTAAACACTACTGCGCGCCTTGCAAATATTAAAATGCCAATGGATTAAAAGCCACCTAGTGTATCAATTCACACAATATCATCCTAATATCTTGTACAGAGTGTTCATAATAAATACGGAAACATACCCTTTTGCAATATGTTACCCAATTTGGACTTTGATCGGACCAGCATCTTAAATTTTGGAAGACTCCACTCCACTATTTCTAAAAGTAGCTAAGTGAAGATTCGATCCTGCGTCAGATAAAAGATATAATTTTTCATACTCTGAAGACGCTAACTTTGTTAGTGAAACAATCGTCAGGACTTAAAAAAGATGCGTTGTGGTGATTTGGGTTCTCCAAGTGTACTTATCAGTGTCTAAATCGATATGGGTAATTGCTTTTTTCGTAAAAAAATACCTAATATGCTTAGTCATTTTCGGGGTCTTATTTGTTATCCTAGTAGGCTAGGGACAAAGCAAATCTTAAAATATTACATACCAGGATATGGCGCTTTGGAGGTACTTTATTTTAAGAACTTTTTTTTTTGAAAATCGGTCGACCCGTTATGTAATAATGAATTGTCGCCACTTAAAGTGAAACACACTGTATATATGTATATATATATATATATATATATATATATATATATATATATATATATATATATATATATATATATATATATATATAGGATGGCTCGTTAGTGCGTCGAAGCCCCATAACTGCCTTACTAAACTGATTTGGAGGAACCTTTTTTATATGAATTGATGTCGTACCCAAATGAGCACATCAAAGTTTAGCGACATAAATTGCTATATTTATAACAAAACTTATGAAAATCCGCTACTATAACACATATGCTGCGTTCTGACTTAAATTTTACATTTTACGTACTTGAGCACTTCTGCTGACAAAAAATGAACTATTTTGTATATTCTTTCGGAAAAAAATTATATCTCCGGAAATAACAAAGTAAGGGCAACCAAGTTTGGAACGTGTATTTGTATTATAACGAGTGAATTATGTAGGTCTGTAGGTGTAAAGACAAAAAGTTATGGTCAGTAAAAGAAAAAAATTTGGTGTTTTCCTCAAAACGTCAGTCGCGATTTCCAACGTCAATATTCGCAACATTTAGGCAAAGAACCTGAAACAAAGACGGATTCTATAAAGAAACTGTCGCAAGAAGAGTACTCCGCAAACCCTTTTAACTTTCAGCTTCAACCATCATTGTCCTTTTTTTACTAAAATATTTACAGAAGATTCATTTCAAATACAGCCTTTGTCTGATGCTTTGGCTGTAGCTTTAGTTAACTTGATGCTTTGACGGTAGTTTTAGTTAAGATTACGGTTTAACGGGCTATAATTTTTAACTAATTTTCGTAGAAAAATCGTTAATGAGGAGAGCGCAACTTTTGAATTTTAAAAAGATTCCTTCAAATGAGCACAAATTAGCCACCCTAGAATCCATATCCGGGTATACTTTCAGTTTTTATCTGTTTACATATATACAAGGTGACACGTTTCTACGGTTGAGCTTAATATAATTCTTATTATACAAGATACGAGAAAAGAAGTATACGTTGATTATAGGTGTCTTAAGCTGTATATTATAAAAATATTTTGACAAACACAGGATGATCGATAAGTCGTTGGTGTTCCTGCAATTGTTTTTTTTTTCGAGCACCCTTCTATTCTTGCACTTTTGCATTTTTTATCAAAATATGATGCATGTTTTTAAGAAAAAATATCAAGATGCAGTAGGTGCGTTTTGGTAGCGAATTTTCATTAAATCCTTCAAATTTCAATAATTCAATTTACTATTAACCTACGATTTATTGGCTAGGAAACCAACATTTTTCAGAATTTTTTTATGTATTTTGAAACAATAAGTAATTTTGATAAAACACGGTACATTGTTTTTACTACATAGGCTATACCAGTAACCAGATTGATGCCTGCTTGCATTAGAGAGACATATTTGCTATTAAAAACATTTTTATGAAAATTCACTTTCATTACGCACTTGCTGCGTACAGACTTTTTAATATTATGATTAGTCTTTGCCTAGGCTAAATCTGCTAGTGCATATATTGTACGTTATTTTGGTGCAATACAGTAACAACTATTATGTGATTGATTCGCTTCCGACCTTCTTGCAACTGTTTTATTACATAACAGCTGTATTGCGTTTTGCGGTTTCAATACACATTTCTACCACAATAATCAATTTTCTCAATAGAAGCTGCAATAATATCCATCGTTGCAATTTTCTTCCTGATATACTATTATTTAGGTGATATGCTAACGGCGAAATTTTGTAATGGAATAAAGAACGAAATATATCTTTAACAGCGCTTATTCTTACATACCTACTAGACATTAATATTTCTTCATTTTTTTTTAAATAACTTTAATTATTTCAATGTCAAATTAACTTTAACCCGTCGATGATTTAGTAATTCTACTGTCAACCCACCTCCAAATATTCAACCACCAATAATCCCAGTGTCGCGCATCAAATGAGAGATATCATTACATAGGTACGAAAGATGTTCTCTTCTCTTAATACCAGGAAAGCCTCTGGCCTTGACGAGATCCCAGCAATTGTCCGAAAAAAATGCGCACCAAAACTTGCTCCTGCCCTGACTCGCCTGTTTCAGACATCTTACAATAGAGGCATATTCCCTAGTAACTGGAAAACTGCTCGAGTACAACCAGTCTCCAAGAAAGTATCCAAAGCGCTTCCTAGTAACTACAGGCCTAATTCTCTCCTTTCAGTCGTCTCTAAAGTGATGTAAAGGATTTAAACACCGAATTACTCAAATTTCTTAAAAAAAACACAGTCTAATCCACGACAGGCAGTATGGATTTAGTCAGCTCACATCAACTGCCGAACTACTTTCCTTTGTCACCCATCCCTCGAACAAGTCTATGGAACTACACGGTGAATCCCAGATTGTCCCTCTTGACATATCCAAAGCATTCGACCAGATCTGGCACGCAGCTGAACTTTCGTGCTATGGCCTACCACCAAAACTCTGTACCCGGACAGCAAATTTTCTCTCCAACCGGAGCATTTATGTTGTCGTGGATAGCCATTCCCCTAAACTGTATCCAATTAATGCAGGAGTTCCTCAAGGTTCAGCTTTAGCCTCTACGTTGTTTCCTCTCCACATCAATGACCTCTTCTCTAGCACATCCAACCCAGTTCACAGTTACGCGGACGACAGCACCCTCCACTCAAATATACAATATTCTAAGCCTGTCTCTTTACCCTAATTAGATAAGGATCGCAGACTCATGGAGAGTTCTGTCTCTGTGGATCTCCAGAAAATATTAGACTGGGAAAGTAGAAATCCTGTACAATTTATCTCCACCAAATCTCAGTCTTGCTTACTATCTGATAAGATATACACCAGCCCTAGACCCATCACAATGAAGAACCAAGTTATTCAAAGTAATGAGTCCTTTTCACTTGTTGGCATTTCTGTGGATCTAAATCTCAATTGGCACCAACATATCACATCAATTGCAGAAGCGGCTGTTAAGAAATTAGATTTCCTCTTCCGAGCCTGCAAATACTTTTCACCAGCTAATCTCTATACCTTATATACTTCACAAATAAAGCCAAACCTCGAATACTGCTCCCACATCTGGGGTGCCGCTGCCGCTTCTACACTCGCTATCCTGGACTCCATTCAGAAGAGAGCTATACGTCTCATCGGTGACCTTACCTTCATCCAAAGGCTGCCATCCTTTGCCCACCGACGTGCCGTTCGTGACCTCCCTCTCTTTTATAGATATCTACACGTGCACTGCTCAGAGGAGCTTTCTTCCATAGTTCCTCCACCTACTGTCCCCAACAGATCTACCAGAGGAACAGAGCGAATGCACCATTTTACTGTCCAGGTCACCAGACATAGAACATCTTGTGATGCCCGCTCTTTTGTTCCGATGACTTCCAAGTTGTGGAATTCCTTGCGGGCACATGTTTTTCCTTCTCCTCCGAACCTCCAAACCTTCAAGTCCAACATTAACAAGTTGCCGTTTCCTCCTTGTCGACACCCACAGTACGATAGTATTTAGGCTGTGAGCCCTCTGGGTGTGTTGTTGAAATAATTTAAAAATTAAAAAATAAATAAAAAAAATAACTTTGTCTTCTTGCTTTTCATTTCGAGTTATCCCCGTTAGTTATACAGGATATACCACGAAATGCATTGGTTAGACGTTTTTATAATTATTTAAGTATTTCAATTCCGAAAATTTGCATGTATGTACTACATAACGCTCTTTCCACGTAAAATAATTTGCGACCGATATCGCTTCCGGTTTAACCGGAAGTACCGATCAACTTTGTTATTTTAAATAGAACACGCCGTGTATTTTACATATTTCGATTGTACGTAAAATCCTGCGTACACCAACGTCAACTATCTTTATCTATCTTCAACTGTTTCAAAGTAATTGTGATTTTTTAAAATGTTTATTCATTTGCATTGAAATATTGAAGCCATTTCTTGTCATTTTATTTTCATACATAAGCTGTAAAATTTTGTTAGTCGCTAGTACAGATATTGGGTTTGTAGAATGTATAAGGATAATTGATCTTGTTTATACAGTATGTTTGGACCGATCAAGTTGTTTCCAAACATATAGACTGGCGCATTGAAAACGAAACAGACCGATTTGCGTCCAGAGAATATTTTTTAAGAAAAGCTGAAAGACGTCAATTTTAATATTAAGAGGGGCATGTTTTGACATAAAACTCAACTTTGTCACATCAACCCCTTAAGGGTGGTGATAACAACCCTTATATTTTAATTAGGGAACATGGGTCGAGTGTTACATCATTTGAAAGCTCTTTCTTTTATGAATTCAGCACACAAATTTTTTTTGAAGTTTTATCAACTCGTTTAAAAAGTATTCACAGTTGAAGATGCAAAAACGCATTTCACTCATTCCGATAAGAAATGTGCTAATAGTCAATGTTTTGTTGGTTTGTAAACAAAAAATTAACTTTCAGAACATTTCTTATCGGAATGAGAGAAATGCGGTTTATTATTTCAGTTTATCGGTCGGTTTGATACTTGATAGTACTACCGAAAATTAATTTCACAATGGTGTATTCTGTAGAAGAAAGAGGTGAAATAATTACTCTTTTTTTCAAAAACGATGACTGTGCCAACCGTACCGAAAATGTATTTAATGAACGACATCCGAACAGACATGTTAACAGAAAATACATTTTGGAGTAGGTTTCAAAGTTTCGACAAAGTGGTTCAGTAGCCAACAAAAAACGGGATCCTGAACGTGAATTTCCGGTTAGAAATGATACTACTGAGATTGAAGTTTTAGGACAAATTGCTGCAGACCCAACTTTGAGCACGAGAAAATTGACCACTGTTTCAAACATCAAAAGAAGGACTATTCAGCGAATATCATAAATTTCGCCCGTATAAAATTCATCTTGTACAACAACTGAGTGAAGATGATTTTGATCGGCGGCTGTAGTTTTGTGAAGTTATGACTGCACGAATAGCTGATAACGGGAACTTTCTGTTCAATATCTGTTTTTCAGATGAGTGTAGGTTTTTATTAAACTCTACAGTCAATCGTCATAATTGTCGTTATTGGGCAGATAATAATCAAAGAAAATTTCACGAAGTCCACACTCAAACTCCACAGTAATTGAATGTCTGGACTGGCATTTTTGGACACCGTTTAATCGAACCAATTTTTCTTGATGGCAATTTGAGTGACGAGAGGTATTTAGAGCTACTAGAAGATATCGTTTACCCTCTACTAATTGACATTCTTGAAAATGATGATCGCTATCAAGAAAACCAATTAGTGTTTCAACAAGATGGCACTCCTCCGCATTTTTCACAACGTGTTAGGGAGTTTTTGAACAGAGAGTTTCCAGGACAATGGATTGGGCGTAGAGGTGCTATTGAGTGCCCCCCTAGATCACCGGATTTAACTCCTTTACTCTTATTTCTATGGGGCCATTTAAAGAGTAGAATTTACGCAACAGAACCGGAGTCTCTCGAAGAATGCCGACTAATAACTACACAAATGCTCCAGAATGTCAGAACTTGTTTTGAACAAAATTTGTACGTTTGTATGGAAGCTGGTGGTCAACATATTGAACACTTACTTAACTGAATAAACATTTTTGAACGTTTGGTTTTGTTTTTAGTTCTTTTTAACGAAAAATTCACTAATTAGTGCATTTCTTATCACAATGAATGAAATACGTTCTTACAAATCCAACTGTGAATAATTTTGAAACGAGTTGATAGAACTTCCAAAAAAAATTGTGTGCTGAATTCAGAAAAGAAACAGCTTTCAAATGATGTAACACTCGACCTATGTTCCCTATTTAAAATATAAGTGTTGTTGTCACCACCCTTAAGGGGTTGATGTGACAAAGTTGAGTTTTATGTCAAAACATGTCCCCCTCAATAATAAAATTGACGTGTTTCAGCGTTTCTTAAAAAAATTCTCTGTACGCAAATCGGTCTGTTTCGTTTTCAGTGCGTCAGCCTGTATGTGTCAGCTCTTGACGAACCACTCTTGCAGAATGGGCAGGCGCACCATCTAGCTGATACCAACAGTTATTACGTAAATTTCCTGGTAGGCTATTGATAAAATTTACTACTGTATGCCTCAGAGTCTCTACGTACTTCTGGGAAATAAGGTTTCCATTGTAAATTTCATAATGCACCTTTCGATTTTGGATAATGCAGAATACATTAAAAGTAAATCGTAAGAGAAGTAAATAAGAAATAAATAAATAAATGTTTTTGCTTGTACCTTGTACAGACTAATAGTGTGGGAGTTTCATAAGTACGCTTCAATAAAATTAATCTCACACGTTTCAATAAAAATGTTCAAGCCAGTAATAATAAATCTCACATGTGACCTGTACGTATGAATATACCGCTAATAGCGAACGTTTAGAACAGTAATCTCCCCTGTTTTGTTTTATTATTGATTACTTCATCATATCGGATTTCACAATCTTGACAGAATGAATTGATGAGTTAGCTTGAGAAGTAGGTGCTAAGAGTGTTGTAAGTACGCGTTAAATTTGATAGGAAAATTATCATCAGCTGTCAGCTACCCTTCCGTGAACACGATATCTTCTTACATTGCGTATAAAACAGTGGCGATGCAAATTTGACCTTGCAAAATTTCTAAACGCAGCAAGTGCGTTATAATAGTGATTTTAGTGAATTTTCTTTTTAAAAAAATCACTAATGGGAAGATCCCGACTTTTGAATTTTGAAAAAAATTCTTCAAATGAGTGCTATTTAGGACCCCTGGAACGCAAATCCGAGGTCGGTTTCAGACTTTATATGTATATATATATATAGGTATATATATATATATATATATATATATATATATATATATATATATATATATATATATATATATATATATATATTTATTTATTTATTTATGTGTCACACCTAAAACTAAAAAAATAATACTCCGATTTTGATAAAACTTGGTGAGTACCTTCCTTTCGCAAGTGGCTTGGATAAGTTCGTTAGCCAGGAAGATCCGCTGAGGTTTTCCCGGAAAATTTTGTGTTTTCTTTCGAAAAAAACGAAAAAAAAATCTCCGGAATTAACAAAGAAGGGGCAACCAAATTTCATACGCGGGTTTGTATCATTATAGGTAAGTTACCTACCAAAATTTATCTCTGTAGGTTAAAGGACAAAAAGGTTACAGGCATTTACAAAAAATTGGGTTTTCCTCAAAACGTCAAAAGTCGCCGTTTTAAACCTCTAAATTGGTAATATTTAGGCAATGAACCTGGAACTAATATGACATATGGAAGGAAAATGTCTCAAGAAGAATGTTTTACAAAGCCTGATGTCTTAGTTTCAATCGTCATTGTCCTTCATTCTACTAAAATATTCCCAAAAAATTCATTTCAAACAGACCCTTCCTCTGATGCTTTGGTAGTAGTGTTGGCTATAGAGTTTATCGGATAATGGTATATCATTTTTGTCGAATTTTCGTAAAAAATCTTTAAAGCTCAATATATCCGTCATTATGCAAGATACGTAAAAATTGTATACATTAATTATAGGGTATCTTGAGATACATTTAAAAAATATATTTCTACAATTACAGGCTGGCCCATAGGTCGTTGGTGATTCAAATTTTCTTTTTTAGTGAATTTTCTTTAAAAAATTCACTAATGGGGAGACCCGTGTTTATATATATATATATATATATATATATATATATATATATATATATATATATATATATATATATATATATATATATATATATCGTACCGAAAACTTAAAAAATAATAGACCGATCTTGATCAAATTTGGTGAGTACCTTTCTTTTGAAAGTGGCTTGGATAAGTTCGTCATCAAGGAAAATCGGACCAGGTTTTCCCGGCAATTTTTTTTTCTAAAAAAATTCATATTTCCGGAAATAACAAAGTGAGGGCAACCAAATTTGGTACGCGTATTTGTATTATAAAGAGTGAACCATGTACCAAAATTTAGGTCTCTAAGTTAAAGGACAAAAAATTACGGGCAGCTAAAGCAACAAATTTTGGAGTTATCCTCAAAACGTCAAACTCGCAATTTAAAACGTCAAACTCGCAATTTAAAACGTCAAAATTGGCAATGTTTAGGCAAAGAACGCGAAACAAATACGGATTGTGAAAAGAAAATGTTGGAAGAAGAGTGTTCTGCGAACCCTTAAGTTTCAGATTCAATTTTTGCCCTTCATTTTACTAAAATATTTGCAGAAAATTCATTTCAAATAGACCCTTTCTCTGATGCTTTGGCTGTCGGTTTAGTTGATGCTTTCGCTGTAGGTTTAGTGAAGTTTATGGTTTAACGGTCTATAATTTTTAGCTAATTTTCGTAGAACAAATTCGTTACTGCATTTTAGCATTTTTTATGTAAATATGATGCATGTTTGTAAAAAAAATCTGGACGCAGTAAGTGCGTTTTGGTAGCAAATTTCCATTAAATCCTCCAAATTTCAATAACTCAGTTTGCTATTAACGTAAGTTGTGTTGGTTAGGAAACCAACATTTAACATTATTTTCGGAAAATTTTTGTATGAACGCAGCAAGGGCATTTTGGTTGCGAATTTTCATTAAATGTTTCAAATTTCAATAACTCAATTTGCTATTAACCTAAGGTTCATTGGCTAGGAGACCAGTTTTCTCAAAAACATTTAAAGTTTATTTTCGGAAAATTTTTGTACATTTTCAAATAATTATTTTGATAAAATATGGTACACTGTTCCTACTATATAAGTTATACTGGTAACCAAATTGGTGCCTGCTTGCATTAGAGCGATATATTTGTAATTAAAAACATTTTTATGAAAATTCACTTCCATAACGCACTTGCTGCGCCCAGAGTTTTTTCATAAGAATTGGACACCATCAGTGCGGCATATTACTAAAATGATTACTTTTAATTTAAACAGACGTTGAAGATCGGGTGCAGAGATCCTAATACACGATCATTTGAAGAATTTGTCTATTATCATAGAAAATATTCGAATCTTGTGTTCTAGCTCTTTTCTGGAAATAAACTTTAAATGCCCAAAACTCAATTTTCTTTGTGGCGATAAAATTGAAATTTGGTAACTCTAGGTATCTACCGTATTGAAATTTGTATTACAAATTTCATTCAAGTTACAAAAGTTTTTCAGAAGAAAACTTAAATCATGTTTAGAAAATGAATGTAGCTGCCAAATTATAAACAGGCAGGTATTTGATCCTGTGACAAGGCCAGACTTGAAAACGTCAAAGCTCACAAAACGCTTCTACACAATCCCAGTCAAGAAAATCGTCAAGGATTTAACAACGCAAGAAACCGCTATGTCCGCATTCTTTCTGAGGCAAAAAACTCGTTTAATAACCACATCAAAAACAAAGTCCTCTCAAGCCCAACGGCAGCAAACACTTCTGAACTCTTGCTAAATCTATTTGAAATAATTTCTTCAAGAGCACGTTCCTACCTCTTGTTTCAGGGGATGAAATTGTTTCTACCACCCTGGGCAAGGCTGAACTTTTTGCCTCGTTGTTCGCCGGCAATTCTACTCTCAACCCACCTCCGAATGTTCAACCACCAACAGTCCCCAATGTCACGCATAAAATGACGGATATCATTTTCAAAAATAAAAAGGTAGGAAAGGTGCTCCCTCCTCTTAATACCAGGAAAGCCTCTGGCCTCTGACGAGATCTCAGCAGTTATTCTCAAAAAATGCGCACCAGAACTTGCTCCTGTCCTGACTCGTCTGTCTCAGACATCTTACAATAGAAGCATATTCCCTAGTAACTGGATGACTGCTCGAGTACAACCCGTACCCAAGAAAGGATCAAAAGCGCTTCCTAGCAACTACAGACCTATTTCTCTCCTTTCAGTCGTCTCTAAAGTGATGCAAAAGTATATAAATACCGAATTACTAAAATTTATTGATAAACACAGTCTAATCCACGACAGGCAGTATGGATTCCGTCAGCGCAAATCAACTGCCGACCTCCTTTTCTTTGTCATCCATTCTTGGAACAAGTCTATGGAACTACTCGGTGAATCCCAGATTTTCGCTCTAGACATATCCAAATCATTCAATCAGGTCTAGCACGCAGCGCTGCTTAATGAACTTCCGGCCTATGACCTACCACCAAAACTCTGTACCTTTACAGCAAATTTCCTCTCCAACAGTATTTCTTTTGTCGTGGATTGCCATTCCTCTAAACTGTATCCAATTAGTAGCCCTACTTTGTTTCTTCTCCACGTCAATGACCTCCTCTCTAGCACATCCAACCCAGTTTACAATTACGCGAACGACAGCACCCTCCACTCGAATATACAATATTCTGAACCTGTCTCTTTAGTCCAATTAGATGAGGATCGCAGAATCATGGTGGGTTCTGTCTCTGTGGATCTCCAAAAAATATTAGACTGGGAAGTAGAAATCTTGTACAATTAAACTCCACCAAATCTCAGTCTTGTTTCTATCTCATAAGAGATACACCAGCCCTAGACCCATCGCAATGAACAACCAAGTTATTCAAAGTAATGAATCCTTTTCACTTGTTGGCATTTTTGTGGATAAAAATTTCAATTGGCACCAACATGTTGTGGAATTCCTTACCAGCACATGTTTTCCTTCTCCTCCGAACCTCCAAACCTTCAAGTCCAGAATTAACAAGTTGCCTCTTTCCTCCTTGTCGACACCCACGGTACGATAGTATTTAGGCTGTAAGCCCTCGTGGTGTGTTGTTGAAATATAAAAAAGACATACGTACAGAGCGACAGACAGGAAGACCGACAGACAAAAAGGTGTTCATTCCGACATCATGTTTTCTGTATGTTTTGAGACTTTTTACGTCCCTTTGGGAAAAAAAATCGCAATTTCTGTCTCTGATACGATACTTTTATCCGTTGTGACAATGTGGAAGTATTCCACACGTTCCAACGATGTCGAGGTAACTCCACACGTTATGACGATGTGGTAGTAACATATTTTTTCAAACTTTTTTGTTTTGAAAGATTTTTATACAAATCCGCTACCATAACGTTCTTGCTGCCAGAGCTTTAATGATATTTAAAACGGATGTTTTTATACAACTGCATACTTAAAGTACTTAAGATACTTATGTTTTACATGTGACAGAAACATCCTCATAAAACTAAAAAAATAAAATAATAACATTAAACCTGATAAAATGATGGTCACAATTTCACTATCGGCATAATTGAGCACTAAAATAAAAAAGAATTTATCAGGACATGTGTCAGAAAAGGACTCATGGTATTTGAGATATTAGCTCAACCATATTATAAAATGCCTTTTAACAGCCAATGAAATATTATGAACAATGGAACATTAATAGGATATGAACATCTATTAAGCAATAACATGAAAAACCTTTCTAAGGGCAATAAAAATAACATACTTTTCATAAACTGAATTAGATAACACTACACGGTTGTAACTATTTCATCAATCTAGAAGAACGTGTAACCGTAATTTAAACATTAAAACTAAAACACCCTTTATTTTAAACAACTTTACGTCTAGTTGTTAATTCATAAATTATAGTGACCCTTACTTGGTTAAACCTTTTTATACTTAATAAGGACGTAGACCATAATTCAATAAGTGAAGATTGGAACCTGTGATGAGCACTGATAAATATACTTGGAGAACACGACTCACCACAACACATTGTAAAAAAACCTGACAATCCTTTCACTAACCAAGTTAACGTCATCAGAGGAATACATTATTCATCATCTGATGACGCTTACGTGGTTAGTGAAACGATGGTCAGGTTTTTTAATGTGTTGTGGTGATTTGGGTTCTCCAAGTGTACTTAGGGACGTAGAGACTATTTCTATGGATACACAAATGTTTTTCTTTTTTGTAACCGGTTTCGCTGTTTAACAGCATCATCAAACAGCGAAACCGATTACAGCAAAGAAAACAAATATTTGTGAAGCCATAGAAATAGTCTCTAATTCAGTATCTAGTTGTAATTTTTTGTACAAAAAGATCACATTTAATATTTAAGAAACAAAGGCTCAGAATATATACAGGGTCGCTGATAAGTCTGGAAACGGTCGATTATCCGGGAAAATATACAAGGTGTCGAAAAAAGTTTTATACAAAAGTTTTTGGGTTCTTCAATGTCTACTAGGCGGTGATAATTTTATTTATACAGGGTTGGTCATACAGGCGTGGCACACCAATATTATTTTTTTTTTTAATGGAACATCCTATATATTATTCGATATTTCAATCCTTCTCTTAATTTTGAGCAACATTTATGAGAAGCATAATGTACCTTAACTCAATCGTTTCCGGGTAAAAAAATAAATAAAAATAAACGCTACTGTTTTTAAAATCTATTGGATGAAGAACAAAAATAAATGAAAAGTAGAATATCTCTTGAAAACAATCTGTGAGTGTGAAAAGAACCGGTTGCGATGTTTTTAACATTGTTTGGAATCCCAAGATAAGATAAGATGCCCATAAGAAACGCAGTATTATTCTTTTGTTTTAAAATGTTTCCAGGACAACGAATGTCAAACATTCATTCAGTGTCAACAGTTTTGAAACATTAGTAATTTAGTGTCAACAGTTTTTGTGCAAAATGGCAAGTTTAAGTGAAACCGAACGTATCGAAATTTTAATGATGATAGGGTACGGTGATAGAACACGAAGTTTTGCTCAAGTGGTGATTATGTTCAATGAGTTGCATCCTGAGCGGGAATCGATCTCCAAATCCACAGTTTCGAAAACTTTGCATCGTTTTCACGAAACTGGCGGTATCAAGGATAAACCTAGAAGTGGAAGGCCAGTAACCGTTACAAATGAAGAAAATTCTTTGAATGTAATATTGGATGTGGTGGAAAATCCGAAAACTTCGGCACAGCAATTGGCTTTAAATCACAATATGAGTCGATATTCAATTCAAAAGATTACGAAGCGGGAAAAGTTCCGTCCATATAAAATTCATTTATTGCAAGAACTGAGTGAAGACGATTTTGATCGCAGAATCGAGTTCTGTGAACTTATTATGGAGAAGTTACGCCAAAATTTTAACTTTGCCAACCACATTTTGTTTTCCGACGAATCTACATTTTGTTTGAATGGACAAGTCAACCGACACAACTGTAGGTACTGGTCAGACGAAAACCCACATTGGATGGAACAAATTCACACCCATAGACCGCAAAAAGTAAATGTTTGGTGTGCTATTATTGGTGGACATATCATAGGACCTTATTTTATACACGGTAATTTGAACTCTGCTCGATATTTGACACTTTTGCAAGAATCAATTGTTCCAGACGTTAGTCGATTATTTCCGAACAATAACGACCCAAATCTACCAGCGGAAGAAATATGGTTTCAGCAGGATGGGGCACCCCCTCATTTTGGAATTGAGGTACGGGAATATCTGAATCAAACCTTTCCTGGCAGATGGATAGGGCGCAGGGGAACTATTGAATGGCCAGCTAGGTCTCCCGACATGACGCCGCTTGACTTTTTTTTGTGGGGTCATGTAAAAAATTTAATTTACCAAAATAGACCGCAGAATATTGAAGAGTTGCAAGCAAGGATTGTGCATGAAATTAATAACATTCCTCAAAACGCTCTTGTAAATGCAGTGCAATGTTTTGTTAAGCGAATTCATTATTGTCAGGAGGTCAATGGAGAACACTTTGAACATCTTATAAAATAGGATTTCAAACAATGTTAAAAACATCGCAACCGGTTCTTTTCACACTCACAGATTGTTTTCAAGAGATATTCTACTTTTCATTTATTTTTGTTCTTCATCCAATAGATTTTAAAAACAATAGCGTTTATTTTTATTTATTTTTTTACCCGGAAACAATTGAGTTTATGTACATCATGCTTCTGATAAATGTTGCTCAAAATTAAGAGAAGGATTGAAATATCGAATAATATATAGGCTGTTCCATTAAAAAAAAATTAATATTGGTGTGCCACGCCTGTATGACCAACCCTGTATAAATGAAATTATCACCGCCTAGTAGACATTGAAGAACCCAAAAACTTTTGTATAAAACTTTTTTCGACACCTTGTATATTTTCCCGGATAATCGACCGTTTCCAGACTTATCAGCGACCCTGTATATTTTTTCTTTTAACAACACACCACAAGGGCTCACAGCCTAAATACTATCGTACCGTGGGTGTCGACAAGGAGGAAAGAGGCAACTTGTTAATTCTGGAATTGAAGGTTTGGAGGTTCGGAGGATAAGATCAAACATGTGCTAGCAAGGAATTCCACAATTTGGAAGTCCTCGGGACAAAAGAGCGGGCATAAAAAGATGTTGTATGTCTGATGACCTGGATAGTAAAAGGGTGCATTCGCTCTGTTCGCGTGGTAGATCTGTTGGGGGCAGCAGGTGGAGGCACTATGGAAGGAAGCTCCTCTGAGCAGTGTCCGTGCAGATATCTATAAAAAAGATATATGTCACCAACGGCACGTCGGTGTGCAAGGCTTGGCAGCCTTTGGGTGAGGGTAGGGCTGCCGATGAGATGTATACCTCTCTTCTGAATGGAGTCCAGGACAGCGAGTGTGGAAGCGGCAGCCAGATGTGGGAGCAGTATTCGACGTTTGGCCTTATTTGTGAAGTATATAAGGTATAGAGGTTAGCTGGTGAAAAGTATATGCGAGCCCGGAAGAGGAAATCTAATTTCTTAGCAGCCGCTTTTGCAATTGATGTGACATGTTGGTGCCAATTGAAATTTTTATCCACAAAAATGCCAACAAGTGAAAAGGATTCATTACTTTGAATAACTTGGTTGTTTATTGTGATGGGTCTAGGGCTGGTGTATCTCTTAAGAGATAGAAAGCAAGACTGAGATTTGGTGGAGTTGAATTGTACTCTACTTTCTACTTCCCCAGTCTAATATTTTTTGGAGATCCACAGAGGCAGAATCCTCCATGAGTCTGTGATGCTCATCTAATTGGGCTAAAGAGACAGGCTTAGAATATTGTATATTTGAGTGGAGGGTGCTGTCGTCCGCGTAACTGTAAACTGTGTTGGATGTACTAGAGATGAGGTCATTGATGTGGAGAAGAAACAAAGTAGAGGCTAAAGCTGAACCTTGAGGGACTCCTGCATTAATTGGATACAATTTAGAGGAATGGCCATCCACGACAACAGAAATGCTCCGGTTGGAGAGGAAATTTGCTGTCCAGGTACAGAGTTTTGCTGGTAGGCAATAGTCCGGAAGTTTATTAAGCAGCTTTGCGTGCCAGACCTGGTCTAATGCTTTGGATATGTCTAAAGCAACAATCTGCATTCACCATGTAGTTCCATAGACTTGTTCCAATAATGGGTGACAAAGGAAAGGAGATCGGCAGTTGATCTGCGCTAACGGAATCCATACTGTCTGTCGTGGATTAGACTGTGTTTTTCAAGATATTTTATTAATTCGGTGTTTATATACTTTTTCATCACTCTAGAGACGACTGAAAGGAGAGTAATAGGCCTGTAGTTGCTAGGAAGCGCTTTGGGTCCTTTCTTGAGACGGGTTGTACTCGAGCAGTTTTCCTGTTACTACGCAGGAAGTTCTGGTGCGCATTTTTAGGAACAATTACTGGGATCTCGTCAAGGCCAGAGGCTTTCCTGGAATTAAGAGCAGAGAGCATCTTTCGTACCTTTTTAGTTTTGAAAATGATATCCGTCATTTTATGCGCGACATTGGGGACTGTTGATGGTTAAACATTTAGAGGTGGGTTGAGAGTAGAATTGCCGGCGAACCGACAGACCCACAGAACGACAGAACGACAGAACGACCGAACGACAGAACGACAGAAAGATATAACGACAGAAAGATATAACGACAGACCGACAGACCGGCAGACGGACAGACTGACAGACTGACAGACTGACAGACTGACAGACTGACAGACCGACTGACTGACAGACAAAAAAATCGTGGATACAACCAGACAGACCGACAGACCGACAGACCGACAGACCGACAGACGGACAGATCGACAGACGGACAGATCGACAGACGGACAGATCGACAGACGGACAGGCCGACAGACCGACAGGCCGACAGACCGGCAGACCAAAAAAAATTCGTTCCCAAATCATGTTTTCTATATATTTTGATACTTTTTATTACGAAAATTTTTGAAATGTTTGTCGTCGATGCCATACTTCCACACATTGCGACGATGTGGAAGTAAAATTTGTAAAAATTTGAAAGTAGCCTGGTAGATAGCTTGGAAGTTTAATAGATATACAAACATGGATCTAATGAAAATTATGCAAACACAGATAAAGATTTTGTAACATAAATCTCGTGTATTAGTTACCGCCCGACGCTACAGGACGCTCGAGATCATCAATCTTATTGGTCCAGGCTCAGTAACAGCATCACGTGCGTAACACATTCTGTTCTAATACACTAATTTATGCAGCTGGACTGCGCAATCAGACATGGAAATCTATACGCATTCGATGGATACCGGCATTATCGTTTCTCTAGGCATGCATGTTGGTGCTTTGTGATTTTTATTTATTGCCATCTGTCAACGCTAAATTCCGATTTGTTGCTTTATATGCTTGGAATATTAAATATCGATGCCCATGAATAATGATAATGGTATTAATTATATTATTTTCATCTTAATTATTTTGTCACCGTTTCATAATTTACTTTTTATTTGGCTTTTATTTATGTTTATATTTGTACGTCTTGAAGATTAACGGCTCGTGTGGGAGTATTTAAATGTGTCGTCTGTATACTAGATATATGGGTTTTTAAGAAACGCATATTTTTGTTTATCTACTTACTCAAGATTAATTATATCTGATAATAGAAAATTCTGCGAAATCGCGATAAAATTGGGGTCACAGTTATACAGGATAATTTATTTTATATCTGTGAAAACAGTTGGCGCGTTGTCATTTATAAATTTTTTGTAATTTTTGTAAAAATTAATAGAAACCTATTTATCTAGAAATTTATCCGGTATGCGAGTTGGTCCCTCTACTAGATGCGTCAGAGCTCCCCTGATAACAAATAGTTTCGCAGCTGGTCCTCCGCCATTTACAAATTTTGAAAATTTTGAATCAGTTACTAAGTGAAAATTGAAACCTGTGGCCGAATATAACGGATACACTGCTTGCCTAGTCGGTAAATTAATTAACAAACAGAAAATAAAGAAACTGTTAGCAGAATCAACGAAATTTAGAAAAGGGAAAGGCGAAAAAAACTATATTTGCCTGTCATTTTAACCAACGAAGTACTAGGGGTCTATATAGCATTTTTAAGAAAGCCAATTTGCAATTAATATTTGTGAAAAAATAATATTTTAAAACATTTTAAACCACTTGCTAGGCAACCCAAAAGACAATCATAGTATAGCTAAAATGTAAATGGATCGATGAAATAAACAATATTATGAGGTAGGTACGTCGGGGAAACAAAAATAATCTATTGAAATTAGATTTAGAGAACATTTCGCAAAACTAAGGTACGGTACTATAGACAGATCTTGCATTGCCTGAAGTATTTCAGATCATAGTCACCACGTAGATCATTATCTATCTCTTTAGAGACCAAAATTGGTCGAATATGTTACCAAGTCAGCTAAACGCTTTCGAATATATATATATATATATATATATATATATATATATATATATATATATATATATATATATATATATATATATATATAATAAAAGTTGTACAAATTCTGCACAATCGTCTATGTGCATTTTATCTAAATCATAATTGGCATCAACATGTCACATCAATTGCAGTAGCGGCTGCTAAGAAATTAGGTTTCCTCTTCCGGGCTCACAAATACTTTTTACCAGCTAATCTCTATACCTTATATACTTCAGAAATAAGGCCAAACCTGAAATACTGCTCCCACATTTGGGGTGCCGCTGCCGCTTCTACACTCGCTATCCTGGACTCTATTCAGAAGAGAGCTATACGTCTCATCGGTGACGCTACCCTCACCCAAAGGCTGCCATCCATTGCCCACCAACATGCCATTGGTTACCTCTCTCTCTCTTTTATAGATATCTGCACGGGCACTTTTCAGAGGAGCTTTCTTCCATAGTTCCTCCACCTGCTGCCCCCAACAGATCTACCAGGGGAACAGATCGAATGCACCCTTTTACTGTCCAGGTCACCAGACATAGAACAGCTTGTTATGCCCGTTCTTTTGTCCCGAGGACTTCCAAGTTGTGGAATTCCTTGCCAGCACATATTTTTCCTTCCCCTCCGAACCTTCAAACCTTCAAGTCGATAGTATTTAGGCTGTAAGCCCTTGTGGTGTGTTGTTGAAATATTAAAGCAAGCATTAAAAGTTTTCTTTTTTTTAACACCCTCAATCGTCTAGCCGCAGTACATGCACAGAATATAAACACAGTTGTGGTGATTTAGGTTCACCAAGTGTACTTATTCGATCAGGTAGTGCTAGTGGTCAAAAATCACCAAGCAAAACAACAGAAAACAGAATTTTTGTAGTTTTATAATCAGCTTTAGTTGTTTTCAAAATGTTTAGCCAAACTGATGCCCTGAAAACAATCGGTCTAAATAGGCCGGTTTAACTCAATTTATCTCAATTTGTCTATAAACCAAAATGCACCCTTAAAACCAATTCCAGCCCCATAAAATCAATATTTAAGAGATATTAGTTTAAATTCTTCCTTATCTATTATATTTTGTTAAAACTTGGTACATCCTAGATGAGAAGAAAGTTTAATGTTTTGAGGTATCACTTTACCCTATATATATATATATATATATATATATATATATATATATATATATATATATATATATATATATATATATATATAGACTGAAACCGACCTCGGATTTGGGTTCCAGGGGTCCTAAATAGCGCTCATTAGTAGACATTGTTTCAAAATTCAAAAATCCTCATTAGTGATTTTTTTAAAGAAATTTCTCTGAAAGCCTGGACGCGGAAAGTGCATTAGAAAGCCTGGACGCGGAAAGTGCATTATGGTAGTGAATTTTCATAGAAATGATCTGGCACCATATATTTTTTTATAACTTGTTTTCCGTTAACATGGAAATCAAAATTTTGGTCTATAGTTTCCGCTTAATTTCCTAAAGTTTTTTTCCCAAAAGAAACCCAAAACTTTCCAGGCGAAACTGATTCGATTTTCCTGGCTAACGAACTTATCCAGGCCACTTACAAAGGGAAGTTTTATCAAAATCGGCCCTTAATTTTTTGAGTTATCGGTGTAATACCCACGTATATATATATATATATATATATATATATATATATATATATATATATATATATATATATATATATATATATATATATATATATATATATATATATATATATCTGTATGTGTGTGTATATCAACATATAAAAAATTGAGACTAACCACGGCTATGGGTCTTAGGGGTCCTAGTTCGCGCTCATTTGAAAAAAAAGTCTGGACGCAGCAAGTGCGTTATGATAGTGAATTTTCATTAAAATGTTTTAAAAAGCAAATTTGTGTTTTTTTCGAGAAAGCAGACATCAAATTTGGTTACCAGTTACCAACATATATAGTAGAAACAATGTACCATATTTCATGAAAATATCTTTACTGTTTGAAAATATACACAAATTTGTCGAAAATAAACTTAAAATGTTCCCCAAAAAAACTAGTTTCCTGGCCAACGAACCTTATAGGTTAATAGCAAATTGAGTTATTCAAATTTGAGGCGTTCAATAAAAATTCGCTACCATAACGCACTTGCTGAGTCCCGAATTTATTTTCTTACAAAACATGCATTATAATTTCGTGGTCGAAATTCCATACATTTAAGGTCAGCAAAGTGTTTCCGAAAAAACTCGTTTCTTGGTAAACCTTATATGTTAATAGCAAATTGAGCAATTCAAATATGAAACATTTGATTAAAATTCGCTACCATAACGCACTTGCTGCGTCCAGAATTTCTTTTCTTACAAACATGCATTATATTTGGATGGAAAATGCAAAAATGCAATAACATAAGGCGTGTTTAAAAAAAAGAGAATTTGTATCAGCAACGACTTGTGGGCCAGCCTGTGATTGTAGAAATATTTTTTTAGATGTAGCTCAAGACACCCTATAATTAATGTATACAATTTTTTTCATATCTTGTATAACAACGAATACATTGAGCTTTATTGATTTTTTACGAAAATTCGACAAAAATTATATACCACTAAACGATAAACTCTATAGCCAAGGCTACTGCCAAGCATCAGAGAAAGAGTCTATTTGAAATTACTTTTTTGGAAATATTTTAGTAAAATGATGGACAGTGATGGTTGAAACTAAGACTTCAGGTTTTGTAAAACATTCTTCCTGGGACATTTTCTTTCCATAGCCCATATTAGAATCAAGTTATTTGCTTAAATGTTGCCAATTTTGACGTTTTAAATCGCAAGTTTGACGTTTTGAGGAAAACCTCAATCTAGTTTTATTTAAATGCCTATATTTTTTTTGTCTTTTGACCTACAGAGCTAAATTTCGGTGGGTAACTTATCCATAACTATATAAACCCGTACACCAAATTTAATCAAAATCGGCCAATGTTTTTTTGAGTTATCGGTGTGATACATAAATATATATATATATATATATATATATATATATATATATATATATATATATATATATATATATACATATATATATATATATATATATATATATATATATATATATATATATATAAATTGAAACTGACCGCGGATATGTGTTCTGGAGAGCCTAATTAACGCTCATTTGAAGTAATTTTTTCAAAATTCAAAAGTCGGAATCTCCCCATTAGTGGATTTTTTCTGAGAAAATTCACTAAAAACTAAATAATAAATATTTAATTTTGTGTAATTGTCAGTTTTCAACCTGACTCAACAATGTTTTTATAATGAATTTTCGTTAACGCTATTATCTAAAACATACAAAGCAATGAAGCATGACATTTCATGCTGAATTTGCCAATTTAAAATGGGAACATTTTCTTATCTCTGACCATTATAATAGTTGACCACAATATATGCAAAAGATGACTGTAATTTTTCTTGGAGTTTCATGTAATCTGTATGGGTAAACGTGCAATTATGTTACGTTTATGCTCTAGATAATTAAGCATATAATTAGACGTTTTTATGAGTAAACAATGGTTTTTATTTGTTCACGGCCGCGGTTGATCCATACTGTTAACCGCACGAGTCATAACGTAATTCTATTTAGTTCAATGTCAGGTACGCTAAATGTGGGAAAAGATATTAAAAGTGAAAACAATACCTGCCTGCTTGCTACTTGTTACGCTAATCCTCATTGTTGGGATTTTGATTTCGTTACAATGAGTTATTATTAAAAAAGTTCACGGTTATGTCGTGTTGCTTTGAAGTACTCATTGTCTGGTTTCCGAATATTCTATTATTATAGTTTCAAAGAGCTTGAAGGAGGAGGTAGAAAAAAAACGAGTGAATTTCGTTTTATTGGAAAGTCTATGCCTTTATGTTTAGTCAATATTTTAGTGTTCTATTTAGTAATGTCACACGGTAAGGTTATCAGTAAAATGAAATCAAATTTGAGCAAAAAATTATTCTTATAAAGGAGTTTTGCAATAGATTTTACCTTCAAATGATTCTGCAATTAACACTGAACAGATTTAGTTAATTATGGTTAATTATTTTAGTTGTTGAATAATAACCGACTTTATTAAGACCAAATGTATTGCAGGTGGTAGTGGACTTTTCCTTTACGTGATAGTAAAGGATTTTTTCACTCCCGAGGAGGTACCACCCCTTTCATCAAGTGGCCGGTGAAGTCGCAACGGACGTTTCCGGTTCTGGAGTATGGGTCGATTTCCCTAATAAACAAAAATGATGATGGCTCTTTCTTGTACAAAAGATTCCGAAGATAAAATACCCCCCCATTCGGATCTCCGGGAGAGGGGTGTGCGGGGGCGCCGGCATCAAGATTTAACATATCCTTCTCGAAGATATGTGGCCTAAATTTTAACCTGGACCTCGTCCATTATTTCATCCGGGCTAATAGGCCCCAACTCCTCTTCCCCACCGAAACCCAAATCAGTGCCAAAACAGCCACTAACCACCTTAATTTTCCGGAGTATGAGCTCCTTACCTCCATTAGATTGCATGAAGGTGTGTGCGCATATGTCCGTAGCAATCTACCCTGCACTAGACTCCCAAATTTAGAATCTGAATAAAAGACATACTTTGGATTATACTCCCTCTCAGGGCTGCAACTAAATTCGTCTGTTGTATTTACCGGCCAACTTCTGAAAACAACTTTGTCCAAGTCTTTGACTACCTTTCTGAAAAAAACGACAATCTGATTTCTGAAATTTCTTCCTCCGAGGTTACTATTCTTGGTGACTTCAATGTCCATAATAAGGAATGGCTAGGATCTTCAAAAACCGATCCAAAAGGGAGAGCAGCGGAGGTCTTTGCAGTCAGCAATTCTTTAGCCACCATCTACAAGATAACTCAAAAAGTTATTTACCGATTTAATGAAACTCTGCAAGAGTCATTCGTTTATTAATAGCTTGGACGAGTTTGTTAGCCAGGAAAATCAGGCAGGGTTTTCCGGGAAAATCTTGAGTTTACTTTCGTTAAAATTGCAAAAGGTATTTTGATGAAACTTGGTGCATATGTTACCTTGGAAAAGACCTTACAATTTACCGAAACTCAAGTTTCTAGGTTTATAGAAAATTGAGTTATTCAAGTTTCACGCATTTAATGAAAATTCTCTACCATAACGCACTCGCTGCGTCCCGAACTTTTTATATGACTCAGTTATGTATGCTTGCGCGAGATGGTCATGATCTAAATGTAATTTCTGAACGTCATAACGTCTGGGTTAGACATATTTCCAAGGTAAAAAAGAACAGAACAAGGCTATACTCCAGACTGAATTTTTATTAAGTAAAAGCCCTAAGCATTTCGGCCCATAAATCTGGCCATCTTCAGGGGCTTCGTTCTATTTTTTATATAACAGGAACTGGACTTTACAAGAAATCTATCATAGTGGCTATTTTCATCGACTGTCGCTTTTGTTTCCTTGCATTATATGGGTGAAGGCGGAATTAGAAGCATTGCTGTGATTTGAGGTTTTAATGCTTCTAATTCCGCCTTCACCCATATAATGCAAGGAAACAAAAGCGACGATCGATGAAAATAGCCACTATGGTAGATTTCTTGTAAAGTCCAGTTCCTGTTTTTTATATAACAGGAACTGGACTTTACAAGAAATCTATCATAGTGGCTATTTTCATCGACTGTCGCTTTTGTTTCCTTGCATTATATGGGTCAAGGTGGAATTAGAAGCATTGCTGTGATTTGAGGTTTTAATGCTTCTAATTCCGCCTTCACCCATAAAATGCAAGGAAACAAAAGCGACAGTCGATGAAAATAGCTACTATGATAGATTTCTTGTAAAGTCCAGTTCCTGTTTTTTATATAACACCCATATAATGCAAGGAACCAAAAGCGACAGTCGATGAAAATAGCCACTATGATAGATTTTTTGTAAAGTCCAGTTCCTGTTTTTTATATAACAGGAACTGTACTTTACAAGAAATCTATCATAGTGGCTATTTTCATCGACTGTCGCTTTTGTTTCCTTGCATTATATGGGTGAAGGCGGAATTATAAGCATTGCTGTGATTTGAGGTTTTAATGCTTCTAATTCCGCCTTCACCCATATAATGCAAGGAAACAAAAGCGACAGTCGATGAAAATAGCCACTATGATAGATTTCTTGTAAAGTCCAGTTCCTGTTTTTTATATAACACCCATATAATGCAAGGAAACAAAAGCGACAGTCGATGAAAATAGCCACTATGGTAGATTTCTTGTAAAGTCCAGTTCCTGTTTTTTATATAACAGGTCTGGTCTGTTTTTCACGTTTTGTTTGAGTGCCCAAATTGCGAACCTGCCTGAAGATCCGTAAAGATCAACAGAATAAGCATTCCTAATGTTCTTCAACTAGGAACTACAACAATACAAACTGTAAATAGGTTTTTAAATTTAGTCTCTTTATTTAAATTGATATAATTTCTTTAAATCAATCTTTATTGTTTTCTTTTAACAGCTTAGCGTTTTTGTCATCCTTATAGATTAAGAAATTTATCTTGTTACCTATTTGTATATTTGTTACGTAATATTTGTAGCAAGTAGCTGCGAATGACTTATTATTTAAAAAAAAAAAGAAAACAACTGAGATATTATTTTAACTTTTACGTGAAAACTAAAAGCATTCTGTAATGTGTACTGTATACTATTAGACACATATAAATTGTTACAACGGAAGACTATTACTAAAGTACATTTGCATCGATTTAAACGTAATATTTAGGGTACAATTGACAATAGATTTTACCAAGACTGTGTTATACCGTTATTCCCCATTTACTTTCTTTTCCTGTGACAAATAGGACAGATTTTGTCACTTTCAATGCTAGTCGATATTCTTGAATGAGCAATCTTATTCAGTTCATGCGGTAATTAATGCTAATCAAGGTAGAAACAAATTAATCTGGAAATGTCTTTATTATGAATATTTAACGAGGAATGCGGATATTACAGTCAATATCTACTTACACAGTTTTAGCCAATTTTCATTAAGAAAAATTTGCTAATAGAGAGGTCTGGACGAAAAGTCTTTGAAAATATTTCTTCAGATGAGCTCGCATTTGGGTCCCTAGAACCTAAAAGCAAGGTCCGTTGAAATTTTTATATGCTTATAAACTCGCCTGATCTGAACGAAATTTGACGCATATCTTCCTTGTATTAATACCGCGGACGAGTTCGTATATCAGCTATAACGGACATTTTTTCCCCAAAAATTTCAACAAAAACATTTTTGGAAAACGCTTTATTTTTGTAAGTATCAGAGTAACTGGAATCAGACTTTACATGCGGCACATTAAAAATTAAATATAAAACACCTACTTTGAAACAAAGAAGAGAGAAATAGAATGAAGTAGAATGCCTGACAGGAAGAGTAGTCAACTGCCACGTGTAGATTGATTCATACAATAGGTATAAACCTTACATCAACGGTAACCAAACTAAATAAATAACAGGCATAACATATACTACCCGAACCAACAATCGCGAAACCTCGGCCACAAATACCGCAAATGATAGACGATATGAAATTAAAAATTTGCCGGCTGATTGTTATTTAACTGGGGGATTCAATCAATTTTTAAAATACACTATATTTGTAGCTCGATGAACGACCCCAAATACAGTTCCAGCACAGCATAGATATATTATGCTGTGGTTTTAGACTGGAAGTGTAGCATAATATGGTATAAATGTAAATAAAATCAACTCAAGTCTCTATAAAAATGATTCTAAAATAGTTTCTTTTATCTTTAAACTTAAACATAAGCCGTCATATAAGACCGAAACAGTCGTTGAATGTGTTTCAATAGCAATTCTACTCATTCTGTAATCAATTGTTACTTATACTTTTAATATAATATCCCGGGCATGAAGCTGGTGTCAACTATCATGTAAACAAAAAGTTAATTAACGCATCGTTAGCTCACTGGTAGCGTGCTTGCCTTCTACGCAAAAGCTTGCGTGATCGATTTCATGTCGATGAATGTATGGTTTTTTGTTTTATTTTGACATTTGGAGAAACAATAGTGCACAGATTTCATACAAGATCTAATTTTTGTTTAAAACGCCCGAATAACTTTGTCACCTTTGAGTCTGAAATTATAATTTTCGGCAGGCATTTTGTCATTGTTGATTTTGAAAAAACCGGTTCGATTAGGTTGACTAAAACGAAACCATTCTGGCGATTAATACGGAAAATAACTGATAGGATTATAATTTGGCAGATACTTTACTTTTCTAAATGTGAATTAAGTGTCCTTCTGGAAATCTTTTGTAACTTAAATTTGTAGTACAAGCTGCTTTTAAAGAGGCTTACAATATCTACAGATAGCGCAAAATTTTATTTTTTAGCTTGATAGAAAATTGAGTTTTGGGCATTTTTCTCAAAATTTTTCCGGAAAACCCTGCCTGATTTTCCTGGCTAACTAACTAGTCCAAGCTATTAATAAACGAATGATTCTTGCCGAGTTTCATCAAAATCGGTAAATAACTTTTTGAGTTATCGTATATATATATATATATATATATATATATATATATATATATATATATATATATATATATATATATATATATATATATATACTTGTACAGTCCTGGGTCCGTTGTTATTTAGTTTGTATATCAATGATATATTTGATGTGCAGACAGCTGGTAAAGTCATTGGTTTTGCAGATGATACTACAATTCTATATGAAGATTGTTCTTGGCAACGGCTAAAGACCATAATTGAAGAAGATTTTGTGAATATTAAGGGGTGGTTTGATGCCAGTGGGTTAACTATTAACACAAAGAAGACGAAGTATGTTGCATTTGCCTCCTATAGGTCACATCTGCCGTCATTTAATACACTGCAAATAGTTTGTAACAACCAATGTATCCAAATTGAGGCGGCACCAAAAGTTAGGTATTTGGGAATCATTATAGATCAACATCTGCGTTGGGATGAGCATGTTGGTGTGGTTGTTAAAAAGTTGAGGAACATTTTGTATAAGTTTAAATACCTAAAAACCTTTCTGACAACGGGGTGTCTTAGAATGGTCTATTCGGCATTGGTTGAACCCCTTCTTGCATACGGGATTGTTGTTTGGGGTGCTGCGTTGAGTTGTCACCTGAAAAGGGTGGATATAATTCAACGTTGGTTCCTGAAACTAATTTATAATAAGTGATACACTTACCCGTCTGAATCGTTGTACGCTGAAGCAGAAGCTAATGATATTAGGCAACTTTTTTCATTGGCTGTGTTGACGTACGTAAGAAAGTATGATCGCGTCTCTAGAATAGAGCATTCGTACATAACTAGGCTAAACACAGCAGCGGCCGCTCAAACGAACAGAGCAATTAAGACTGTGGGCCAGCGTAGTTATACTTATATTGGACCGAGAATTTATAATACTCTTCCAGTCAGTATCAGAACTGCACCAACTTTGTGTTCTTATGTGAGGATGGTGAAAGCATGGGTTTGGAAATCTAGACACATCATTCATGGTTTAGTACACAGATAGGTGTTGAACAGGTCGTATGATATCTTTTGCGATGTTGTACCGCACAGTAATCAATTTTAAATATACACACTTTTTATTTTTTATTATTATATACATTTGTGAGAGTGTACATTGTACATGTGAAAATGTGTGAGAGAATGTGTTTGTGTGATTGTGCTGGTGGGTGTTTTGGTTTTTGCGCCTGTGGGTGTGTGTGTTCTTGTGTTCATTACTTGGTTTTGTATTCTTTGCTTGGTTTAGATTTATCCACGCACAAGTCTCTGACTTTTGTGGATCTTTCCAAGATTTATTATGTTCAGTAGATCTATGTATGTTATTGTTATTGAACAGTATTTTGAAAAATAAATCTATATTATTATATTATATATATATATATATATATATATATATATATATATATATATATATATATATATATATATATATGGGGAAGAAAGAGCTTGTTTTCTTTCCCCAATGTTTTGCAGGTGGATTAATCCCACCCTCGCTAACTAGTCGGCTTTGCTAATTAGCGTTGGAAGAAGAATATGTTGAAGATGTGGACTGTATGTGGACTGTATTTATAACTCTAGGTGCACTGGATCCCAGAAGATTTCAATAATACACTTTTCATATTTATATATGTTGTATTGTTACTATATACACGTTGAACTTAACACTTATTTACAATTTGCGGTTTTACACTTGATTTAATGGGTTACTTAGGAGATTTCTCAACCTTATTAGGTACTTGTTATTGCATTTATTTAGCTGCGCGTATACTTTCTAATTTAGAAGAAAACACTGACTTTTCACTGTATCACTGTACGAACGGTATTTCTGTAGGAAGATTGGAACTTGAACTGAACTGGCTTAATCACACGTGCGGTGTTTAAGTGGAAGATTGGGATCTTAGAAGTCGCAAGAAGCTTAGAAGATGAGATTCGTAGTCGAACTGCACTGTAGAACTGAACTGGCTTAAACACACGAACGTTGTTTAGGTGGAAGATTAGGAACTCGGAGTCCCAAGAAGCTACGAAGAAGAGATCGATCGTAGAACTGCACTGTAGAACTGAACTGGCTTTAATACACGAGCGGTGTTTAAGTAGAGGATTAGGAACCCGGGGTCCCAAGAAGCTAAGAAGATGAGATATATCGTAGAACTGAACTGTGCTTTGCGAAAGGCTTGCTTTTATAGAGATTTCAGGTAACGCTGTTTGACGTAGTTGACATGACATAATATCAGTAATGCAGAATGGCCAACTAGGTAGAATCATTATTCCTAGTGAAGAAATCCACTAGATAGGTTTTAAGAACACGTCAAAGACAGCTAAAGCTATTTACAGGAAAGGACCTAACGGTATATAAGTATTCTTTGTAAGGCATTATTCACACGTAAACGGACGGCTAGAGGATAAAAATTACCAGCAAATTGACAAGGATTGTGAAATCCAGAGATAAATAATTCCAGGTAGAAACTTAAAGGATAGTGCAACCGAATGAAAGTAAAAGAGACAGGGGCGTACCAATGATGTTTCTCCAACAATGTATATATATATATATATATATATATATATATATATATATATATATATATATATATATATATATATATATATATATATATATATATATATATAACTCGAAACTGGCCCCGGATATGGGTTTTAAAGGTCGTAGTTCGCTCTCATTTGCTCATTTTAAAAAATGTTTGCAAAGTCTCACCATCGATACCACTGCATTAGTGAATTTTTAAAAATAAAAATTCACTAAAAAGCTATAAAATACAAACGAATTTTTGGCAAAATAACTTTGTTTCTATGCAATAAAGTCGACTTCCCATGAAAATTTTGTAACAATATCAAAAATTTATTTGTATAATCGTATTAAAATATTTATTCTGAAACTGCGCAATCAAAACTGAGTCTCCTAAATAAAACAATTTTGAGAAAATGTAAATCCGTCTTATTTAACTTTTTATCACGACGTGCTAAGTAATACTTTCTGAACAATGTGTTACTAGTCTTATTTTCTTGAGTCATCCTTTCTATAAAATAAATGTAAAGTAGTTTACTCATACATATTTTGGAATCAGTAGCTGGTACGAGATAATTTTCCTTTGAATTGGTATAGATTCAGTTTATATAAATCTAACATTAGTTTATATTTTACCAATGTTAAGAAAAGGTCTATTTACACTATTACACTGGTATATCATTGCGATCTAATCTATGGTAAGTGAATATTATTCATCTCAATTTATCGTTTATACAGAGTGAGTCGAAAATAAGGAGGCACAGAATGTAGATCTCGAGGACTGTAAAAAATACAGAGCTGTTTAAATTAGAAATGTTGCACGATTTACTGCCCATTAAAATGACAAAAAACACATCACTGATATCTTTTAGCGAATTTCAGAAGATTGCGATTTTTAAATTTTAAAACTTCTTCTCAAATGAGCGCGAACAAGGACCTCATATCCGGGTCAGTTCCAATTTATAAATATATAATTTTGCAAGTCAAATCCCTAAAATGTTATGGAGGGGGGGGGGGGGTGAGGTGGTCTGATAAAGTAAACAACTACATTATTTTGCATCACTTGATGTGTCACTTGAAAGGGGGATTAAATCTATGGAGATCTATATCTATCTATATATATATATATATATATATATATATATATATATATATATATATATATATATATATATATATATATATATATATATATAGATAGATATATATATATATATATATATATATATATATATATATATATATATCGTAATCCAAAATAATGGGCCGATGTTGATGAAATTTGGCACAGACCTTCCTTTTGTTAGTGGCTTGGATAAGTTAGCCAAGAAAATCGAGCCAGATTTTCCGGGAACATTTTGGGTTTTCTTTCGGAAAAAATAAAAAGCTATGGTAATGAAATTTGCTACACAAATTTATGACATTAAAAGGAAACTATTTACCAAAACCTGGATTTCTATATCACAGGAAAAAAGTTATAAAAAAATATTTGGTCCCAGATCATGTCTATAAAAAGTTATTACCATAACGCAGTTGCTGCGTCCCGACTTTTTTATAACAGTTCAGTTTTGCAATATTTTTAAGCTCGATTACAAAACTGGTCTGCGCAATAATTTTTATAAAATACATCTGGTTCCTTTGCCGAATAATACTCTTTTAAATAGAAAGATAATTGTGTCATGATATGTTTAAGCTTTTGTATTGCATTCTAGTTTCTTGAACGTCGGTCTATTTCCATGACTATAGCCAATCACCGACGCCTGGAAGGAGTTTCACTTCACAATCCTGGCAATTTCGCCGCATCCCTCTCTTTTTGTATGGAAGCTAGGTATCTTAAACGTACCTAACATCGCATGGCATACTAGACCGATAGCTTTACACACCCTCCGAAGGGCACAGCGTGCAAATATTCTACTTGCTTAAATTCAGTGCTGAAACCTCGGGTGATGTTAATTTTATAGTATGTACTGATAACTAATACGACAGAACCTCGGTAAGAACCGAAGGGTTCTGGGTTCGATCCCAGGGTACTCCTTTCACTTTTTCAGTACAAACTGTAAATTAACATCAACCGAGGTTCTGGCATCGTATTTGAGCAAGTTGAATGTCTGCACGTTGCGCCCTTCGGAGGGGGCGTAAAGCCGTCGGTCCCGTGTCCATGCGATGTTGGGCACGTTAAAAATCCCTGCTCTCCTTACAGAAAGGCAGGGGTTCGGCAAAATTTCCAGGATAGTGAGGTGAAACTGCTCCCTGTCGTCGGTGATTGGCCATAGTCGGAAATAGGCCGACGTTAAAGAAACAAAAACAAACAAAAAAACTAATACGACGCGTCTACTAGGAATATTTTAGCTTTCTTATTTACTAGAGATCATAGTTTTAGTGAATTTTCTTTAAAAAAATTCACTAATGAGGAGATCCCGACTATTGAATTTTGCAAAATTTTCCTCAAAAACGCGATCTTGGACCCGTAGAATCCATATCCGGGGCCTGTTTCAATGTTTATATGTATATATATATATATATATATATATATATATATATATATATATATATATATATATATATATATATATATATATGTATGTATGTATGTATGTATGTATGTATCACACCGATAACTCAAAAAATAATGTACCGATTTTGATAAAATTTAGCATGTACCTTCCTTTTGTAAGTGGCTTGGATAGGTTTGTAACCCAGAAAAATCGAACCAGGTTTTCCGGGGAAATTTTGGATTTTCTTTCGGAAACACTCAAAAAATAGAAAATCTATGGTAACCAAATTTAGTACGTAAGTTTACCATATTAAAAGGAAACTATATACCAAAATTTATATTTCAATGTTAAAAGAAAAAAAGTTATAAAAAATATTTGGTGCCAAATGATTTCTATAAAAATTGACTACCATAACGCACTTGCTGCGTCCAGACTTTTTCTCTTGATGCTAATGTGTTATTGCCGTATCACTGACATTTTTTCCTTTCTAAAAATTAATTCCAACTATAATTTTTCAGACTGCTATCATCATCAAATTTTTGCTATCACAGTTTGTATCTACATTGGAAAAAATAAATTGATAATTTGGAAAGAACGAGTTTGTTATTATTTTATTAAGTGTTGAGTATTCAAAAAAAAGAAATGTTGAAAATAAGCAGAAACAATGGACACGTTTTTAATTTGTTTTTCAATATTTTATTATTTGTTATTTGTTATTATTTGTTGAGTATTCTGATAGTTTTGTTTCGGTGTAGAGAAATTGGTTTTGTTTTCGGTGATTTGTTTATGGTGAAGCGAGTGAGTAGTAAGACAGTAGTAGTACAGTGCAGTAATTGCTAGTGAACATCTATTTAGTTTGCTGTATTAAATATATATGAACATAATAGCACAATTTAAGATTTGAAGCGGTTTTTCTGCAACTTTTGGAGTAAGACTGTGGTGAGTTTTATTAAAATTTCAGGTTTCCTATTCTACCTATATTATTAGTGTAAATGTTACCCGATAACAACTAAATGCAGAAAAGTTAATTTTTACATCGATTTTGGTAAAGACTCTTGTTCAGATCAAAAGTCATAAAATTAGTTGGTAAAAACTTTACATGAGGCAGTTTGTCGAGCTCAAATGCAATGGCTGCATTCACACCAGGCGCCAGCAGTTCAACTGTTAAGTCAACCTATATAAGTAAAATTTAGACAACCCAATTCATTACAATACAGTTCTAAAACTTGACGATCGTTTGGATAACAATGCTAGCATTATCAGATTATATTATATTATATATATATATATATATATATATATATATATATATATATATATATATATATATATATTCTCTTAGGTCCAAGGTTGAGCACACTGAGACCTTAGAGACGATCTCCAGCAAGATTTTAGGAGTAGGCAGATTAAGCTCCTGTAATCGAGCTACAATAACACAACCTAGTCTTATCCGCCACTCTACGAAATATAACCTCATAAGCCGCACCAAACATTAATACCAAATCTGTCTTGCAATCGTCTTTCTTCTTTTAGATGGGGATTTTAATTTGCCTACTATGGCGATTATACACACCACAATATGTAAATCTGGATACATCAGTCCATATTATTTTCAAATGAAAATTTTCATCTTGCTGACATTGTCCTTGATACCATCTGCAGAATTGAAGTCGCTTAGGGTAATCGTCAACATTTATGCCTTGTACGATTGTAGGTATGTATGGATGGTAATGACGTTGATTTAATACACGGTGTACAGTACTTTTTGGAACGTCAATTTGTTCACCATAAAACCGAATAGATTGCGGAGGGTTTTCGCTTGAAACCTGTAAGACGACATTATTTCTTTCTTTATTTCTAGGCATTGGTAGTTTCCTTGCGTGGAAGCTACCGTTCAATAGATTGATCACTATCCTGCGAAATATTTTGGTGTTTGGTTGTCGTTTTTCTGGGTAGTTGTTTTGATATGAATTTGCAGCTGCCCCAGTATTTCGGTTAGAGCGAATATAACATTCCAACATATCAAAATATCCTTCATTACTGGACATATTGTTGAATAATATTTAAAATAAACAGGAAACAATATATTTAATACAAAATTTTAAGCAACGTGTTGAATACACCTCAAATTGTTTAGATAATTAAGAATGACAGTATTTTTAATGGTCGCGATAGCGTTATATCTGTAGCAACCTTTCTTCTGTTGTTTTTCAGTTTTTCAGTTGACGTTTAAAAATCAGACAATTTTCAAAGGCGAGTTAATTGATTGATTTCGATCAATTGAATAAAAAAATATTTATTAATTATTATTACATGAAAATATACAACTACTGTTACAAATATTAAAAGTGAACTTAACACTAAGACGACTAAACTAATAATGTTTCTCTACTGTCTCACTACCATCACTTAGCTACGTTTCCACCTCCAGTCTTTAGTTCCACGGAATGCAGAGCTCTGTCGTTCCCGTGTGAAATGCCGATTCAGCAGTTTGTACACTTGTGCAGTGATATGGACTGCAAGGTTCCAACCGTCGTTCCCACATGAAATGCGATCTCAGCAGGCTGATGGCTTATGCATTTTTGCAAGATGGCAGTTCTCATGGCTGGCGGCTGTAACTCTATCCTATGTTGGTTGGTGTGGAATGTAACAGGCGTTTTCGTAAATCACTAATCTGCTTTTTATTGAGTTCTGTTAGTAAATTTAGTTATTTACTAGGTTTCCCTATTTAATTAAATTATAACAATTTTTTAGGATAATGTTGTAATGTAAAATATCATTTGTAATAATGGGCTGATTCATTGGTGTGCTCAAAGTTTCTATTTTTTTATCGTGAATCATTGCGGAAAATTATGTTAAAAGTAGAAGTCTATTGTTAGACTCCATTGTCTACTGCTTTTTGAACACTTTTTTTGTCATTTGTTTTCTGGTATTGGATTTTATAGCCTACTATCCTTAAAACGGTTTTTCTCAAAATTGTCAGTGCAATTACAAGATTTTTCAAGCATGTTGTACATCATTGGAAATCTCTTTTCACAGGCTATCACATTAGTACAAAATCAAATATGGCTGCCCTAATAAAAACAAACGTTGATACCTCAAAAACAAATGATAATCCAAAGTTGAGAATAGCACAAAAATATTACTCTGTAAAAAGTGGCCTGATAATGTGCAAGTCTTAGACATGTCAGATCAACGCCTACTTAGATATTGAAGAAAAAAGATCGCCAAATTTTGTTTTTTTCAAAATAACTCGAAAATGAAAAGAGGCAGGGCAAAATACAAGTCTTATTTGAAACGACCATGAAATTCTACAAAACATTGCTATAATAATAACAGAGATATCGGTTAATGGTATATCATTTTTGTTGAATTTTCGTAAAAAATCTTTAAAGTTCAATATATCCGTTATTATGCACGATACGAAAAAAATTGTATACATTAATTATAGGGTGTCTTGAGCTGCATCTTAAAAAATATTTCTACAATTACAGGCTGGCCCATAAGTCGTTGGTGATTCAATTTTCTTAAAAAAATTCACTAATGGGGAGATCCGTGTTTATATATATATATATATATATATATATATATATATATATATATATATATATATATATATATATATATATATATTCTCTAGCTCTCATGTGATCCATAATATAAACATTATGTGATTTGTTGAGTTAAGAAGCCGTTGATTTGTCCATCAAAGTACGTTGCTTTTCAGCAAGACAAACTCTGAACCGTAAATAGTGTCATAGAAATTTAGATCAAGGTCAGTTACAAAGAGTAGAAACATAAAAAAAATTACGTAAATGTGTCAATTATCTTGAAACAATATTATCCTAACAATATTGTGACAACTTTTAACGTTGGTGCATTATAATCGCTCAAATTCAAGAGCAAACGTGCAAAGAAACCAACAAACCGTTAATTATGAATCATTTTATAACAATCAATGTAAGAAACACCAAATACTCATTACGTAAAGTCAGTTGCATATTTTCCTGTTTGGTCCATTTGTATCGTTGAATACTTGTGGGTAATGAATTGTGACTACAATTTCGCTACCTAATCAACCGTCAAAAAGTTATGAAGAAAGAAAATACAGATATCGCCGAAAGGTTGGAACAACAACTTACTAGAGATCGCATACAAGCCCAATGACCGTCATCCTAAAATGCTACCCTTCTGAGATTCAGTCCCTCTAGTAGCGGCTCGTGCCTTAATGCATTGGGGGTGCGCAAGAAAAAAAGTTCTGGACGCAGAAAGTGCGTTATGGTAGTGAATTTTTATTAAATGTTTCAAATTTGAATAACTCACGTTTCTATAAACTTAGAAAGTTTAATTGCGGTTTATGATAAGGCCGTACCCAGATGAACATATCCACCAAATTTCATCAAAATACCTTTGTAATTTTCGGAGAAATTTTTTTTTAATAAGATTCAAAATTTGAATAACTCAATTTTCTAAAAATGTAGAAAGTTGAATTTGAGTATGTAGTAAGACCTCTTACAAGGCAACATATCCACAAAATCATAAAAATATCTGTGTAATTTTCGGAGAAAAAGATTTTTTTGAAACAAAACTCAAAATTTTCCCGGAAAACCTTATCAGATTTTCCTGACTAACGAACTCATCCAAGGCATTAATAAAAGAAAGGCACTTGCCGAGTTTCATCGAAATCAGTTACTTTTTTTTGAGTTATCGGTTGGATATACCGTGTGTCCACAGATTGAGTGTGGGTAAGTTATAACAAAATTTTTTTTAATTAGATTATGGTATTCTGAGAATCGCTCATGCTTTGTCTTAAACTAAGATGTTGAGGAAATGAACAAAATCAGTTAATATACATGCTGGTTTAGAACTGATTTAATTAAATGTGTTAAGAGTAAACTACCTTCGTTTATAAAGATAGCGCAAAAAGTTGTTAACAAAACTTGTTTAGAATTAAAATTTATGACAGGCTCTCAATTTTCAGCCAGATCGGCCTACTTTGAATTTTCAAGTAAATTGTTAACATTTTAGTGAATTTTTATTTTAAAAAATTCACTAATAGAGAGGTATCGATGGTGAGACTTTGCAAACATTTTTTCAAATGAGCGCGAATTAGGACCCCTAGAACCCATATCCGGGGTCAGTTCGAATATATGTTTATATATATATATATATATATATATATATATATATATATATATATATATATATATATATATATATATATATATATATATATGTTTATATATATATATATAATAATAATAATAATAATAACACGTTTATTTCCCAACATTTACAAAACCATACTTAACAATATACAATCTTTCTTACTTTTTAAACGTAAGTACAAGTTCGTTAGTCAGGAAAATCTGACGGGGTTTTCTTCCAAAAAAAAATTTTTTTTCCGAAAATTACAAAGCTGTTTTAATGTAATTTAACAGATATATTGCCTTGGGAGAGACCTTACTATGTACCAAAATTTTCTAGGTTTACAGAAAAAAAAATCCGAAAATTACCAAGTTATTTTTATGGAATTTGGTGGATATCTTATCTTAGGAATGACCTTACTACATACCAAAATTAAACTTTCTAAGTTTATAGAAAATTAAGTTATTCAAATTTGAAGCATTTAATAAAAGTTCACTACCATAACGCACTTGCTGCGTCCCTAACTTTTTTTATAATTGATTGAATCGCCTAGTTAAATAACAATCACTTGGCGAATTTTTAATTTCATGTCGTCTGTCATTTTCCATAACTGCGGCCGAGATTTCACGATTGTGGATTCGGGTATTATGTTTTCTGCCTAGTATATATTTGGTTTGGTTACCGTTTCTGTATGGTTTACACCTGTTGTATGAATCAATCTACGCGTGGCAGTTAACTACTCTGTCTGTCAGGCATTCCACTTTAACCACTAAGTCGTTTCAACGCATGTCTTTGATATTTTATTTTTAATATGGCAAAAATTCTAAATATTCTGTACCAAGTTACTTAAAATTCACAACATATGTTTCTTTACGCTATTTCTAGCCACAAGTAAAGTCTAATTCGAGTTACTCTGATACTTACAAAAATATAGCGTTTTCAAACAGTTTTTTCCGATTTTCCACCGGAAAACTTGAGCATAAAGGCTGATTAACGAACTCGACATCGGTTTTTGCCCAAACAAGATCATTGCCAAGTTTGATGGAAATCAGTTTAGTATTTTTTGAGTTATCGTTCGGATATATATATATATATATATATATATATATATATATATATATATATATATATATATATATATATATATATAAACATATAAAAATTTAACGGACCTTGGTTTCGGGTTTTAGAGGTCCCAACTAGCGATTATTTGAATAGGTTTCAATTTTCTATGGAGCTGGAAAATTAAAATTTGGTACATATATGTAAGTACTGCAAGTCTCTTTAAAAAGAATTGTGTTACAAATTTCATTAAAGTCACAAAAGTTTTCTAGAAAAAAATTAATTAAAAAAGGGAATGTACCTGCCAAATCATATTACATAAAATTCTATTAAAATTAGTTTCCATACCGCACTTGCTGCGGCCAGACTTTAGTGAATTTTACTAAAATATTTCCAGAAAATCTATTTTAAATAAACTCTTTCTCTAATGCTTTCAGTGGCGTCTCCTGACCAAAAAGTTCCGGTGTGCGCTAACGAGTTACTGTTAGTGGTGACGGCGAGAAATACAACTTTTTTGCATACAGAATGTCAATTTTAAATTACACTGAAAATTTTTCTTTAGCAAACATAGATGTGAAAATAAATGTTACAATCAAACAAACAGTGACAAAACGACAAACGACAGTGATTCTAGAATACTGTGGTATCTGCAAGTGCAGTCGTAATGCTCGTCAGTAATGCTGTCGCAGCGTTGGTTAGACCGGCGTACCTTTCATTTCTTTTGAGCGATATTTTTACAGCTCCCCGCAGTCGTAAAATCAATGGTATTTTCCTCACTATTTTAAACACGTGGGTGGAGGACTGCATTGTATATGAATACAGCTCCATCGACTGAAGTTGTTCGGAAATATTAACGCACACGTAACCCGAATTCATTCCCCGTTGCTATTGACCTACTCATATTCTCTAAATACGATAGAAGACGCGGTACCTACTTCATTCCTAGTCACTATTAACCGATTATTCATGAAATCAAATAAGTAAATTATATCGATTTTCACAAAATATGTAGTGTATTAAGACTAATGGAAAAACATATAAAACATATTTAACTGCGCACATTATGATTATATTTTCGGGTGTGCGGCGCACACCTAGCTCACTAGGAGAAATCACCACTGAGTGCATTGTCAGTTAGAGTTGTTGGTTTCATAGTCTTTAATTTTAGGGAATTATGGCAGAAAAAAGCTTGATATATCCGTTAATATACAAAATACGAGAAAAAAATTGTATATGTTAATTAGAATTCATTAATTGTTGTTGCCCTTATTTGGTGCAACTTGTCCATACTACACACAGACTTGGAGACTACTTCTCTGGCTTCACTGTGAAGCCAGAGAAGCAGTCTCCAAGTCTGTATGTTAATTATAGGTTGTTTTAATATGCATCTTATAAAGTTAATTTTACAGTAACAGCGTGATCCAGAAGTCTTTGGTGTTACAGATTTTCTTCTTTAAAATTGAACACATCATTTTCATCGAACAAAGGACATGTTTGTGAGAAAAAAATTCGGGACGCAACAAGTGCGTTTTGGTAGCGAATCAGAAAACAAGCAAATTTTAATCCAGAGAAAAAGTATCTTCATCTGTATTTAGCAAAGAATAGACTTCATATGTAATGTTCCACCAAAAGAGGGCAACCAGAGTCGATAAAATATTTAAAGCGTATGTAAATGATATTAATTGCTTTATCAGATTATGATATTTCCGAAAGCTCATTGATAGAATTCGTGTGTAATTTATTTACTCTTCTAATTAACAGATAATTATAAATCTCAGTGTGATATTGCCTAGTAAATTATTTCTTGTATTATTTATTAGTAAAAATCATACCATATTTAATTTGTTATTAGTTACGATGATTTCTGTTATATGAAAACGATTAAGCAGCGCATAGACATTTATATGCCGATGCCAATAAAAATTGCTGTTGATTATTTATTTAGTAGATTCGATCTTCACTTTCATGAATAATCAATGTATCTTGAGATCTATATGAACATATAACCGTATGTGAAGAATATATATTTTCCCATATTTCTGTAGAAAAAAAAGTGTTATGTGAAATCTATGAAAATATATTGCATATAACTTTTTATTTACATAGCTAAAGAAAAACGTTAGTGGATTACAAGGCTATATAAATGTCAGACATTTAATAAATTAAAATTGATGTAATCCTGGGAACTAATAGTAAGTATCTTAGATCAACCGAGTCCACCTTTGTCGCGTGTACTATTGTCCGGAAAATATAGCAGTCAAATTCAATTTTAAAATGTTGTAGTTTCAAGGGGCGATGATAAAAATATATTGATGGGAAAAGTGGAAATCCCAAACACTTTAGAGCCTAGAAAAAGTAATACGGCTATGTAGCCACCCTCCCATAACTAAGTGTGATGTTCCGCAACGGGATGGAGCCACGTATTTCGTGTCTTACATCTCACTTAGTTATGGGAGGCTGGCTACCATAGCCAGCTCTTGTTTTCACTTGTCTGTTTCAGACATCTTACAATAGAGGCATATTCTCTAGTAACTGGATAACTGCTCGAGTACAACCCATCCCCAAGAAAGGATCCAAAGCGCTTCCTAGCAACTACAGGCCTATTTCTCTCCTTTCAGTCGTCTCTAAAGTGATGGAAAAGTATATAAACACCGAATTACTAAAATTTCTTGAAAAACACAGTCTAATCCACGACAGGCAGTATGGATTCCGTCACCGCAGATCAACAGCCGACCTCCTTTCTTTTGTCACCCATTTTTGGAATAAGTCTATGGAACTACACGGTGAATCCCAGATTCTCGCTCTAGACATATCCAAAGCATTCGACCAGGTCTGGCACGCAGCGCTGCTTAATAAACTTCCGGCCTATGGCCTACCATCAAAACTTTGTACCTGGACAACAAATTTCCTCTCCAACCGGAGCATTTCTGTTGTCGTGGATGGCCATTCCTTTAAACTATATCCAATTAATGCAGGAGTTCCTCAAGCTTCAGCTTTGGCCCCTACTTTGTTTCTTCTCCACACCAACGACCTCCTCTCTAGTACATCCAACCCAGTTCACAGTTACGCGAACGACAGCACCCTTCACTCAAATATACAATATTCTAAGCCTGTCTCTTTAGCCCAATTAGATGAGGATCGCAGACTCATGGAGGGTTCTATCTCCGTGGATCTCCAAAAAATATTAGACTGGGGAAGTAGAAATCTTGTACAAATCAACCCCACCAAATCACAGTCTTGCTTTCTTTCTCATAAGAGATACACCAGCCCATCACAATAAACAAGTCCTTTTCTCTTGTTGGCATTTCTGTGGATCGAAATCTTAATTGGCACCAACATGTCACATCAATTGCAAAAGCGGCTGTTAAGAAATTAGGTTTCCTCTTCCGGGCTCTCAAATACTTTTCACCAGCTAATCTCTATACCTTATATACTTCACAAATAAGACCAAACCTCGAATACTGCTCCCACATCTGGGGTGCAGCTGCCGCTTCTACACTCGCTATCCTGGACTCCATTCAAAAGAGAGCTATACGTCTCATCAGTGACCCTACCCTCACCAAGAGGCTGCCTTCCCTTGCCCACCGACGTGCCGTTGGTGACCTCTCTCTCTTTTATAGATATCTGCACGGGCACTGCTCAGAGGAGCTTTCCTCCATAGTTCCCCCACCTGCTGCCCCAACAGATCTACCAGCGGAACAGAGCGAATGCACCCTTTTACTGTCCAGGTCACCAGACATAGAACATTTTGTTATGCCCGCTCTTTTGTCCCGAGGACTTCCAAGTTGTGGAATTCCTTGCCGGCACATATTTTTCCTTCTCCTCCGAACCTCCAAACCTTCAAGTCCAGAATTAACAAGCTGCCTCTTTCCTCCTAGTCAACACCCACGGTACGATAGCATTTATGCTGTAAGCCCTCGTGGTGTGTTGTTGAAATTTAAAAAAAAAAGTTGTTTATTCTAATGTTTTTGTATTTTATTGAAGCGTCTGTCTAAAACATTGTGTCAGCTCATGGAAAGTGAATATATCTATCTATCTATCATGCCCATACTCATACGCATACCCATATCCATACTCAAACCCATACCTATGATAATACTCATACTCATACCCATACGCATATTCATACCCATATCCATGCCCATACCCATACCCATACCCATACCCATACCCATAGCCATAGCCATAGCCATAGCCATAGCCATAGCCATAGCCATAGCCATAGCCATAGCCATAGCCATAGCCATAGCCATAGCCATAGCCATAGCCATAGCCATAGCCATACCTATACCTATACCCATACCCATACACATACACATACCCATACTTAGCAGAATTATTAAAGTTGGATGCACCCGAATTAGGAAAATATCTGCGTCGAATTGCCATTGAAACAGGCCAAGAAGACTCTAATCCCACAGACGTTGAGATAGATTTCGAAACTTCATCACAAACTTACTTTTAAACCGTAATTGCCGAGTGGATCACAAACGAGCGAGCTGCCCACATAACTGAACTACAAATGCTTACTGCAAAACAACAACCAAAACAGCAAAATATGTGAGCAAGTTTAAAGCTTTCTACGACAATATCCATTTTGTGCCTGTTTATGAAGGAATGAATGAATACCTGACATAGTCCACCTAGTTTTATATAATATTTAATATTAGATGTGGTCATAGTATTCACCACGTCAATAATTTATATAATTTCAACGTATATGTTGCTGCTATGACCCTCGAGGCCGATGCAGTTTTTATCCAATAAAAAATACCAAAAGGAACAGTTTAAAAATGAACAGTTATTTGAAGAAGGAAACAGAAGTCCACGTCTTAATAGCCAGTTCAAAAATGTTCTAATGCATGTTCTAGTAAATAATTACGGCAGATAACCGCACCAGGAATGATAAGTTCATAAAAGGCGATTTAGGTTTAAAATTAATAACAAACGATCAACCATCTAAGGCATTAACTACTATAATCATTATATCAGTGAACTGGGCTGCGTACTAATGTTACTGTAGACTGCCAACCATTTATTAAGATTTTTGCCCTTATGGGAAGGCGGCATAAAATGGCTATTAGCATATTATCTTATAATTTAACTTGCAAAGATAGTAATGACACAGCGAGTGCTAAATCTGTTCAAGAATTACACGTAAATATAATAACTATAATAATAATAACCGGAAAAATTATGAAATATGATTTAAATTTTAGACTCAAATTAGTCTTATTTTTGTGCATATCTTTTAAAAGCCTGGACGCAGCAAGTGCGTTATGGTAGTGAATTTTCATAGAAATGATCTGGCACAAATTATTTTATACTTTTTTTTCTTGTAACATAAAAATCTAAATTTTGGTGGATAATTTACTTTTTATATCCGAAACCTACCTACCAAATTTGGTTATCATAGCTTTTTTATTTTTTGAGATAAATTTTTTTTTTCAATGAAAACCCAAAATTTTTCCGGAAAACCTCGTCTGATTTTCCTGACTAACGAACTTATCCAAGCCATTTACAAAAGGAAGGTACATGCCATTATTTTTATTATTATTATTATTATTATAATCACCATGTATATATGTATATATATATATATATATATATATATATATATATATATATATATATATATATATATATATATATGTATATATATATATAAAAAGCAGGAGGCACAGACCGGTCTCGTCCTTCTAATGGACTCTTCAGTATGCGATACCTGCGCTATAACAGGTCGGCCATAATATGCAATGGAAATTAACGTATAGCGCCATCTCTGGTGTTGTGACTGTTCGAAGCATCCACAGCAGCTTCCACGCATACACAATACAGCAAGAAGAAAGCTGTGGGGAAAAAACTTGCGAGCGAAAATAATTACTCCCATGGCTAATGCCACGACGGGAGGAAACCTCGGTGGTTTAGGGGTAAGAACGTGTGCCTCTGAACCGAAGGGTACTGGTACGATATCAGGTTACTCCTTTCACTTTTTCAGTATTTGAGAAAGTTGAATGTCTGCACGTTCCGCCTTTCGGAGGTGGCGTAAAGCCGTCTGTCCCGTGTCCATGCGATGTTGGGCACGTTAAAGATCCCTACCCTCCTTACAGAAAGGCAGGAGTTTGGCAAAATTTCCAGGATAGTGAGGTGAAACTACTCCCTGGCGTCGGTGATTGGCCATAGTCGCGGAAACAGGCCGACGTTAAAGAAACAAAACACGCACGCACCACGACGGAAGTTGAATTACATGACTCACCAGCCACCATCATTTCAGTCCTGCCTGAACTTGCGATAAGATGTAAGCAGCAAACAGAGACCCGTTTCGTCCTCCTGATGGACTTTTCAGTATGCCACAACTGCGTTCAAACAAGTCGACTTTAGGGCAGGTATTGCCATAATATCCAATGGAGCAACTTCCACTCACACACAGTACAACAAGAAGGCATATATATTCCGTCGAATTTATTATTAGTGAATTTTCTTAAAAAAAATTCACTAATGAGGAGATCCCGACTTTTGAATTTTGAAAAAATTTCTTCAAATGAGCGCTAATTAGGCCCCCCAGAAAACATATCCGGGGTCAGTTTCAATTTTTATATGTTTATATATATATATATATATATATATATATATATATATATATATATATATATATATATATATATATATATATATATATATATCTGTGTGTGTGTATCACACCGATAACTCAAAAAATAATGGGCCGATTTTGATCAAACTTGGTGAAAAAATTCCTTTTGCAAATGGCTTGGATGAGTTCGTTATCCAGGAAAATCTGCCCAGGTTTTCCCGGAAAATTTTGTGTTTTCTTTTGAAAAAAATTTATATCTCCGGAATTAACAAAGTAAGGTACGCAGGTTTACGTCCGTATAGATAAGTTACTTACCAAAATTTAGCTATGTAGGTCAAAAGACAAAAAAGTTATAGGCATTTAAAGAAAAATAAATTGAGGTTTTCCTCAAAACGTCAAAGTGGCGATTTAAAATGTCAAAATTGGCTACATTTAGGCAAATAACTTAAATCTAATACGGGCTATAGAAATAAAATGTCTCAAGAAAGATGTTTTACAAACCCTAAAGTCTTAGTTTCAACCGTCATTGTCCTTCATTTTATTAAAATATTTGCAGAAAATTCATTTCAAATAGACCCTTTCTCTGATGCTTGGCAGTAGCCTTAGCTATAGAGTTTATCATTTAATGGTATATAATTTTTGTCGAATTTTCGTAAAAAATCAATAAAGCTCAATAGATCAGTTATTGTATAAGATATGAAGAAAATTTGTATATATTAATTATAGGGTGTCTTGAGCTACATCTTAAAATAATATTTCTACAATCACAGGATGGCCCATAAGTCGTTGGTGATACAAATTTCCTTTTTTTTAATCAAACACGCCTTATGTTATTGCATTTTTGCATTTTCCATCGAAATATAATGCATGTTTGTACGAAAAGAAATTCTGGACGCAGCAAGTGCGTTATGGTAGCGAATTTTGATCAAATATTTCATATTTGAACAGCTCAATTTGCTATTAACCTATAAGGTTGACCAAGAAACGTGTTTTTTCGGGAACACTTTAAGTTAACTTTTGGACATTTTTGTACATTTTCACACAATAAAGTTATTTTAATGGAACATGGCACACTGTTTTTACTATATAGGTTATATTGGTAACCAAATTTGATGCCTGCTTTCTTAAAAAAAACACACATATTTGTTATTAAAAAGATTTTAATGAAAATTCACTACCATAACGCACTTGCTGCTTCCAGATTTTTTATTAATTTTAATAAATGGAATATCTTTCCATAAAGTTAGCTATACGTTTCGCATTCAACTACAAATAACGGCGTCACATAAGATATTTCATAAAACAGACTAGAAATAGGTTGTGAGGTTTTTTCTTTTCTTTAACATAACATAAAATTATACAGGGTGTGCGGTTTAGAATGGCTAGCATAATGTAATTGTTCTAATTACCCGTTTATCTACTCTAGAAGGACCCGAGTAACTGTTCTTTGTGGGTACAGATTTGTAATGAATACACGTGATAAAACAATCACAATTTAATACTACAAAGTTACCAATTTAAATACAAGAGTGAATGCGGGTGTTGTGACTCAATAATGATACAACAAAACGGTGCCTTACAATTGTAGACTGAGGCGGGTAAGCTGATAGCTGAAGGCATCGTCCTTAGGGGTGGCCACCGTGATGCACTTGTCTAGTTAACAATGCGGACTCACAAAGACGTGGTGCACGGGCCAGTCGCTCGCTGCAAGAAGGGTTCTTGCAAGCGAGGCGCATGGACCGCTAAATGGCTAGGAAACTGTATGGACTGGTGACTAATTATCACCGGGGCTAGGTTGGAACAGATCTGATTACGATCTTGACTGGTCGCCGGACGATGAAAAAGTGATCTGGTGTTGAGTTCTCTCGTAGCTGCTTCGCTTGGTTGGTGACGCTAGATGACAACTGTCACAGTGATACCAATTTTGTACGCCTCTGCTGGCTGTTGTTTCCAACTGTTGCAGGAGTGCCAATGTCGTCCCTGCGCATCTTGTTGCTGTAGAAGGCATAAGGGGAGGTTTGCCGACTAAGGATGGACAGGGTGCGGACTCGGGGAGATTGAGGTTGAGGAGTGAACAATATTAGAACACAACACAGGGTATTCCATTTGAAAAATGTAATCTTTTGCATTCAAAATTTCCCAAGTTTAAACATATATGTTGAATTAATTGAAAAGAGGAATTCTATCAGATCCGTCAAGTATATAATAATAATAATAATAATAATAATAATAACAACAATAATAATATGTTTATTGTTCATTTCAACAATTACAGAATAATTTAAAAATCGATAACATTACTTAAATCTAATGTAAAAATAATTCTAATATATTGTTAAAATCTAATTTAGGTCTTATTCTCATTTAAATTTAATATACTACAAAATGTTTTTAATGCGTGAACTGTAAGCCCGTGCGGGTTTGTGTGTACACATCATTTATTTATGTCCCGGTAATGGAAGTTCGATATTATTTCAGACATCTTTATAAGAGAAAAAAAATGTATAAAAAAAAATTAAAAATAAATTAATTTTAACAATTATAGAATATACAAGACGAGTTGAATGAATGTAAGGAAGAGAAAAGAAAATACAAACACAAAAATAAACATTAAATAGTTTAACAATGAAATAGTGTTTGTTTAGCTTGTGATAGTTTTTTTGCGTAATTGATCCTTGTTTGTCTCGTACCACTTTTTAGAAGAACCTACGAAATTTTGAAAAGTACTCTGTGTGTAGTGTGCTGGAATCTCATTGTATATTAGTGGTCCCATGTATGAAATGTGCTGTTGTGAAAGATTTAAGGACCTAAACTCTTACTTTGCTTGAGCTAATTGATCTTGTTGTAATACAATGAGAAATAGGTGAATGATAAATGGGGAATTTTTTCATGAATTTAACAACTGGGAATATGAAGAGATGACACTGTGAATATACCGCTATCCTGAAAAAACTTTTATACTAGGATATAATATTGTTCTATTCAGCATTGTCTTTATGATCCATTTTTGTGTTATGTTCAGGCATCTCTGGTGTACCTCGTATGCGTTTCCCCAAGCTATGATAGCATAACTTAGGATTGACTGAACAATACAAATATAGACGCACTTTAGCCACTTCCACGATAAAATATGCTTTAATTACTTAAATTTATAAACTGTTTTTCTGAGTTTGTTGTTTATATAATCTGTGTGAAATTTCCATTTTAACAGTTGATCAATAAAGACGCCTAAATATTGTATGTTATCTGTACGTATTATTTTATTCTCGCAGGAGCAGTTATTTTTATTATAGCAGTCATAGCCATGTATAGTAATACTGTTCATATCTGGTATTTGTGACAAAGTAGGAGCAAATGTTATAAATGTTGTTTTCTTAAGATTTAAAGTCAACAGATTGGAGTCGAGCCATGACTTTACCGCCATAATACCCTCAGCTGCTGTTTCTTTTACAGTTTCCCAGTTAGATTCTTGAAAAAGTAACACCGTATCATCCGCGTAGCATACAATTTTTCCAGGGATGTTAACACTTAGCAAATCGTTTAGATATACTAGAATAAAAACAGGACCAATAACAGTTCCCTGAGGCACCCCACATGTGATAAGGCCGTAGTTACTACACGAATCGTTACTTTTAACTCTCTGTCGACGGTTGGATGTATAAGATTGGAGTAAACGCAGATCCCAAGATTTTCAAGTTTTTGTATTAGAATTTCGTGCGAAATGGTATCAAATGCCTTAGCAAGGTCCAAGAATATTCCAATGCACTTATTTCCATTATCTAAATTTTTATAAATATATTATGTTACTTGAGTAACTGTTCTTTCTGTATTAGAGCTGGGTTAAAAACCGTATTGATTAGGGTTTAGTATCTTATCTTTTTCGAGATAATTAAGGAGGCTAGTTTTAATACACTGTTCAATTAATTTTCCAATTACATTTGTTAGTGAAATGGGCCGGTAGTTGGATGGTAACGTTGTATCGCCCGATTTAAAAAGAGGGATTACTGTAGATAATTTATAGATATTTGGAAAAATTCCATTTGATAAAGCGATATTAATTACATGTAACATATAGTCTTGAAAGACCAGTGACACTTCTCATTCAGAGTACAAGATCTAAAGCATTTACTGTATCGAGCCACAGGGTAGAAAATGAGTCAATGGATGCAGGCAATGACGTCGTTAGGATACAATAATCTTTACGATTAATTGAAACGTATAAAACGTTACAGTTGTTGTGGTAGTAGTAGTAGTAATTTAATTAGAGTGACTTTAGAGAAATATCACTTTCTGAAAAAATGCTTGCTCTGCAAATCATCGTCTCAAATGCTTGATAGAAAGTGAATCGTTAAAACTTAAATAAAGTCAAATTCATTTAAATATAACCCTGATACTTGTCAGCGTATTTATTTTTACTTCACGAGATATGCATAACTCATGTCCACATTGTCTGCATAAAAAATGACTTTGTGGTTATTTACTGGACTCATGGTATGTGCTTTAATAATTTTGTAACTAAATTGAGTTAACAAAGTAAATAATATCGAGTAAAGAATGTTCAACTTTGTTTAAAATTCAAATTAAACTGAAAATATCACAGTGTAATCAATACCGACATACAAACACCTGCGGCTGTTCAATTATTCAGTTCGTGTGTTCATTGACAAAGAACTAATAGATTTGGAGGTTATTGGTTCTCACATATCTTAAAGTAATTTATGGCATGCATTCAGATTTCTTTAGGAAAAAAATATTTGTCATTAAAAAAATGAAGTAAAACGATTTTATTTAACCCAGTCAATAATGCTAATATAAGGATAAGTGATAGAAGTACCGAAGTACCTAGTGAAGTAAGGCAAGGATGTATCCTATCTTTGTTTTATTTAGCTCTATAAAATTACTACTTTTGAGTGAATTTCCTTAAAAAATCACTAATGAGGAGAGCTCGACTTTTGAGTTTTGAAAAAATTTCTTTAAGTGAGCTCGAACTAGGCCCCCTAGAATACATGGCCGTGGTCAGTTTCAATTTTTATATGTATATATAGATAGATATCCATCCATGTATCACACCGATAACTCAAAAAATAAAGGGCTGATTTTGATAAAATTTGGTGAGTACATTATTTTTGCAAGTGGCCTCGATAAGTTCATTATCCAGGGAAATTTGACTAGTTTTTCCGACAGCTATGGCAACCACATTTGGCAAGCTGATTTATTCTGTAAAAACCAATCTCTGCACCAAAATTTAGGTCTCTATGTTAAAAAAAGTTATAGGCACTTAATGAAGCAAAATTTCAGTGCCACTAAAATCATAGAAGACGCAATACCAAAATATTGTATGTGCTAAGCAAAATCTATTAAATATTACAGACAACGTTTACCTTTTCGTGGCGCAAAAAGTTCAACAGTCCAGAAGTACCAGAAAGATTACTTTGAGAATTTTATAATCTTTCTCCTGTAAATGTCAAACTGGAGATTTGAAGCGTGAAAAGTAGTATAACTATCGCGGTTTATGAATGAAGAATATTCCATAAAATGTGTATCAGAATGTTCTAGATTTATGCTATTCTTCTCATTTGTCAAAATAACTCTAAAATCTGCCTCTAAATACCTTACAGATTACGAATAAATAACGTAAGACCATTATTGGTTATCTACCTTTCTTCATTACAGTTTTCCAGAAGCCTTACGTGCTGTAATGGTTAGGATGCCTGTCTGATGAGCGAAGGGACGTGGGTGCAAATCTCACCGTTGACTGAATTTCTCTTTTAACTTTTTTTAAACTTTTTTTTTCGTTGTTGATTTCATTTTAACCTTATCTTATCAGATTGTGTAATTCCAATATATTTTTTTGCGACTTTTTATTGAAAAGGAAAGATAAGAACGTTTAAGACTTTTAATTCGAGTTTAATAGTAGCCGTTGTTGCCCTTAGTTGATAAAACCGTGCCACAGTTAACATAGACGTATTTGTTTCACGATATTTGCCTAAACATTGCCAATTTTGACGTTTCAAATCGCGACTTGGACGTTTTGAGGAAAACTCCAAATTTATTTTTTTAACTGCCCATAACTTTCTTGTCTTTAAACTTAGAGACCTACATTTTGGTTCGTGGTTCACTCTTTAAAATACAAACACGCGTGCCCTTACTTTGTTACTTCCGGAGATATACTTTTTTTAGAAAGGGGGGCCTAATTAGCTCTCATTTGCAGCCATTTTTTTTTAGATTGTTCAGTTGCTCATTGCTGTGGTGTAAAAAAGGTCCGACTATTCTTGTTGTCTTAATTTTTATTTCTTTATTTCCCTCCATATTATATGTGTGTGCACAATTATGTGCATATACAGGATGGCGCATTGAAAACGAAACAGACCGATTTGCGTCCAGAGAAATTTTTTTCAGAAACGCTGAAATACGTCAATTTTAATATTGATGGGGACATGTTTTGACATAAAACTCAACTTTGTCGCATCAACCCCTTAAGGGTGGTGATAACAACCCTTATATTTTAAATAAGGAACGTGGGTCGAGTGTTACATCATTTGAAAGCTCTTTCTTTTCTGAATTCAGTACACTAATTTTTTTGAAAGTATCAACTCATTTAAAAATTATTCGCAGTTGGAGTTGCAAGAACGTATTTCATTCATTGTGATAAGAAATGCACTAATTAGTCAATTTTTCGTTAAAAAAAACTAAAAAACAAAACCAAACGTTCAAAAATGTTTATTTAGTTAAGTAAGTGTTCAAATTGTTGACCACCAGCTTCTATACAAAAGTGCAAATTTTGTTCAAAACGAGCTCTGACATTCTGGAGCATTTGTGGGGTTATTAGACGGCACTCTTCAACAATGCGTCGTCGTAATTCTTCCAGAGACTCCGGTTCTGTTACGTAAATTCTACTCTTTAAATGGCCCCATAAAAAGAAGTCTAAAGGAGTTAAATCCGGTGATCTGAGGGGCCACTCAATAGCACCTCTACGCCCAATCCATTGTCCTGGAAACGCTCTGTTCAAAAAATCCCTAACATGTTGTGAAAAATGCGAAGGAGCTCCATCTTGTTAAAACACTAATCGATTGTCTTGATAGCGATCATCATTTTCAACAATGTCAATTAGTAGAGGGTGAAGGATATCTTCTAGTGACTCCAAATACGTTTCGCCACTCAAATCTCCATCAAGAAAAATTTCTTGGATTATTATCTGCCCAATAACGACAATTATGAGGTTGACTGTAGAGTTTAATAAAAACGTACACTCGTCTGAAAAACAGATATTGAACAGAAAGTTCCCGTTATCAGCTATTCGTGCAGTCATAACTTTACAAAACTCCAGCCGCCGATCAAAATCATCTTCATTCAGTTGTTGTACAAGATGAATTTTATACGGGTGAAATTTATGATGCTTCAATATTCGCTGAATAGTTTTCTTTTGATGTTTGAAATAGTGGCCAATTTTCTCGTGGTCAAAGTTGGGTCTGCAACAATTTGTCCTTAAACTTAAATCTCAGTAGTCTCATTTCTAACCGGAAATTCACGTTCAGGATTCCGTTTTTTGTTGGCTACTGAACCACTTTGTCGAAACTTTGCAACTAACTCCAAAATGTATTTTCTGTTAACATGTCTGTTCGGATGTCGTTCATTAATCAAATTTGCGGTACGGTTGGCACAGGCATCGTTTTTGAAAAAAATAGTAATTCTTTCAACTCTTTCTTCTACAGAATACACCATTGTGAAATTAATTTTCGGTAGTACTATCAAGTATCAAACCGGCCGATAAACTGAAATAATAAACCGCATTTCTCTCATTTCGTTAATGATAGTCATTTTTTTGTTTTGTTTACAAACCAACAAAACATTGACTATCAGCACATTTCTTATCGGAATGAGTGAAATGCGTTTTTGCATTTTCAACTGTGAATAATTATTAAACGAGTTGATAAAACTTCCAAAAAAATTTGTGTGCTGAATTCAGAAAAGAAAGATATTTCAAATGAAGTAACACTCGATTCATGTTCCCTATTTAAAATACAAGGGTTGTTATCACCACTATTAAGGGGTTGATGTGACAAAGTTGAGTTTTATGTCAAAACATGTCCCCCTCAATATTAAAATTGACGTGTTTCAGCGTTTCTTAAAAAAAAATTCTCTGGACGCAAATCGGTCTGTTTCATTTTCAATGCGCCACTCTATATAAATATGTGATTGTTTTATAACTTATATGAAAATTGCTTTGATTTGTTTTGGGAATAATACATGATATCTTTGTTATCACTGCTGTGTTTGTATTTATATAATCTGTATGTGATCCTGTTTGTGGGAAACCCCAAATAAATAAATTAATTAATTAATTATAATTCGATGGAAAACACAAAAATGCAATAACATATGGGGTGTTCTATTAAAAACATTAAGTGTGTATCACCAGCAACTTATGGGGCTTCCTGTGATTGTCAAAATAGGTTTACAGGATGCAGCTCGAGACACGCTATGATTAACATATGTACTTTTTTCACATATCTTGTATAATAACGGATATATTGAGCTTTATCGTAGAAATGCGTCACCCTGTATATGTGTAAACAGACAAAAACCAAAACTGATCCCGTATATGGGTTTTAGCGGCTCTAGTTCGCGTTCATTGGGAGAAATATTTTTAAAATTCATGAGTCGCGGTCTTCTCAATAACGAATTTTTTCTACGAAAATTTGCTAAAATATAGATTATTAAACTAAAATTCACAGTCGAGATCTCGTCATTAGTGAATTTTTTAAAGAAAATAACTACAAATTCAATGTGGGTGGTAATGCGTTAAAAATGTAAACAACAGTTATCCTTTGTTAAAATTATGGAATCCAAATATTATCAAAAACAGGCGTCATAAACACCCCTGCTAAAAACCCAGGAATCTGCTATCGATTTTTACCTGTAAATTACGCCAATAAAACAGATAAAATGCCGATATTCCCTTTTAACATTTGCCGCTTGAAAAGGTCCGTTATCGCATTTGTCACTTAGGAAGCGACTTTTTAACAAACTCTTATACCTATGACCCATTTCTTTAGCGGCGAACTAGAATTATCAAAGAAACTAACAGTGACCGATATTTTTTTCTTGGCGGCTTCGCAACCATGTAACATTGAACCCATGTTTTACTTTCTGTTTCAAAAGAAACCAGCCGTGTTTCCGGTAAGTGAACATTACGTGAAATACTGTTTTTATAGACATTAGCACATATTTATCCGTTTCGTTTCATATCGTTTCATTCATACCGTATTACACAAATATCGCATTAGAAAAAATTGTGTCCACAATCATGTCCTACTAGATTGGTTCCTAAATATAGTCATTAGCTGCTTACTGTGCGCTTTGTGTCCCCAATAAAAAATTGCAGTTTAATAGGTCTTTACTATTATTATTACTTCTTTGATTTATCAGGTCCCAAATACATAAGAATATTTTTTTGTACTGTTGCCATTATTACTCTGGTTTGCTTATCATATTAAATGGTCAATGAAATCGCTTCTTTCCAGACAAAAAAATTATTAATTCCCTACGCGTTTCAACCAACTAAGTAGCCATCCTTATGGGTGAATCTAAAACACAATGAAAATAAAAGGTCTTTCAGAAAACATTGTTTTCTGGTAGGCAATTATGCTGGTTGGAGCACAAAGATCTGAAAACCATCAATGCAGAAAACATCAAAGTCCACATCTAAAGGCAAACAGTAAAACAAGATAAAAAATCCTGGACTCAGCAAGTCCGTTATGGTAGTGAATTTTCTTAGAAATGATCTGGCACAAAATATTTTATTATAACTGTTTTTCTTGTAACATAAAAATCTAAATTTTGGTGTGTAATTTAATTTTTATATCGTAAACCTACCTACCATATTTGGTTATCATAGCTTTTTAGTGAATTTTCTTTAAAAAATTCACAAATGAGGAGATTCCAACTTTTGAATTTTGAAAAAATTTCTCCAAATGAGCGCTAATTAGGCCCCCCAGAACACATATGCTGGGTCAGTTTCAATTTTTATAAGTATATATATATATATATATATATATATATATATATATATATATATATATATATATATATATATATATATATTGTTACAAAGCACTTCAATAGACGTAGGTGCGGTGTTGCCACATCTCCAGAATTTCCCCCAACATCTGGGAATTTTTGCACAATCTGGCAACACCGCCTCCCCACCCCCCTTGGGGTGTCTGGGGTGACCCCCCACAGGCGAAGTCTCAACCCTCTAGGACCAGAAATAACGAAGTTACCAACTTGTACCCCGTCGGAACGGATAACTGAGGTCTGCACATTCCGAACACCCTGTATATACACCCTGTATACGCAGAGAAACCCCTACACCCTGTATACGCAGAGAGATCTTATAGTTCGAGAAACACCTCTTGTGTAACATAGGAGTGGTGACCACATTTGGATCACCTGTATATACATCCCCCTGTATACACACGGGACCGATCTGTATTCACAGAACCTTCTAGTAAAAGAAGGTCCTGGAACGTTCTGGAATGGAACGCTCTAGAAATGAGGGGAAGGTACGGCGAGTATATAAAAGCGAAAGCAAGCCAGCCCGAGTTAGTTCAGTTCAGTAAGAGAATGTGGTAGTGACTTGAAGAAGCAGTGTAAAGTGTTAAGAGAGTAGTGACTGTAGTACCAGATTAGTGACTTTTGTTGAGAGTAGTAATTGTAAGGCCAGTAAATGAAGTGTTTTGTGAGAGAGACATTCTAGAAATTTTATTGTATCCATATTTAGAATGTAAATAAAGTTGTTTTGTTAAAATTAAAAGTCTCACTTATCCAGAACCCGGAGAAAACGCCACAATTTGGTGTCAGAAGTGTGGGATAAGTGAGTGAAGAAGTGAACAATTAATCTAGTTGTAAATGGTAAACACCAGATCGACTGACTACGACAAGATGGCTGAAATCAAAGAGTTGATGGACTTACTGAAAAGACAACGCGAAGAAGACGAGAGAAGACGACAAGAAGAAGAAAGAAGACGGCGCGAAGAAGACGAACGACGGCGGCAAGAAGATAAAGAAGACCTCAAGAGGCAACGCGAAGAAGACGAACGACGGCGGCAAGAAGATAAAGAAGACCTCAAGAGGCACCGCGAAGAAGACGAACAACGGCGACAAGAAGATGAAAGAAGACGACGCAAAGAAGACGAACAACGGCGACAAGAAGATAAAGAAGACCTCAAGAGGCAACGCGAAGAAGACGAGAGAAGACAGCAAGAGGAGGAACAGAGGCGACAAGAAGATAAAGAAGAGCTTCGAAGTATGTTCCACAATATGAGAGTCGATGTAAAAGAAGAAATTGAACAGATCAACGAACAAATAGAAAATGTTGATAAAAAAGTAGAAAATGTGGACAAGAAAGTAGAAAATGTAACAGAGGATTTGAATAAACGATGGGAAGAAGTGGAAGGGTTGAAAGAACAAATGAAGATAATTATGAAAGGCACAGAAATCAGACATAGAGAACTGACAGAGCAGGTGATGGGCCAGACTGACAGAACTCAACCAAGAGGAGTTACTGGAATGTCCCCAGTTCAAAATCGACCGGAAGAAGATATGCCAATCGTGCAGCAGCCTCATGGAACCTTAAAGCCGCCGACTTTTGACGGAGGAACATCGTGGCCCATGTACAGGAGGCAGTTTGAAGCGGCAGCTCTCAGCAATGGGTGGAGCGAACAACAGGCAGCAACTGCTCTAATTCTCTCGCTTCGAGGTAAAGCCCTAGAAATCCTCCAGAACATCCCGGAGTCGAAACAGCAAAACTACTTAACAGTGATACAGGCCCTAGATTTGAGATATGGTAACAAGTACATGAGCCAGGTCTACCAGACACAACTAAAGTCAAGGGTCCAAAAGCCAAATGAGACGCTGCAAGAATTTAGTGCCGAAGTGGAGAAAATTGTGCGACTGGCATATCCCCAAGCCCCAGAAGAATTTGTCAACCAGATAACCGTCCAGACCTTCATCGATGGGGTACTTGATAATGAAATGCAACAAGCTTTAAGGCTCGGAAGGTTCAAAACACTTACAGACTGCGTAATTTATGGCTTGGAATTTGAAGCAGCGAAGAATGCATCTCAACCTCGCCGCAACAGGCTGCGCGAAGTGAAGGAGATAGAGGACTTTGCAGACACAACAGCGGAACTAAGGCAAGAAATGAAGTTGTTAAAAGAAGCCATAAGCAAGCTCACTGCACCGGTTGGGGCACGTAGGACGAAAGCAGATTGGTCAGACATAGAATGCTACAAGTGTGGTAGGAAAGGGCACATAAGTAGGCAGTGCTCACAAACCCAACAGGTGGCTCGCAGAAGACAAGAATATACCAACAGTGAGAGCCATCAGGGAAAACGACCTGATGCCAGTGTAGGTGGGCGACACGTGGCATGCGGGACCCAAGGCCCCAAAGTCAGGGTCTCCACTATCCGACGCTACCACGAGAGCCTCGTTATACCTGGTAGCATAGACGGGAGACAATGCAGTTTCACCATCGATACTGGCGCCACTAGATCCGTTGTACGCCCAGACATGTTGCCAAACAAGTCGGCACTCACTACCAACAAACAGCCTGTATTGGAGACGGCAAAAGGGGATAGAATACCCGTGCATGGAGAGGCCACTGTTTACATTAGGCTGGGCAGTACTGAGCTACAGGTAAGGGCTGTCGTCGCAGAAATCGTCGACGCATTTATTCTGGGCCTGGATTTAATGGAATATTTCGATGTCCTATCAGTAGACTTCCAGAATAAGATCTTGAAAATCGGTAACGAAGAGTTGTATTTATCTCCAACAGCAGGCGAAGCTAATCCCAGGGTGAGACTTATTGTCGACGAAGATACACGGATTCCTGGTAACAGTGAGAAGATTGTCAGAGCCAGGCTAGAGAAGAAACTTGATGGTATGTCTGCTCTCATAGCGGAGCCCCTAAAAGATAGGCATGATGGTGCCCTCGTCGCACGATGCTTAGTAGACCCGAAGAGGACAATACCCATAAGAGTGGCTAACGTACAAACTAACAGGGTCACATTGAAGAGAGGTGAAGTTATCGCCACTTGCGAACCCATTGACCGAGTGACGTTGTCCAAAAACGTGACACCCACTGCATTAGACAGAAGACTGCCAGTAGAAATAGTAGAGCGGTTCAAGAATTCATGGGGCCAATTGAACAATATGGAGATGGAGATGGCCCTGAAGTTCGTATTGGAGGAGGCCGATATTTTCGCTCAAGATAAAATCACAGGTCGTACGAGTCTAGTGCAACACAGGATTAATACTGGCGACGCAAGACCAATTAGACAGCCGCCGAGAAGACTACCTTTTGCCAAGCAATCAGAAATCAAGGCGATGGTTAACGAAATGCTGGAAGATGGTGTGATCGAGGAGTCTAATAGTCCTTGGTCGTCCCCAGTAGTTTTGGTCACCAAGAAAGACGGCACTATGAGATTTTGCGTGGACTATAGGAAGCTGAATGATGTCACCAAGAAAGACAGTTATCCCCTGCCCCGGATCGACGACACTTTGAACACTTTGGCCGGATCAAAGTGGTTCTCTACATTAGACCTGAAAAGTGGCTACTGGCAAGTAGAACTCCATAAAGACGATAAGGAGAAGACTGCTTTTTCAACCGGGAATGGGTTGTACCAATTCAAGGTCATGCCATTCGGCTTATGTAATGCTCCTGCCACCTTCGAGCGACTAATGGAGTTAGTGCTGAGAGGACTGACATGGGAAACATGCCTGGTGTATCTCGATGATGTCATGGTGATTGGAAGGACTTTCGATGAACACCTGTCGAATCTGAAGCAAGTTTTCTCCAGGCTGAGAGGTGCCAATCTGCAACTTAATCCCAAGAAATGCGTCCTCTTCCAGAAGAAAGTGAGTTTCCTCGGACATGTCGTTTCTGAGAAAGGGATAGAAACTGATCCAGAGAAAATAAAGGCAGTAAGAGACTGGCCTGTGCCGAGGAACAAACATGAGGTCAGAAGTTTTCTGGGACTTTGCAGCTACTACCGACGCTTTGTGAAGTACTTCAGCAGCATTGCGAAGCCTTTGCATAGCCTGACTGAAAATAAGGTCGAGTTCATCTGGTCACCAGATTGCCAAGAGTCTTTTAGAGAACTCAAACATCGTCTTGTCACTGCTCCTATACTGGCTTATCCTCAGGACGAAGGACTGTTCATACTGGACACCGATGCTTCCCAGTATGGCATTGGGGCAGTACTCTCGCAGCTCCAAGCCGGAGAAGAAGTTGTGATAGGCTACTTCAGCAAAACGTTCGGAAAAGCAGAAAGGAATTACTGTGTAACCCGGAAAGAACTGCTGGCAGTTGTAAGATCCATCGAACATTTCCACAGCTTCCTGTACGGAAGAACATTCCGCGTGAGGTCGGATCACTCTGCTCTGCAATGTATTCTGAACTTTAGAAATCCCGAAGGACAGATAGCCCGATGGATAGAGAAACTGCAGAGCTACGACTTCCGGATTGAACATCGAAGAGGAAGAAGTCACGCCAATGCAGACAGCCTGTCAAGAAGACCATGTTCAGTGCATGAATGTAAATTTTGCGAGCGACAAGAGAACAAAGAGATCGACAAAGTAACTCATCAGATCAAACAACTGGTGGCAGGACAGGAGAATAACACCGATCTAGACGTAAATCTTGAATACATCAGAGACGCACAGAAGACAGATCCAGACTTGAAAAATATTAGAGAATGGCTACAAAAGGGGAAAAGACCTGAGTGGCACGATGTGTCCCGGTTTGGGGCGGAGGTTAAAGGCTACTGGCTACAATGGGACTCCTTGTGTCTAAAGAATGACTTGATCACTCGAAAATGGGAAACTGCCGATGGTAGAGACTGTATATACCAGACCGTTGTGCCAAGTGAGTGCATAGACAGTGTTCTTCAAGAGTTACACAATAGTAGAAGTGGAGGCCACTTTGGGGTCAACAGGACTCTTGCCAGAGTGAGAGACCGCTTCTATTGGATAAACTGCCGAAGAAGCGTGGAAGAATGGTGCAAAAGGTGTGACCAATGTGCTTCAAAGAAAGGACCAAAGACCCGATCCAGAGGAAAAATGATGCAGTACATCTCAGGTACACCGTGGGAGAGAGTTGCCGTAGACATCGCAGGGCCTTTTCCCATCACAGAGTCTGGGAACAGATACATAATGGTGGCGATGGACTACTTCTCGAAATGGCCTGAAGTTGCGCCGATCCCCAACCAAGAGGCAACGACCGTAGCAGAAGCCCTGATGGAAAATGTCATATCACGGCATGGCGTACCCTTGGAGATTCACACCGACCAGGGCCGGAATTTCGAATCAGAGGTCTGGAAGAGCCTAATGGACTTGCTAGGCATAAAGAAAACGAGAACAACGCCACTCCACCCTCAATCAGACGGCATGGTAGAACGGCATAACAGGACCATCAATCAGTATCTTGCTATGTTTGTTGACGAGAATCAGAGAACCTGGGACAAGCTGATACCTCTGTTCCTCCTAGCTTACAGAAGCTCTCAGCATGAATCTACCGGCTACACTCCATCCATGATGTTGACCGGCAGAGAGATGCGGCTACCAATCGACATGACGAGACCACCACCGAACGAGGACATAGCGGACCTAGCTACGTTACCTGAGTATGTCGCCGACCTAGAAGGAAAACTGCGCACTATACACAGATGTGTGAGAGATAGGCTCCTCTTAAGCAGTGACCGGATGAAGATGCGCTTGGATCGCAGAGCAACACCCCATACATTCAAGGAAGGTGATGCAGTGTGGCTGTACCAACCAACAAGGAGAAAGGGCCTCAGTCCCAAACTTCAGAAACCATGGGAAGGGCCATACTTGGTGACTAAGAAAATTAACGACCTAGTCTACAGAATCCAGCTGTCTCCAAGAACTAAACCCAAAGTTGTTCACATAGAGAGGTTGAGTCCCTATCGGGGCAACGAACCCCCAAGTTGGCGACCGGTAAATACTGTTCGGGACGAACAGTCTTAAGGAGGGGGGCAGTGTTACAAAGCACTTCAATAGACGTAGGTGCGGTGTTGCCACATATCCAGAATTTCCCCAACATCTGGGAATTTTTGCACAATCTGGCAACACCGCCTCCCCACCCCCCCTTGGGGTGTCTGGGGTGACCCCCCACAGGCGAAGTCTCAACCCTCTAGGACCAGAAATAACGAAGTTACCAACTTGTACCCCGTCGGAACGGATAACTGAGGTCTGCACATTCCGAACACCCTGTATATACACCCTGTATACGCAGAGAAACCCCTACACCCTGTATACGCAGAGAGATCTTATAGTTCGAGAAACACCTCTTGTGTAACATAGGAGTGGTGACCACATTTGGATCACCTGTATATACATCCCCCTGTATACACACGGGACCGATCTGTATTCACAGAACCTTCTAGTAAAAGAAGGTTCTGGAACGTTCTGGAATGGAACGCTCTAGAAAGGAGGGGAAGGTACGGCGAGTATATAAAAGCGAAAGCAAGCCAGCCCGAGTTAGTTCAGTTCAGTAAGAGAATGTGGTAGTGACTTGAAGAAGCAGTGTAAAGTGTTAAGAGAGTAGTGACTGTAGTACCAGATTAGTGACTTTTGTTGAGAGTAGTAATTGTAAGGCCAGTAAATGAAGTGTTTTGTGAGAGAGACATTCTAGAAATTTTATTGTATCCATATTTAGAGTGTAAATAAAGTTGTTTTGTTAAAATTAAAAGTCTCACTTATCCAGAACCCGGAGAAAACGCAACAATATATATATATATATATATATATATATATATATATATATATATATATATATATATATATATATATATATATATATATATATGTATGTATGTATGTATCACACCGATAACTCAAAAAATAATGGGCCGATTTTGATTAAAATTGGTGAATACATTTCTTTTGCAAATGGCTTGGAGAAGTTTTTGTACGTTTTCAAACAATTAAGTTATTATGATAAAACATGGCACATTGTTTCTACTATATAGGTTATACTGGTAACCAAATTTGATGTGTGCTTTCTTACAAAAAAACACACATGTTTGCTATTAAAACATTTTAATGAAAATTCACTACCACAACGCACTTGTTGCGTCCAGATTTTTTATTTTTTTTTAATCGATTACCCCCTATTTTATTGAATTTTTGTATTTTCCATCGAATTATTATGCATGTTTGTAGGGAAACAAATAGTGTTCTTCTTTTTGACTTATTACAACGGTTTTGCAATTTTTCACATTTTTGGCGCACATCAAAATTGAGGTGTTTCAGCTTTTCTTAAAAAAATTTCTCTGGACGCAAATCGCTCTGTTTCGTTTTCAGTGCGCTACCCTATATATATATATATATATATATATATATATATATATATATATATATATATATATATATATATATATATATATATATATATATATATATAAACATATAAAAATTGAAACTGACCCCGGATCTCTCATTTATTTATTTCTCATTTAAAGACATTTTTTCAAAATTCATAAGAGACGATCTCCTCATTAGTGATTTTTTCAAAGAAAATTTACTACAAATTCTGAGAACCATCACACATTTTTAAAGACCTCAAGAAACGATTGTCAGGCCTTTACATAGGTCTTCCGGTAATTTAAGTTCTCCAAATGTACTTATTAACGTAGAAACTTAAATTTTAATATATGGTACAGTGTCAATAATAGCAACTTGTTTACCAGATTTTATAAAAACAAATTTACTATTTTGGAGATAAAAAAATGTTTGAAAAGGGACTTCCAAAGAAAACTAGTTTCGTTCAGCTGGTCGACGACAAAACAACCATATCTACTTAATTCAGTCTTAGAGTTGTGGTCAAATGTTATTAATTGTTAATAATATGTCTTGAACAAAGTGAACTCTATGTTTAAAGTCATCTTCAACTTTACATGTCCCAATCTTTATCTTTACAAATAACAGTAATATAAACAAATTTCTTGGCCTAAATTTTAGCACTATTACTGTAAAAGACCGAGGTTGGATATGGTGGCTGGTAGCTGAAAAAAAATCAGAATCACCTCAAAAACCACAAAATAATATCAGCTACTGTCGAAGAGAACTTCGTTGTCGAAATATGTATGTAGCGCATAACTCTCTGTTATTATTTTTTTGTTTTGTTTCAAATTATCAGTTTGTATTTTTTGGTTTATTTTAACAAATATTCCAAAAAATAAGAAAGTTTAAGCGAATAATGGTTGTTAAAGGTGTGTGTTTGTCTGGAAGTAATAGTAATGGTTACAATTGAAGATGGAGTGAGTAAATGGCGGAATAAAAAATCAAGGTGTTTATCATGTCAAAATGTAATTTGTCAATGTTCTGGAAGTTTTGCTAATACCGTTCGGACACAACCTATGAAAATTGCATCCTGGACAAGCACAAGTTTAAAACTTCTTTGTTATATGATGCACTGTAAAATTTATATCAATAAACTAATAATAATAATAATATGGTCAAAATTCTGCTTTTTTGTTGTACCATTAGTGTATCTAGCTATCTAAAAATTTTCAAAACATAATATGCAAATTTCAAAATTTTCGAGGTTTCAGTAAATACAAATAAAATCTTCCGTTCCAATCAATGTATTTTTATAACTATGCATATACTAGAATATCCTGGTTAAATTCATTTAGTAGTTAGGTAAATAAAAATTCAATAACAGACATAACTCAACATAATAACAACTCTGTTGAAAATCAAGAAATAATTTTTGTTTTAAATTTAAAAGGTGAGATATAACGTCATAACACGTGATGGAGACCACGTGTTATGCACGTTATATCTCACCTTTTAAATTTAAAACAAAAATTATTTCTTGATTTTCAACAGAGTTGTTATTTTCCAAGTTGTTAGCACTTCTGATACCAAATGGATCAATCCTATAACAACAGATGAAGCATGTTCCTTGGGCATTCAACTGTATAGTTTTTAGTCCTGTTTAGCAAGACAAATTCCCCTGAGGATGACCTGTTAGGTAAGGTCGAAACGCGTCGGGACAAGGAATAAAGTATTTGTTTGGAAAGAAAAGGCCTTTTTATTCATCACCCAAAGATGTCAACCCCAAACATTTTGACGTTTAGGAACAGTACTCTTCTACCTGTTTTTATTAGAAATGATTGCAAAGCTCTCTTCTAATAATAACTCTTCAAAATAATATAATTAAGTTAAAAAACCAGAGCGTTCAATAAAAAAGCTAAATATATTATAAAAATGTTCGGGACGCAGCAAGTGCATTATAGTAGTGAATTTTCATAAGAATTGTACACTATTAGAAAGGTATATTATTGAAACTAATTCTTTAAATTTAAAAGGACCTGGGAGACCGATTTTAGAAGTCCCAGTTAGCGATTATTTGAATAAATTTCAATTTTATATGGAGCTAGAAAATTATAGTTTGGTAGAGATATATGTAAGTACTGTAAGTCTCTTTAAAAAAAACGTGTGTTATAAATTTCATTAAAGTCACAAAAGTTTTCAAAACAAAAATGATTATTTACAAAGGGAATGTACCTGCCAAATCATAAATATGGCAGGTATTTTTCCTTTAAATTGATCGGATGGTTTTGTTTTAGTCAACCCAATCAAACAAGTTTTTTCAAACTAAACAACAAGAAATGTTTTTTAAAACCAACTTGTAGTTATCCGCGAAGCTCATTATGTTGTTTTTCTTTAATTTAGTACCGAGGCTGCGTTTACATAGGTATTACTTTGGTTCAAGATTGAAGATTCTAGCTTAATAGGAAATTGAGTTATCGGATTACAAATATTTTTACAGAAACTCTCTACTATAATGTGTTTGCTGCACCCAGGCCTTTTTTAACACTTGGTTTTTAGTCCACTCAATCGAAAGAGTTTCTGCAAACAAAATAACAAAAATGGTTTTCTAAAACAAATTTATCGTTGCCTGAGAAGCTCATTGGGTTACTTTTTAAATTTAGTACCCACGCTGCTTTCATATATTATTTAGTATGTATTAAAATTGAACATTCTAGTTTAATGGGAAATTGAATTATCACTATTTGGAATATTTTTACGAAAATTCGCTGCCATAGCGCACTTGCTGCATCTAAACCCTTTTCAACATTTATTTACTATTGCTCTATCCATACTCTTTAAAAATGAAATTAAAATGTTAATATTTGACACTGAACATATGTTTATACGTATAGATTAAACTACTGCATGATATTATCTAGTTTCATTTACCTCAAATTTTCCACATACGACATGAAGAGTAAGTAATCATGAAAATTCACTAAAAACTAAAAGTAAACAATAAGTACCTTATTCTCAGATTCTAAGGTATTAGCCGAGTCTTATTATTTGTTTACGATGTATGTAAACAAAGGAGAAGAAAAAGATAACCTCGAGTTCGACTCCTCCCACTGACAGTTTGCAAAATAACAAATGACAGCGACAAATAGCTAACTGGCGTTGTCAGATTTAACTAGGAAAGAGCGATGGGTTTTAAATACCTTGAAGAATGGGAAGTTTAATATTTATACATAATAAAACGTAGTTATAGATTGCCTTTAAGCAAATTGAATCACTTCCATTAAAAATTTTATTTATTACTATATATTTTTCTGATATCTTCAAATTCAGATGACAGTTTTGGCAAATGGCAACCCCGCTGATTGTTTATTTTAGCATAATATGTAGCCTGTTCGTTTGAACTTTAATTTGGAGCATTTGTTCGCAATAGCAGTGTAACCCTGATATATCTGTCTGACCTTGTCTAACACTATAGGCACCCATTCAGAGGTAATGTCAGATTATATCGTAAATTGTTTATTTTTATTTGGTTACAACTCAGAATTTACTGAACCGATTAAGGTAAAATTTGGTAGAGAAGACAACTGGCACGATATCTACTTTTTGTCATTTAAAAGATATTGCGTTTTTACACAGTTTTTCGCATTTTTTTCTGAAAGTATGTGAGTGTCAAAACTGTCTAACGAACTTATCCAAGTCATTAACAAAATGAACGGAACTGCCAAATTAGTTTCGATTGGTGAAGTATTTTTTGAGTTATATGTTGGATATATACATGCATACATACATACATACATATATTTATTATATATATATATATATATATATATATATATATATATATATATATATATATATATATATATATATATATATATATATAAACTTTTTAACTGACCTTGGATTTGAGTTCTAGGGGCCCAAATTCTCGCTCATTTGTAGAAATTTATCAAAAATCTTTCTTAATGAAAATTCACTAAAATTTTCTTAATAAAAATTCACTAAAATGCGTATTAAAATGGTATTATTTGTATCAGCTTATACAAATTCCTGGTGAATATGAAACCACTACGCCATCTAGTAATTCTACACAGAACGTTTGGATTGTTTACGAAAATCATATGTCGATTCTTTTTATCAGCAATTTTTTCCACTATGCCGTTGCGCAGAGAGCTTAAAATAAATTCTTGCTATTCGGTTTTCAAAGAACAGATTCAGATATAGTTTATAACTATAAAACAATTTTTATAACAATGTAGCAACCGTTTTCATAAGGCAATAACGCCATTGTGAGAATGATAACATGGAAATCATCGCGTGTTTATAAACTATTTTTCCATACCAATTTAATTTTGATTCTAATAACAAATTTTCCATTTCTAATAACTGTTCAATGACATAATTTTACTTTTTCATTTTGCCAAATAACAATTTCTGAGCTAATGATGCCGTAAAACGGCAAAACCGGCGACGTCTGTATTTTGCACATTTTTTTCTGTCACTTGATTTGCTTACTTCATCAATGGTTTTTCAAAAGTGTTAAACAATTTTTAGTAAATTTTTTTTTTTTAATTCACTAATGAGAGGATCTCGACTTTTGAACTTTGAAAAAATTTCTTCAAATGAGCGCTAATTAGGCCCCCCAGAACACATATCCCGGGTCAGTTTCAATTTTTATATATATATATATATATATATATATATATATATATATATATATATATATATATATATATATATATATATATATATATATATATATATATCACACCGATAACTCAAATAATAATGGGCCCATTTTGATTAAATTTGGTGAATACCTTCCTTTTGCAAAATGTCTTGGATAAGTTCGTTAGCCAGGAAAATCGGCCTAGGTTTTCCCGAAACATTTTGTGTTTTCTTTAAAAAAAAATAGATCTCCTGAATTAACAAAGCAAGGGCAACCAAAATTGGTACGCGGGTTTATATTCTTATAAGTAAATTACCTACCAAAATTTAGCTCTGTAGGTCAAAAGACAAAAAAGTTATAGGCATTTAAACAAAAATAAATTGGGGTTTTCCTCAAAACGTCAAAGTTGCGATGTAAAACGTCAAAGTTGGCAACATTTAGGCAAAGAACTTGAATATAATACGGGCTATGGAAATAAAATGTCTTAAGCAGAATGTTTTACAAACCCTGAAGTCTTATTTTCAACCGTCATTGTCCTTCATTTTACTAAAATGTTTACAGAAAATTCATGTCAAATAGACCCTTTCTCTGATGCTTGGCAGTAGCCTTAGCTATATAGTTTATCGTTTAATGGTATATAATTTTTGTCGAATTTTCGTAAAAACTCAATAAAGCTCAATGTATCCGTTATTATACAAGATATGAAAAAAATTGTATATATTACTACATCTTAAAAAATTATTTCTACAATCACAGGCCATAAGTCGTTGGTAATACAAATTTTCTTTTTTTTAAATCAAACACGCCTTATGTTATTGCATTTTTGCATTTTCCATCGAAATATAATGCATGTTTGTAAGAAATGAAATTCTGGACGCAGCAAGTGCGTTACGGTAGCGAATTTTTTAACAAATGCTTCATATTGGAATAGCTCAATTTGCTATTAACCTATAAGGTTGACCAAGAAACGAGTTTTTTTCGGGAACACTTTAAGTTTAATTTTTGACATTTTTGTACATTTCCAAACAATAAAGTTATTTTTATTAAAACATGGCACATTGTTTTTACTATATATGTTATACTGGTAACCAAATTTGATGCCTGATTTCTTAAAAAAACACACATATCTGCTATTAAAAACATTTTTATGAAAATTCACTACCATAACGCACTTGCTGCGTCCAGAAGTTTTTTACTACTTGTAAATGAAGTTTACGAATGAAAGTACGTACTGCCAAAGCCCAAAACTTTTCAAACATTTTGTGCTGTTCGTACAGTATTTTTTGGTATCTACGTGTTTTAAGTAAATATATACGAAAGAAACAAAAATATTAAATAGTTTTTTTATTATTAATAAGATGGGTTGTATTTTATTGAAACACGTAAATAAAAGCAAACGACAAAACGGAATGTTTGTGCATTTTAAATAGAATTGCGATTGTTTATCATCAAAGACAAACAAACAAACGATTAATAAATACTCCACAATATTTCCTTTATGCCACAAATGACTTCAGAGTCTTTGTTTATAACTATAAATATTAGCTAATATTTATTTTCTCTGCGTATTTATTTAGAATTAATTACATACAAAATGTGTTCCTCATTCTTAACTCGTATGCACATATATTAATTGATTCCTCGACTCAACAAAAAAATAATAATGCTGAATAACGTCTATTTTTAACCATTTATGGTATTTTATTTATTAATGTATGCAAGAACATGCAAAATAATATTATCACAAGCAAGCTCCAACATCAAACTAAATCTAGGAAGAAATATAACTGATCTGCCGCAGGCAGAATGTCAGAAACCTCTCGTCCCCTAATTCCCCACCCCTAGAATCACACCAATGACTTGAAACTGATCACGTAAAAACGTAGATGCTTGTGTCTTGGACACTAATTCAAATATCAATATTTTATCCCTCCCTTTTCCCCACTCCATAATAAGATGTGTCGGACAGGTAGAGATCCCCACTTTGTACCTATCTCAAGAAACTCCTTCGTTACTTTGATCATTCTTCACTAACAAAGTGATCGAGGAGGTGTTTGCCGTTTTCTGCTTGATCTGCTCTTTAGACTCGAAGATAAGTCATCACCTCTGGGTTAGCGCGGGCTGCAATTATCGCTAAGTGAACCTGATCTGGTGCTAAGTGCAAGACAAACTCTACAACGATATATGTGCAGATTTCCAAATTAACGACAGTGAAAGTGTTTAGTTTCGTCATTGACAAGTGTGAAATTAGTGCTATCGCAAACTGAAATTATATACATTGACAATTAGAACACGTGAAAGAGTGTCATCTGTGATATTAGTGGGACTTAGTAGCAATACTCTAACTAAAGGACTTTTAGCTGGCAACTATTAAGCTTTTTGTGCAAAGCTAATAAACGTGGAAATTTTGCAAAGGGTAAGTCACGTTTTGCTTCTTTTTTCGCAAACATCTACCAGATTTTTAAAAGCACGTAAAGCGCGGGAGATTACAACGTTCGCATAGACGAGTAACCCGCCGGCTTTTCAGTTTTTCAGACTATCCCTAATTCGGCTTGAAATTTAAAAATAATTCGAAAATGTAAGCCAAACTAACACGGAAAATCTTATGTTTGACAGTTTTTAAATATCATCATCGTCATCACAGTTTAAAGGCGACGTAGTCTTGTCATCGCAACCATGATTATTCTCTGTCTACCCCAGCACACTTTTGTTGTTGTAGATTTCACACTTCATCGGCAGTCAGGTTTCCCAGAAGTTTTTCTTTTTCTGTTCCCCTTTTCTAAATAAGCGACCTTAAAATAATGTTGCCAGAAAGCTTCTATGTCTCAGAAAATGCTCGACACATGTTGCCTTCCTATTTCTTCTCTCACCTCTTCTAGCATAATTCATCTTTATATAAGTATTTCCTTGCCTCTGCCTTCTGTATACCCATATTTTAAAAGTTTCTACTTTCTATTTATATCCAGCTTTTCGCCCCATACGTTGTAAACCTTTTTACGTATGATGTGATGAGTCTCTCAGGCCCAAGCTAAAATATTTTTCGACGACAAGCCTGTTTTATCTATTAACTACTTCATTTGCCACTCGAACCGCTTTTTCAGTTTTTTTTGCTATATTTACCGGTTTTTAGGTAAACTGGTTCAATCAATGCATAGCCACACTAAACATTGTGTTAAAACTCGACAATCAGTAATTTAATTGATTATATCGAAAAAAGTTGCGAGACACTAATTATATTTGCCGAAAGATGAGTAGGTAATCGATTTCAGTAGGTATAGGTTATAATTTGCCAATTAACGTCATTGGTTTCAAATCGTATATTTATATGAGTGACAACCAAATTCTTTAAAGACCTCTTTAATAATAATAAGTGTCGTATATAGATTACAAGGTTGATGTGCCGAAATAATCATTAATCTGTGTTATTGTAAAGCAAACAAGTTATTATTTAGTCGAATGTTGATTTTACCTGTTGAGACTCCTTGAAATTCGACTAGTATTTGTTTAGAGCGGGGAACATCTCGGTATTACTTGATTAATTGTCTATAAGAAATTTAACTAAGGTCACTTCAAGTAAACAAGAAGAGAAAAACGTTTTTAAATAGTTTAATTAATTTCATCCGCTAATTACGATGAGCTTACCTTGCATATCTATGCTGATATGTGTTTGACGAAATTGTAATTTGGTTTTTTTATGTGTTGGTTATTTGAATGTTGAATACCCAGCTTTTTATGGACTGCAATTAAATCTTTTTCATATAAATGATCTGAAGTTACAGAGACGGCCTAAACAAATTATAATTTAAGTTATTAATTACATCGCTACAATTCTCAAGTTCACTTGCATACCAGAAATTAAAACTACCTCAGTTTCTAAAAAATATGGTATAGATTAAGTGCTTCTACATTGCCATATACTGTGTAATTTAGATCAAAGATCTTTTAAAGTAACAGTTAGTCAGTTACTAAAACCGTAAACAATTTAGTTGAACTAAACATATTTCATTATTATTATTATGCTATATTTGTATACTCTATTTAAACATTATGTTCATTCGAAAAGTCGTGAGATTTGTAGACATAATATTTGACATATTTGGAAAAGTTTGGCAGAAACGAATATGACGTATTTTGCTTTCCAAAAATTTAACTTCATATTTTAACGTACCAAAATTTAACTTTCTTCTTCTATCTATTGCTTCAGTCCTAGCCGCCATTCAGGATAGGTTCCAACAATACTAGCATTCTATTTGGATAAAAAAATAGAAATTTATTTTTCAAATTTTGGCTATTGACTTGGTAAAGGAATTTTAAAAGCTTTAACCACATTAAACTTTCCTGCAAAAGAAGTTAACATCAGGGTAAAAATACACGTCTCTTAATTGTTTGTACATTGTCAGAATTTTATTGTTACTTATAACTGAGCAATAATAATGAAAATCGAGTATTCTCCTACTTGTTTTTATTAGAAATGATTGCAAAGTTGATCTTCTGGTAATAGCCGACAAAATTATATAATTAAGATAAAAACCAGAGCTTTCAATAAGAAAGCTGAATATGTTATAAAGACGTACATTAAAATGGTATTATTCGTATCAGCTTATATAAATTCTTGCTTAAATTTAAACCACTACGCCATCTAGTAATTCATAATGGTAGTACTATACCTACACAGAAGGTTTGGAGCGTTTACGAAAATTATATGTCGATTCTTTTTATCGGCAATTTGTTACACTATGCCGTTGAGAAGAGGGCTTCAAATAAATTCTTGTTGCTCGCTTTTCAAAGAACACAAGATATGGTTTATAATTATAAAACAATTTTTATAGCAATGTAGCAACCGTTTTTTAAGGCATGAGCGCCATTGTGAGAATGGCAAGAGGGAAATGATCACCTACTTAAAAAATGTTTTCTAATAAGAAACTTTTTTATTTCTAATAGCTGTTCAATAACATTTTAAGGAAGTCAGAATAAAGTATAAAAATTACTGCAGATTAGACCATATGAGCGAATTCTTGTTAAATTACGTTTTTAATCAAATGTTTCTTGTTTTTCTATGAAGATTCACTAATAAGGAGATCCGAACTTTTGAAATTTGAAAAAATTTCTTCAAATAAGCGCCAACTAGGATCCCTAGAACACATATCTGTGGTCAGTTTCCATATTTTTTATGTTTATATATATATATATATATATATATATATATATATATATATATATATATATATATATATATATATATATATATATATATATATATATATATATATCACACCAATAACTAAAAAAATTATAAGCCGATTTTAATAAAATTTGGGAGGTAGCCTCCTTCGGTAAGTGACTTGGACAAGGTCGTTAACCAGGGAAATCACAGCAGATTTAGCTGAAAAATGTTGGGTTTTCTTTTGGAAAAAAATGTATCTCCGAAAATACCAAAGCTATGATAACCAAATGTGGCACGTTATAAAAACCAAACCATACACCAAAATCTATATCTCTATGTTTTTTTTTTTGTTTCCTCAGGACTCGTCTGCGGCCTTGCCGCCCCGATAGCACTGCAACCTTTGGTTGATTGTGCATAAGATCTCTATGTTACAAGAAGATAATTATATGTATTTATTTTTTTGTAAGTTATGGAAATTCACTACCATAACGCACTTGCTGCGTCGAGACATTTTGTAGTTTAGTGCCTGGTAAATAACTGTTCTGAATAATTCAGCAAAAAGCACAAAGTTTACAGCTTAAACTGAGAGTTTGAAAATGTCATAATTTTACAAAGTAAAAGCATACATAAATGTCTGATAATGTACACAAAGACCTATCGTATGTATTAACTTGAAGAGAGCAAACAGCCATGAGGTTACTAGGGACGCTCATTGTCGTAACTATGGATACATTATTGCATTTGGCATTTTGTTGTTACTTGTTATTGCGTTTGTGTAAAGTAAACAAATATTTTCCGAGATTTATCAAATATCTAAGTACTTAGTGAGTTATTCTCGAAATAATGCTACTGGAATAGCAAAACCATAATATTACATTCGCAGTTATTGTTAGAGCCTCGGTGGTTCAGTGGTAAGAACGTGTGCCTCTGAACCGAAGGGTACTGGGTTCGATTCAAGGGTTCTCCTTTCACTTTTTCAGTACCGTTAACATCAACCGAGGTTGTGGCATTGTATTTGAGCCAGTTGAATATCTGCAAGTTCCGCCCTTCGGAGTGGACGTAAATCCGTCGGATCAGTGTCCATGCGATGTTGGGCACGTTAAAGATTCTTACCCTCCTCACAGAAAGGCGGGTGTTTGGCAAAATTTCCAGGGTAGTGAGGTTAAACTACTCCCTGGCGTCGGTGGTTGGCCATAGCAGCGGAAATAGGCCGGCTTAAAGAAACAAAACACACAGTTATTGTTATTCTCCGCTGCGGTGGTTTTTGCCACTCATAAGTCATATAATATTACATTTGAACTACGAATCTGCTTCAATTGTTATAAAATTGATCAACGGGTAGTATTTTCTCGGTAAGGGATACTTGAATAAGGGCGAAAAAATGATAGAAACAACATTAACTTTTTCATGTTTTTATAGAAAATGTTTTATCGCTTTTATTGATAATGCACCAGTTATTGAAATTGCTTTGACATAAATGTCTCGATAGTAAGTGCTGAAACACATAAAGGCGGAGGATGTCATCGCTTTTTTCTTTCCTTATTTGATTTATAAAAAAGTTTGTATTACCTATTTGCTTTTAATACATAAAAAGATTTTTTTTTTTAATTTGGAGAACAGTTTAAAAAACAAAAATCTCGGGACGCAGCAAGTGCGTTCTGGTAGTGAATTTTCATGAAACTATTTTTTAATAGCAATAATGTGTGTTTTTTTAAGAAAGCAGGCATCAAATTTGGTTACCAGTATAATCTATATAGTAAAAACAATGTGCCATGTTTCATCAAAATAACTTTTTTGTTTGAAAATGTACAACAATTTCCGAAAGTAAACTTATAGTGTTCCCGAAAAAAACTCGTTTTTTGGTCAACCTTATAGGTTAATAGCAAATTGAGCTATTCAAATATTAAGCATTTGATCAAAACTCTCTACCATAACGCACTTACTGCGTCCAGAATTTTTGTTCTTACAAACATGCATTATATTTCGATGGAAAATGCAAAAATGCAATAACATAAGGCGTGTTTGATTTAAAAAAAAAGAAAATTTGTATCACCAACGACTTATGGGCCAGCCTGTGATTGTAGAAATAATTATTTAAGATGTAGCTCAAGACACCCTATAATTAATATATACAATTTTTTTTCATATCTGGTATAATAACAGATATATTGAGCTTTATTGATTTTTTTTTACGAAAATTCTACAAAAATTATATACTATTAACGATAAACTCTATAGCTAAGACTACTGCCAAGCGTCAGAGAAAGGGTCTATTTGAAATGAATTTTCTGAAAACATTTTATTAAAATGAAGGACAATGACGGTTGAAACTAAGACTTCAGGGTTTGTAAAACATTCTTCTTGAGACATTTTATTTCCATAGCCCGTATTAGATTCAAGTTCTTTTCATAAATGTTGCCAATTTTGACGTTTAAATCGCAACTTTGACGTTTTGTGAAAAACCCCAATTTATTTTTGTTTAAATGCCTATAACTTTTTGTCTTTTGATCTATAGAGCTAAATTTTGGTAGGTAACTTGCCTATAATGATATAAACCCGCGTGTAAAATTTGGTTGCCCTTACTTTGTTAATTTTGGAGATATAATTTTTTTTCGAAAGAAAACACATAATTTTCCGGGAAAACCTCGTCGCATTTTTTTGGATAACGAACATATCCAAGCCACTTGCAAAAGGAAGATACTCACCAATTTTGACGTTTCAAATCGCGATTTTGACGTTTTGAGGAGAACCCAAATTTATTTTTCTTTGAATGCCTGTAACTTTTTTGTCCTTTAATCTACAGAGCTAAATTTTTGTAAATAGCTTGCCTCTAATGATATAAACCTAGGTGTGAAATTTGGTTGCCCTTACTTTGTTAATTTTGGAGATATAAATTTTTTTCGATTTTTTTCGAAAGAAAACACAAAATTTTCCGGGAAAACCTCGGCGGATTTTCCTGGTTAACGAACTTATCCAAGCGACTTGCAAAGGGAAGGTATGTGCCAAATTTTAACAAAATCGGTCCATTATTTTTTAAGTTATAGGTGTGACACATAAATATATATATATATATATATATATATATATATATATATATATATATATATATATATATATATATATATATATATATTATATTTATATATATATATATATATATATATATATATATATATATATATATATATATATATATATATATATATATATATATATATATATATATATAAACTTATAAAGTCTGAAACTGACCTCGGATTTGGGTTCCGGGGATCCTAAATAGCGCTCATTTGAAGAAATTTTTTCAAAATTTGAATATCGGGATCTCCTCATTAGTGAATTTTTTTTAAGAAAATTCACTAATAAAGTTGTTTGAAAATTGATTTTCTGAAATATTATTTCTAAACGTCATAACGTCTGGGTTTGACATGGTTAAAGGAAATTAAAGGCTTTTGCTACCAAACAAATTGATTTATTCTCGAAACCCTACGCGTTTCAACACATTAACGTGCCATCTTCAGGGGTTTAGACAAATTTCCTGTCTCAATTGCAGAAAGATGCTGTATGAAATGTTGTCGAAGTTTGGCTTTTCATACAGCATCTTTCTGTAATTTAGACAGGAAATTTGTCTAAACGCCTGAAGATGTCACGATAATGTGTTGAAACGCGTAGTGTTTCGAGAATAAATCAGTTTATCTGGTAGTAAAAGCCTTTAATTTCGTTTAACCATTCTAAAATAGTCCTTATAATAGATACGTTAGTACCTACGTATCTAGAGTTTATTATATATGGAATTAACAGGTTAAAATAATGTAATGTTTAGATAACAATATTTTTCTTGGTTTAACTTAGGCAAACAAACAAATGGACTTACACTGTTTTTATTATCATTAAGAATACTAAGAAGCGATTAAAGAGCTGGATTTTTCATACCCCTAGAAGTGTCATCCATTCTTTGTTTAGAAGAAATTGACAACAAACGGAAACGCGTGCGCGGGTTCCTGCATGCGTCGTTAGTTTTGCGTGTATGCGGGCGTGTGTGTGTGTGTGTGTGTGGTTGGTCGCGTAAGTATCAGTCTTTTCTTGTTTTTGTTTTGGGTGGAAAGGGAGCGATGTGTTTAGACTGGAGACGGGCAGATCGGAGTGGATATCGGCGAGGCATATATGCTCTGATTAGAGACTGAAAACTGAGTTTTTTTAGATGTTAGTATTTTAAAATGCATATATGCTCTTTTGTTTTGAAATTTTGTTTTTGTGTAGCAGATGCGTTACGATGTTTTGATTAATGGCTTCTTTGGAGGAGAGCATATGATAAAAATGTTTTGTTGTTTCTGTAGTTTTGTATTTGCTATATTGCCAACAAGTCTTCGACTTAGACAGTTTTTTTTTTCTATCCGTTTATTGGGGGAGATTTTTTTTTGTCTAGATTGTGCATTATTGTATAGTTATTTGTATTTATTTGTATTTGTCTTGATTAATACAGAATTCTGTATTTGACAAAGCTGAGAACCTTAGCGGAACTGCAGAATTCTGTATTTGACAAAGCTGAAAGCTTTAGCGAAACTGCATCATGTATCGGCCTACACCAGCCTTCTTTTGCAAATAGCCAAGCTTTATTGTAAGTTTAAGTTATGTTACACACCTGGTTTAGAGACAATCGTTTTCAGCCAATTATTAGAGATTATTTTACATTTGAGAAAACATGAAGCCAGTTTGTTTAGACTGCAATATTGAAAAAATGCTACATTATTTTTATGTATTCCGCTGGATCTGCCGAAACCTAATAGAATTATACTGTTATTTATTTATTTTTAACAATTTAACAAGACCTATTACAATACTTATTATTAAACTGCATCACCGGTTTCGATACATTGTAGCTTCATCACAAGCGGACTCTTGACTGTGTAGCCAGACACATCGTGCAGTCTAGTTAATCTTTGTAAAAGCCATCTTATATGGTTTACTTAACATTTTTATATTTTGATAGTCACTTAATTATATACCGTTTCTTATTGTAAGCATTTTGTAAAAACCCAATTCACACAACACATTTTTATTTCTAACAAGCGTTCCGTCAGCAAAGTTAGTACCTATCTTTAGCGTGAAACTAAACCCTTCGATTATGTAATCTCTTAAAATAAGGAATAAGTTAAGGCATTCAGGTGACAAGTCTAAATATATAATTTTCCATGCAAATATTCTACAAGTAGTGTTGATTTTGAAAATTACAAATAAATTTTTTTAAAACCTCTTTAGCAATTTCCATGAGAAATAGCTTTTGCGAGACAAACTGTAGCACAAGACCATCAATTTACTTAATGCTTTCACAATAATTATTTTAAATTCTGTAAATGGAGGGTTCTGTCTATGTGGATCTCTAAAAAATATTAGACTGGGGAAGTAGAAATCTTGTACAATTCAACTCCACCAAATCTCAGTCTAGCTTTCCATCTCATAAGACAGAGACCAGCCCTAGATCCATCACAATGAACAACCAAGTTGTTCAAAGTAATGAGTCCTTTTGACTTTTTGGCACTTCTCTGGATCGACATCTCAATTGGCACCAACATGTCACATCAATTGCAGAAGCGGCTGCTAAAAAATTAGGTTTTCTCTTCCGGACTTGCAAACACAAACAGCTAATCTCTATACCTTTTATACTTGACAAATAAGGCCAAACCTCGAATACTGCTCCCACATCTGTGGTGCCGCTGCCGTTTCTACACTCGCTATCCTGGACTTAATTCAGACGAGAGCTATACGTCTCATCGGTGACTCTACCCTCACTCAAAGGCTGCCATCCCTTGACCACCGACGTGCCGTTGGTGACTTCTCTCTCTTTTATAGATATCTGCACGGGCACTGCTCAGAGGAGCTTTCTTCCATAGTTCCTCACTTGCTGCCCCCAACAGAAGTACCAGGGGAACAGAGTGAATGCATCCTTTTACTGTTTAGGTCACCAGATATAGAACATCTTGTTATGCGCGCTCTTTTGTCCCGAGGACTTCTAAGTTGTGAAACTCCTTGCCGGCACATGTTTTTCTTCTCCTTCGAACCTCCAAACCTTCAAGTCCAGAATTAACAAGTTGCCTCTTTCCTCCTTGTCGACACCCACTGTACGATAGTATTTAGGGTGTGAGCCCTCGTGGTGTGTTGTTGAAATAAAAACAAATTTAAAAAAATAGTAAAGGCTTATTCATGGAACCCACATTCAACTGTAACTGATTTTTAAATGAAAATTATGCAGTCGAATCTGTGCTTAGGTTTTACTGTAAATTTGTGTACAGGGTCACTTTGTTTTTATTTATGCAAAGAATTTCATAACATTAACGGCAGCCAACCCTGTAACGTTTAAAAATTTCGCAACATTTTGTATGGTTCCATGTTAACGATTTTTTACGATATCGCGATCACTATAAAATGTGCATAGTTTGCAGCTTGTAACAGCATTATTTTAACTGGTCTATAAATTTAATTCTGACTCTTTTATGCAGTTGTTTTATATCATAAAAAATAAATAAAATGTTAGTTTTACAATAATATTGCAAAACTTTCACTATGGGTATTTATCCAAATGGACAATAAAATGAGAGGCTGATCTTTAACTGGAACGTTCTGAAAATATGTGGAACAATAAAACTCTCAGAAAAAATGTCCATGAAATTTTTTTTCTCAACCGACACCCACGAAACTACACTGCTCAATACACAAAACCTCGCTCGCAAAAATTTTACCCTTCTTAAATTTAATGTAACACTTAATTATTGCGATCAAATTGAATTGTGTTAAAAGCGTTTGCATGCTAATACTAAGCAGGCTATATACGCAGATGATACAACTTTGAAAACCAAGCACTGGTTAAGTATTCGTATTCAAGTTCTAACAAATCAGACAACAGCGTAACATGAACACTAAAAACAGTGATGAAAATGTGGCCATCGCTAAATTCATAAAAGCCAAACTTTAGAACAATTGGTTAGATTCAGTTAGGCATTTTAAACTGCGACGGACTTGCGAATCAAGTTTTTAGAGCTACAGTCACATGATGTTGTTTGTGTGAGATTATTTATGCAAACAAATACATGCAAGTGGACAGCAAAATCAAAGTTGATAAGACTTGCAGTAATAGAAATTAAGAAGACACCAGTAAAATGAAACGGGTATTGCGATATGCAACGATGAAGTAACCAAAACGATGCGGCAGAAAATTAGAATCTTGATAAAATTCCTTAATTTTTTTAAAATAAAATTCGCTGATACAAATAAGAAAACAATCTGGAGACAAGGACATTGTAACATAGTAAGTTTAAGGAGAATATAGTTGTGTAGCCATGTAAAAAGGATAAAAAAGTCTGGACGAGGCAAGTGCGTTATAGTAGTGAATTATCATAAGACTGTTTTTTATAGCAAATATGTGTGTTTTTTTTTAAGAAAGCACGCATTAAATTTGGTTACCAGTATAACCTATATAGTAAAAACAATGTGCCATGTTTTATCAAAATAACTTTATTGTTTGAAAATGTAGAAAAATATCCAAAAGTAAACTTAAAGTGTTCCCGAAAAAACTTGTTTCTTGGTCAACCTTATAGATTAATAGCAAATTGAACAATTTAAATGTAAAGCATTTAATTAAAATTCGCTACCATAACGCACTTGCTTCGTTCCGTATTTCTTTTCTTACAAACATGCATTCTATTTTTATGGAAAATGCAATAATGCAATAACATAAGGCGTGTTCGACTAAAAAAAAAAAGAAAATTTGTATCACCAACGACTTATGGGCCACCATGTGATTGTAGAAATAATTTTTTAAGATGTAGCTCAAGACACCCTATAAGACTTCAGGGTTTGTAAAACATTCTTCTTGAAACATTTTCTTTCCATAGCCCGTATTAGATTCAGGTCCTTTGCCTAAAAGATGCCAATTTTGACGTTTTAAATTGCGAATTTGACGTTTTGAGGAAAACCCTAATTTATTTTTCTTTAAATGCCTATAACTTTTTAGTCTTTTGACCTACAGAGTTAACGATATATACCCGCGTTTCAATTTTGGTTGCCCTTACTTTGTTATTTCCCGAGATATAAATTGTTTTCGAAGGAAAACACTAAAATTTTCGGGAAAACCTGGGCTGATTTTCCATGCTAATGAACTTAGCCAAGCCACTTGCAAAAGTAAAGTATATGCCAAATTTAATAAACATGTAAAAATTGAAAGTGACTCCGGATATTTGTTCTAGGGGGCCTAATTAGCACTCATTTGAAAAAAAAAATTCAAAATTCAAAAGTCGGGATCTCCTCATTAGTTAATTTTTTTTAAAGAAAATTCACTAAAATAGGAGGCTCCTAGTTGCCCAGAAGACCACTGAAATGGCGGAGGGACTGCTGGCAGTCCATTCCTCAAATTGCCCAATACAAACAAATGCAGAATGAATAAATCAATAGATGTCAAATAAAAGATGAAAAGTATAACCGACACACAAGGTTTCAAATTTATACAGAATACTAACACTCCCTTGAATTAATTTTTTTCTCGTAGTTGGTCAAGCTTTCTATAAAAGTTTTTCATAAAATCGCTAATAAACCACCCATCCAGGAACTGACCGTGCCTAGCGTTACGTACCTACAATTTAGTAACATTGACACGTATCCGCCGAGGAAGTTATTTTTATATTTTATTAATCTTAATGTTACTAGTAATTCGTTGAATTTTCAGCAACAAAAAGGCTTCGTTCGTTTTCCTTTCAAATTTATTTTGTATTGCTTATCGCTTTTTGATAGTTTCTCTGACATATTATCAAAGTACCTTGTAACTTTTAGGAAATTTTTAAAAAATTCTCTACTAGTGTGGCAACGCTGCAAATCTGATTGCGTTGACGAAATATAGAGCTAAAGTACTGCTGAAAAGTAGGAGTTGGCGAGAGAGGACCATAATATTTTTATTAAATATAAAACATTTCAAGCAAATCAGAACATATATAATCTATTAGTTTGTTCAACATTTGTCCGATCATCAGATAGAAGATTAATTGTCCACTATTATTCATGCAATTTTAATACATATTTTATCATAAAATCAGAATATATGATAATTGTATGCCTACCTACATATAATATAGTTTCTGAAGTCATCGGATTGTGTCCGGGTAAGCTGGACGCATATAAGTTCTTACAAAGAGAAGGTTAGTCTGTCGGTCCTGGTTGCAATCTGATGTTGGGCACATAAAAGTATATCTACCCTGCATACGAAAGACATAGATCATGCCAAATTTACAGGCCGTTGAGATGAAACTACCTTCTAAACCTAGTAATTGGCCACAATCGTAGAAAGAAGCCGACGTTAAAGTAAAAAATACATACGTATTAAATAATATTTAATACGAATGGTTTTTAAGTGTATACCATAGAATCTAATAACTGTAATATACATATTTTTTTGTTTCTAATATTTTAACAATTTTAATATAGAGTTTAATTTTTGTGAATTAGTAAGTATGGTAGTATATATATTCAGGTACGTATTCTACTGGGGTGATTGGATATCCTCAAGTATCGCCAATATGCGCAAAATTACATAAACGACAAAAGGTGGTACTCTTCATGGATTACGTGGACATTAAAAGGTGAGAATGTTGGTGATGGATCAAAGCTTGCATACATGCTTTTTAATTTTCTAATGCAGCTACATAGCTTTCTGATTAAGTTAAAGCCTGCCTTTCTTCTATTTTTCCCTTATGTTTAACTATTTCTTTTAATTAGTTTACTAGTGAGTTACAAAATACTAACATCAACCTTAGTTTACAAACGTGACTTTTGATTGATTAATTCTTATCTTTATGTAAATATTTTACATATCCCAAGGCATATAATAGTGGAAATCAAAGCTATCAGACAACAATCTACTTATTATTAACACAGTAACATAGATGCAGAAACGCCATCTATAGGTAGATCTGCGTCTGCCTTGCCATTTCGTTGTGGCACATACTGCTCATAGCAACCAAAAGTGGTTGTGTATTATGTCAAAACTGCGATTTGTTTTCGGCGACGGGTATACACCACACCAAGCTTAAATTGATTAGTTAATTACAGAATTTTCATTGCCGATATTTTTACATCGCTCCCGACTTACATTTTACCAAGTACATACGTAGACGCTTTCAGTATGATGTCACAACTTATCTTCTCTGTTTATATTTAGTGTGGAATATAGGACAAACACGATCAGTAAATCGCTTGTATTTTGAAGATTGGGAAGTCCCTTGCTTTCAAAAAAAAAACACAACACCAAAAGCCAACCGAAAATTCACTTGTTTCAAAAATCCGATAACTCAAGAACAAAGTTGCAATTTTACCACAAAAACATATTAACCAATCTACTGGCCTGACTTCCTCTCATGGGGCACAACAGACCTCAACAGTATACATGATTCAAAACTGGCTGGTTGTAGGGAACAAAACACTACACGAAGAACTAAAATAAAGACAACCTATGTATTTTTAAGTATTTAAACCTTTTATTTATTACTGGTTGTTACTAAAACTGAAATTTTGAGAAGCATGTGAAAATACTTTTGAAACAGAATATTATGCAAAGCGTTTTCTTCTAAATCTAATTTAATCTTCTTTGCACGTACCACTTTCTGCACGCCTTTTTTATTTTATTTATATTTCTTGACTTGCTTGCGCTCGAGTAGCTCCTTAATGCTTTTTGCTGCCATTTATCGCTCATAGATCTTTTTTGTTGTTTGTTTATAAGAGATTTTCAGCTTTCTAACTTTATTTTTTGTAGGTCTTTGAAAGTAAGCCATGCCTTCAGTAAGACCCGGAATGATTGCAGGAAGAAGACAGAGAAGACGAGGAAACCCCGAGTACATGCATGAAATACATTTAAATCATCTACTAGGGCAATTGGTATGTAAACAAAATTTCAAGTTACTTTTTTTTGACGTCGGTGCTTTTCTGCGACTATGACCAATAACCGATGCCGGGGAGCACTTTCACCTCATTACCCTGGAAATTTCGTTAAACCGCTACCCTTCTCTAAAGAGAGTAGGGATATTTAACGCCACCAACATTGCACGGTACATGAGACCGACGGCTTTACTCCCCCCGCAAAAGCGCGGAACGTGCAGAAATCCAACTTGCTCAAGAACAGTGCCACAACTTCGCTTGCTATTAATTTGAATTACTTTGCTATTAGTTCTTTTATACATTCCTTATACATTCCAAAATTTATCTTTGCTTCTGTGTTCCTTTTAGTGACTGCTGAAGCAATAATTTTTTAGTGAAAGCTTCCGTTAAAAACAGAGTATTCTTTCAATTAGAAACAGCACATTTCCACGAGCATATACTTATACAACTTTAGTATATATATATATATATATATATATATATATATATATATATATATATATATATATATATATATATATTTCTTAAAAAATTGTGGATTCGACGTCAGTTGCCAAGATATAAATTTTTTATTTATTTTTATATTCATTTATCGATGAATTATGAGCAGATGCTAAATATGAATTCTAGCAATCTTGGTTCCAATTTGCCGCCATTTGATGAAAAATTTGTTGTTGTGTCTTTGATTAGAGATTTTTTTCTTAAATAATTTTTTTTTCATTTTAAAGGAATACTAAAAAATTATGATATCATTACGTAGAAGTTGACTACCTCTCTGATAAAATGTTGTACCATTGCAAGATTTTTCCAAAAGATCACCCACCACGTTTACCTTCCTGGAAAATCCTCTGACCTAACCCCCTGCTCTGTTGAACTACATTGAAAGACTAAAAACCCACTTTTGTCAAATTTATGAGAACTATGATTTACTACTGTTTAGTGAAATTTCACGGCAAATTACACCCTTTTCAAAGTTGTCTAGAGCTAGACACAGCTGCCTTGTTTATCATTGCAGTAGAAAACCACAAAGATGTTGTGGGATTAAAGGGTGGTTGACCGCAGGAGATACCGTTAGACTGACATAATAGGTACATTTTAAGTTCGATGACCATTCAATATGTTTGTCTACAACGATGCCAATTTTTGAAAGAAAGAGCGAAATTCAGGCTACCCTTGTGCGTAGACCTGGAAGAAGCATTATATTAAGACGTTGAGTCACTAAGTCCACGCTTTCAATATTTCTAAAAGATTGTAGTCATGCAATGTGAGAATAGGTTTTCTTAATGAAGGACAATAAAAAATAAATATGATTATTACTATTTCGACATGAAATGAAAGTATGTATGTATTTGAACATTTTTACTTACCCAGTGTACTTAAACAAATATATAAATATCTAAAATGAGAAAAAAACAGTGTTTATAAAAAAACACACAAAATAATATTAATAATAATAAATTAATAATATCGCAAAGAAACAAAATTAAAAATTGATCTAGAAACAGAAATCTACAATTCATTGATTGTTGTTGCCCTTACTTGATGAAACTGTTCCATACTAAATGCAGAGTTGGAGACTACTTCTCTGGCTTCACTATTGGTTTTCTTTTCTGTAAATAAAAGACGTAGAATCCAGAAGGGCCATTTGATCCTGTTAGCTTACACTCTGGCTATGTCCTTCATTTGCAGAAAATAAAACCAATGGTGAAGCCAGAAAAGTAGTCTCCAAATCTGTATTTATTAATATACAATTCAATATTTTTCTTATTTTGAGAATTCTTAGCAAAATTCTTAATGCAGAGACACATAGTATATCCAGTATCAATAAGCAAACAAAAATCGCCAATATTAGTTAATTAGTTCAACAATAATTCCCATTTTCTTGCTAGCATATATATATATATATATATATATATATATATATATATATATATATATATATATATATATATATATATATATATATATATATATATATATATATATATATATATATATATATATATATATATATATATGTATATATATATATATATATATATATATATATATATATATATATATATATGTATATGTATATATATATATATATATATATATATATATATATATATATATATATATATATATATATATATATATATATATATATATATATATATACAGGTTGTTTTTTTAGGAAAGGAAAATATTTTAACTTTTGATAGGGGTCACTGAGGTGATTATAAATAACCCATAATTAGTTAGTCTTTGGCCCCTTATAACCAAGATACAGGGTGTTTTGCCTATTTCTTTATTGCCTCATAACTTTTCAACCAGCCTGTATATTTTTTGATATTTGGTACACGTACTCACACTGTCCTGTCAAACCGATTGATGTAGTAACAATAAAGAAAATCCGGGTCCGCCTTCACTAAAAATTTACAAATTCTTTTTGCTCAGAAACAACCCTGTATATTTGAATTTCTAGAATTTTTTGCAATATTAAAAGAGACTAAAAAATTTAATTTAACGATGTACTTTTTATTTTTGCACAGACGATCTTACTACCCACATTTTAAATTCAAATTTTTATTTTTTAATATTTTGGGGCACCAAATCTGATAAAATGTGGTTTAATTAATTTTGTTCAATCTTGGTAAAGATGATTTAACCTAAATAAGGACTATGTTCAAAAGCTACGATTTCTATTTGTCCTCGTATTTAAAATGTAGTTGCTGTTCCATATTTGGAAATAGATATCACAATATACTTACCATTAGAACACCTGTACATTGATTTTTCTAATTAACAATAGGTACTTTTGTAGTGACAAAGTACAGAAAATTAAATTAATACCATTATAAGCAATAAATGTACCCATCTCCACAACTTCTTAGCCGACTTCTACAACTTTTTGCAATATTTAAAAAGACCGTAAAGAAATGAACTTAACGATGTTTTTGCACAGACGATCGTACCACCAACAATTTAAGTTCAAACTGTTATTTTTTTATATTTTGGGGCACCAAGTGGAATCAGACATGTTTTATATAATTTTGTTTTTCTATTTATTAAAAATATGTATTATTAACAAACAGAAAAAAAAAGAAATAAGGAAAAACTCTGATTGCTGAAAAAACTACAGCAGTTGTTTAAAATGACCTCCATTCTTTTGGATGCATATTCTTGTCCTTCTTGACATGTGGTTCACAGATTTTCTAATAACATCTTGGTCCGGTGATCTTAAAGGCCAATGTATAGAACCACCTCCGCCTATCCAATTATTAGAAAAATTTTCGTTTAAAAATTCACTCACGATTCGCCTGTAATGCGGGGAAGCACCATCATGTTGGAAATAAATTCGGGCTACGTCTACAACAGCATCGTCTAAGAAAATTGGCAAAATATTTTAAAGAAAATCTAAGTAAACTTCGCCAGTCAATGCCTGAGTGAAAATATATGGTCCAATTAATTTATTGTCATAAACGCCGCACAACACGTTTACTGAAAACCTATGTTGTGAATGGGCTTCTCTTGTAGCAAATGGATTTTCTTTCGACTACATGTGCCAATTCTTTAAGTTGAAGACACCGTCTCTTGTGAACTGGGTCTCATCGGTAAAGAGACATCTACGAACAATTCGTGGATTTCGGATTATCCACCTACTAAAATTCATTCTCAGAATAAAATCACGTGTCTCTGGCCTTTAGAGAAATATAATTAAATCCGCTAGATTTTTACTTCTAGGGTTATTTAAAGTCACTGGTCTACAGAGATCAAATAAATAACCGCCAGCAATTATGCGAAAAGATCGTGCAGGATGTTACTGATATCAGAGCTCAACAAAATTCATTTTTTAAAGTAAGAGGTAATTTTAATAAACGAGTGAGAAAATACATTGGCGTAAATGGTGAACACTTTGAGCACTTATTCTGGTTTGTTGTTGTTTTGCTTCTAAAGTTGCAGCTTAATTTTAGATTAATTTAATTAGGTAGATGAATGGAATTTGTAACAATCTAACCGACATCCTTTTTGTTAACTATTTCTTTTTAATTAATAGTTTTATAGGTGTTATTTTACTTAATGGCTCTGTTGAATTCTTAATAAAAATATTTCTTTCGATAACGTACATTTTATTGTTTATAGAGTATTTACAACAGATACACATAAGTGGCACTAAGATCGAAGCTTTCGAGAATACATAACTTTTGCGCATAACCGTTAATTTAATTTCATTGAAAAAGTACGTTTATTTTGAAAACGGTCAACTTTTTCGACTTCAAAGAAGTAAACATTTTTTGTGTGAAAGTAAATATCGGCTTTCTTTATTTTTGTTCGAAAATGTGCATACAGGGTGGACAAAAAAATATGACCATGTTCACGAACCAATATTGCTGTCGGTGGCACCACCAAGCGGCAGTGGTAAAATTGATATCGTCATCGTATTACGTATGATGCCTAATAATACCATACCACATGTCATAATAATATGTTGAACCACTTTCAAGATATTAGAAAAAAAATTTGGGAAAATTATTTAAACACAGTGTAAAACGAAAAGGTGTAATATTTTACTAAGGCATGTCGAGCCCAATCGCTTTATTTTTGTGCCAGCTATCACCCCTGAGCTAATGTCCAATTAATTATGGGACACCTGTATACTTGCATACATGTACATATAAATGGTAATATATACTTTGTTCTCTAAACTTAAATCTAATTAAAACTTTGTTATTGAATATATGAAGAGCAAACCACATAAGATTGTGTAACTCAGATGTTTTTACGAAAGAGTACATTATTAAATGTGGTTTAGTTTCCATCCTATCACGACATGAATTACGTATGTAAAACAAATTGTAAAGTACAATTGATGATCACTAAAACAAAACCAGCTCAAGGCATATGTTAATTTGAGAATTAATTAACTAGTTTTTACTAAACAAATCCAGCCATTAAAAGTTTGTTTTACGACGTCCGAAATATACAGATCGGGCGATAGCACTTTTGACTAGCATAATGGATAGAACGTTGTCTCCCTGTAGAGAAGGTGCTGGGATCGTAATTCAACGAAGCCTATCTAGAATTTTTTTACATTATTAATAATATTAATTAAGGCCATACGACGTACTGAAAAATAACAATTATTAAGTTTTTGATATTTTGTCTAAGCAAGTGAAATATCTTTATGTTCTGCTCGGTGGAAGCGTTAAACCCGCTCCCCAGTGCATGGTACAGTGTCTGACAAGTAAAAGTCCCTTTCCTTCCCGCAAAATGCCACATTTTTGGGCTGAAACTATAAAACTGCTCCCCGGCGTGGTGATTGACCATATTCGCAAAAACAAACCGACGGTAGATGCTAATCGTCATCATAGTCTAAAGGAAATTTAGTCTTGTCGTCGCAACCATGAGTGTTTGTCTCCAACAGCTGTTTTCATTTTTTCGTAGCTCCCGAAACTCATCAATTGAGACAGATTATCTAAATCTTTCCCCGTGGTCTACCTCTTCCCTCTTTTCGAAGTATACGTCCTTGAAATAATATCAGAAAGTTAATAAAACTCAGAATATGTCAAATAAACATTGTCTTTCTCCTTTCAATTTATTTTGTCAAACATCTTTCTTCTCGCAACCACACAAATTTTTAAGATCTTACGATCGTTTCACTAACAAGCTTAGCGTCATCAGAGGAGGAATTATTAATGAAGAATTCTTGACCGCTTATTCATCGCCTGAGGACTCCATGTAAATTCAAAAGTCTGAACGCAACAAGTGCGTTGTGGTGGTGAATTTTCATAAAATATTTTAGTAGCTAATTTGTCTTTTTTATTAAAGCAGACATCAAATTATAGAAAAAAAATCTGAAACAAAATATAGGCTGTTCCGTTTGTAAAAATTGAGTTACAGCAATTTGAATTTTTTCAAATTCTGTCGCTATTGCAAAACGCCCTGTATGCGGCATTTCGATTTTTTCGACGAATAATATGACAGAAAACCCCTTTGAATGCGTCGCTTTCATGGGACTCTGCTATCTAATGGTAAAAATACCGTATCATAATCTTTGATATGTTCCAAAGATGTGAAAAGTTACAAAACAATTGAAATCACTCGAAAACCATTATGGCTATCATTTTTTTCCCTACATACTTCCATTTATTTACTACTAATATTTACACATCCATCATTACTTTCCGATCATCATTCTTCATTTACTTTCCATATATATATATATATATATATATATATATATATATATATATATATATATATATATATATATATATACACGAAATTAAAAAAAATCCGACGCAGCAAGTGCGTTATGGTGGTAAAATTCTTAGTCCGAAAATATGAGATGCTAATTCAGTAGGGAGCACAGATAATTTGTTGGCTAGTGATATTTATCGATCTCGGAAGTGTAGCTTAGCGTATTTTGTGTCAGATAATTAATTTTGCTGATGTTTTAGTTAATTATGTAATGTACTTTTCCTTTTGTTTTATATTTTGATTACCCCTCTTTCTCGTAAACTGCTTTCTTTTAAATTTATGTTTGTGTATTGTTTGTTTTTGTTTCTTTAACGTATGCCTATTTTTGAAGCTACGAAAATCACCGACGCCAGCGATTTGACGTTCCACCCGCTGCACTGACCGAGATCGCCTTTTTAGCGAATTTTTTTTTTTAATTCGCTAATGAGGAGATCTATATATATATATATATATATATATATATATATATATATATATATATATATATATATATATATATATATATATAAATCCGACCGATAACTCAAAAAATAGTGGACCGATCTTGATCAAATTTGGTGAGTACCTTCCTTCTGCAAGTGGCTTGGATCAGTTCGTTAGCCAGGAAAATGGGACCAGGTTTTCCCGGAAAATTTTGTGTTTTCTTTCTAAAAAAATTTACATCTCCTTAAATACCAAAGTAAGGGCAACCAAATTTTGTTCGCGCGTTTGCATTATAAAGATTGAACTCTATACCAAAATTTAGGTCTTTAGCTTTAAAGACAACAATGTTATGGGCAGTTTAAACAACAAATTTTAAAGTTTTCCTCGAAACGTCAAACTCGCAGTTTTAAACGTCAAAATTGGCAATGTTTAGGCAAAGAACGTGAAACAATTACCGATTGTGGAAAGAAAATGTTGCAAGAAGAGTGTTCTTTAATTTTCATATTCAACCGTCATTGCCCTTCATTTTACTAAAATATTTACAAAATATTCATTTCAAATAGACCCTTTCTTTGATGCTTTGGCTGTCAGTTTAGTTAAGTTGATGCCTTTTTGGATATTTATTTGCAGGTTTAGTGAAGTTTATGGTTTAACGGTCTATAATTTTGTAGCTAATTTTCGTAGAACAAATTCGTTAATGCATTTTTGCATTTTTTATCTAAACATGATGCATTTATAAGAAAAAAATCTGGACGCAGCAAGTGCGTTTTGGTAGGAAATTTTCGGTACATTTGCAGATTAGCTTCCGAACGCTTTTCAAAAAACTGTTTTCAGAAACTTGCCCAGGCCCCCCCTGGAAAGACCTCAAGAAAATTTTCTTGTTCACACCCCTCAAAGGAAGTTACGGGACCAGGAGTGAATAGGGGTGCTGGGCGGGGTACGTAGTAAAAAGGAAATATGAGCAGAAAATGCGAATAAAACGGGCTTGAAAGTTGTTTTTTTCACATCTTGAAGCCATATCCCCCTTAAACCCTGCCTACCCCGCACAGCACCCCTATTTCTCCAGGTGCCGTAACTTACTTGGCGGGTATGAACTAGAAATTTTTCTTGTGGTTTATGCAACAAGGGTGGTTATATGCACGTGAGGGGGGGAGGAAAATTCCCACGACGAAGCAGCCACCCCCAACCCTACCGCAAGTCGAAGTGGGGGGGGTCTGCTTCGTCGTATGCATTTTCCTTCCCCCCTCGTGTAGGCGGGGGTTAATGGGGATATGGCTTCAAAGAGACAGCTTTTAAGCAGTTTTCTTCGCTTTTTCTGCTCGTATCTCCTTTTTACTACGTACCCCGTCCAGCAACCCTATTAACTCCCAGTCCCGTAACTTCCTTGGGTGGTGTGAACCAAAAATTTGTCGTGTGATTTGTGCATCAAGGTGAGGTCCTAGTAATATTTCTGAAAACAATTTTTTGAAAAGCGTTCGGGAGCTAATCTGCAAATTTACCGAATTGTCATTAAATCCTTCCAATTTCAATAACTCAATTTGCTATTAACGTAAGCTTTGTTGGTTAGGAAACCAACATTTAAGTTTATTTTCGGAAAATTTTTGTATATTTTCAAACCATAAGTAATTTTGATAAAGTATAGTACATTGTTTCTATTACATAGGCTATACTGATAATGAGATTAATGCCTGCTCGCATTTGCTATTAAAAACATTTTTATGGAAATTCACTTCCATAACACATTTGCTGCATCCAGACTTTTGAAAAATGTTTATATATTTTCAAACAATAAATTTATTTCGATGAAATATGATACATTGTTTCTACTATATAGGCAACCATGTTTGATGCCTGCTTTCATCAAAGAAGGACATTTGCTATAAAAAATATTTTAAAGAAAATGCGCTACCATAACGCACTTGCTGCGTCCAGAGATTTTTATTTCAATGTTACATTTACTTGAGTCCTGCCACAATTCGTAGTGTCCTGGAATAATACTACAATTTACAATTTAAGAGTTGAAGATAGTGTGACTAATAAATAAAGAAAAAGTCTTGAATTAACACTTGGCAACATCGATATAATGTCGTAGCTATCCACAACGTTGAATCTACATTATCTTATTTATACAATGAATATGCTAATTCTAGTTTGGGAGTTCTATATCTACATCTAACATTATTAACATACAATAATAGGTTATGATACTAATATAATTATACTACTTCGAATTACAGCCATATCACTAATTAGCTAGAAAATACTATTAATTTATTTTGAAACTAAGTGTTAATGATGTTAGGTTGACACTGTCCCAATTTCTACATACAAATTAGTCAGAGACTATTTCGACACTGGTTCCACCAAATTTAATTTGAATAGTTTAAGTGGAATCGAAAAAAAGTCACCGTGGTATACTGAATTTTAATGCCACTAGAACAAACAGAGAACATGACGCGTGGGATGGTTTCGTATGCGTTTAACATATTATAATGCATTTTTCGTTTTAAGGTTTTGCAAAAAAAACTTTGATGAACTATTATGTATAATATCAATTTATTTGGTATATGGTTAACACTTTAACCTTTTAGTTAAAATAAAAACAAAGTCGCTTGAAAATTTTGCAGCTTGATAATTGCAAAAAAAACAAATAATTTGGATGATAGCTTCCCATATCCGATTCCATTTTAAGGACAGCCTGTACTCAAGCTTATGTCGAGAAAGATGGAAATACCTCCATCGTATAGAAGATCGAAAAGAGGCTACATAAAATGCAGGTCAGCTCAGGGACATGTATCTTAAGAACTATTCCTGAAATTCCACCAGGTCCTAGTGCTTTTCTGATAAGTTTTCCTCTCATTAGTGAATTTTCTTTAAAAAAAATTACTAATGAGGGGATTGCGATTTTTGAATTTGGAAAAGTTTCTTCAAATGTGGGAAAACTAGGACCGCTGGAACCCAAATCTGAGGTCAGTTTCAGACTTTATATATATATATATATATATATATATATATATATATATATATATATATATATATATATATATAAATGTGTATTATCAAATTTGAAATATTTTTACGAAAGTTATTTACCAAACAAGTTACTTGCTGCACCCATACGCTTTTCAGCACTTATTAACTGTTGCTGTATCCATGCGTTTTTTAATGATAAAATATTGTAGCTCTCTATGTGAGACTGACAAACAAGACAACCTCAAATCTATTTTTGGAAAAATGTTTTAAACAAATGAAATAAGGTAACAATTTAAACATAATTTTAAAATTTTGGTTCGCTGCTTCATCGCTGGGGTTATCCTCCACCTTCTGCATGCCTACAACCACCTTCAATGCATAAAAAAGAACAACGAAAACAAGAAAAAATTCTTGAGGCCAACCCCAAAAGAAAGTTGCGGGACCTGCGGCGAATAGTGATTCTGCGCGGAGTAAACAGGATTTTACGGAAGTATAGCTGCAAAATTAGATAAAGGCAGCTTATATAGGTGCAACCAAGCTGGTTTTTTCACACTTTCCGCTCACATTTATCTTTTTTATCTTCTTCCCCGCCCAGCACCCCTATTAACTCCTGGTCCCGTAACTTTCTTGGGGGGCTGTTTGCAAGAAATTGTTCTTGTTGTATGTGCATTCAGAAAGGGTTCTAAGAATATTTCTATAAATTTTTTTCTCAAAATCCCCCTTGTGCTAGACTGCAAATTCACCGAAAATTTAATTTTTATTTACAAAAGGAAGGTACCTGCCAAATTGTAAACGAGGCAGGTATTTCTCCTTATTAATCGCTTGAATTCCGTTTTAGTCAACGCAATAGAACCAGTTTCGGCAAACAAAATAACAAAGTTTTTAATTATTTTTAAATTTAGTCCCCACGCTCCCTTTATATGGGTCTTACCATCTATCAAGACTGAAGATTCTAGTTTGCTGGGAAATTTCACCATGTGAAATATTGAAATATTTTTACGAAAATTCGCTACCATAACGCACTTGCTGCAACTAAACTCTTTTTTAACACATATTTACTATGACTGTTTAGTAATATAGAAATATTATACTACAGTCGACGGCCGAAGGCATTTGTTAACGTTTGGTTAAAATTAAAAGTTGGATTATTATTTATCTACTCCTGTTTGTATTAACCTTAGAATATAGGTCATTATTTTATATTGTAAAATTCTAAGGGATTAGCGTAGTCAATTTCGAGGTTACCTTCTTCTTCTTCTTCTTTGTTAATGACGTCTGTTAGTTTCGAGATTGTGCTTAGAACGCACACGTTTCTCTCACGACTCCTATCATTTAACAAATGACAAACAGTGGTGTTGGCAGATTAAACTAGGGAAGCAAGATGGCTTTTAAATACCGTGAAAATAGGAAGCTTAAAATTTATACATAATCAAACGCAGTTTTAGATTGGTTTTTAACAAATTGAACAACTTTCATTAAGCAAATTATTTATTAACATTTTTCTATCTCCGATTCAAATGAGTTGTCGCAAATGGCAACCCCGCTGATTGTTTATTATGACATACTTTCGTAGCTTGTCCCTTTAAAGCTTAATTTGGGTATTTTGTTTGAAATGGCAGCGGAACCCTGATTTATTTGTCTGACCTTGTCTAACATTATAGGCACCCAGTCAGAGGTAATTTCAGATCATTTCGTAGATAATTTATTTTTTAGCCGAAATGAGCAGGTTCTCAATTCGCCTGTATTTTGTGTGTGTGTTACCTCAGAACTCTTTTCTAGGTGAACCGATTTTGATTATTCTTTTTTATTTGAAATCTGGTGCTTCTCACGTGGTCCCACATAAATTTGATCAAGATCTAACCAGTAGTTTTTGAGTTATCCTTAATGAAGTCGGTTTTATGTTTTTTTTTAATTTTTACTTCTACACTTTCTATCAATTTAGGAAAGAAAAATGTCTATTAAATACATAAATAACCAATAAATTGCAAAGATAATATTTTAATGTCATGTACTGAAAAAAAAAACGAACTTCATCATCGCGATTTTATAATTTAGTTATAACTCAAGGTTTACTGAACCGATTGAGTTCAAATTTGCTAGATAGGACCATATATGATATCTATATGATATTTACGCGCCTGTAAAGTTTTAGTTTAAGACTTCCAGTAGTTTAAAAGCTATTGCGTTTTCAAGCAGTTTTTAGCATTTTTTCTAAAATAATTGAGTGTCAAAACTCTCCAACTAATTCGTCCAAGCTATTGACAAGACGAAGGGGATTTCCATATATATATATATATATATATATATATATATATATATATATATATATATATATATATATATATATATAATAGGGTTTTTCACGATAGCCGTGCATTAGAAGTTTATGAAGTTCCCTAATATCTTAAATTTTGAAATTTTGGCAGCGGTCACAATTCTTAATTATTCTCTTTTATTCTAAAATATTTCCAAGGAGACATCACTTCCAATTAGACTGGGAGTAGTCATCAACTTGGCTAATTTAAATAAAATACCCTATTTTTTATTGCATATTCGAATTCTCCATAAAATTTTGTGAAGGCTTATATTAGGCTTTCCTTTTCCTATCGCTATCTTCAACTGTTCCAAAGATATTGTGATTTCTCTGTATTTTTATTGCATATTTGAATTCTCCATAAAATTGTGTGAAGATTTATATTAAGCTTTCCTATCGCTATATTCAACTGTTCCAAAGATATTGTGATTTCTCTGTATTTCGGTGATTTTTCAACCTTATTTATAATAGTTTGTATTTCACATGTTTTTAAAGATAAAAAGTTCTAGTTTAAAATTTCGTAACTTGTCGGAGGGAGCTTTCATATTATGTGCCTTAAGTTTACCTGTGTCATACAGAGTGTTCTAAATTTAGTTACTAATTTAGACATATGCAACGTGGCAAAAGTTTTTTTTTCAAATAGCACACCCTGTATATTATTAAAAATTCGAGTTTTAAATTTAATTCTACACCGGTTTGATATAAGGTTTTCTATACCTATCTTCAATATGTTGCTTGTTATTAGCATTTTTAGGTAACAACCTCCTCTTCTAAAGAGTACACGTTAGACTACACAACAAATGCAGCTGTGATTGTCAGTCAGATAACAAAAGTGATATGATTTCATAAAAATATTTAATGTAGTTATCTTAAAAAAAATTAAAAACAAATATAAACAAAAAACCGAAGAAAGACAAATAAAAAAAAGTTAATTCAAATTTAAATGCTACGATCACTATAAATGTTCTATGTGACCACCATCTTGGTCAAGGCACTGCAAAATTCTACGGTTCATCTCATTCGTAGTAGCTCTTTTGATTTCAATTGGATCCAGATTTCTAAAAGTTTTAATTACACGATTTAAAATAACCTCTCTACTTTGCACTGTTGTGTCATACACTTGACTTTTGATACGCCCCCAGAGATAAAAATCGGCAGGAGTTAAATCAAGAGAGCGGGGAGGCAATCTCCAAGGACCGTTGGGCCCAATCCATCTGTCTTCAAATAATTGCGTTAAGTGTCAGTAAACTTCACCAGTGGAGTGGACAGGCGCACCGTCTAGCTGATACCTGCAGCTTTGCCTTATATCTAGTGGTAGCCTTGTCAAAAAATTACGGACAGATCCCCTTTATAGTTCCAAATACTTTTCACCGTTTAAATTTTCTTCGTAAATTTCATAAGAGACCTCATTGTCCACAATAATGCAAAGCAGATTAAAACTAAAATTTGTTTGAAAAGGTCCTTCTATAAATATATTAGGGTTTTACCTTGCCCAAAAATGACTATTTCTCCTATTCACAATTCCTTCCCTTCTAAATTTCGTTTCGTCGGTCCAGATAATTTTAGAGAGAAAATTCTCATCTTGTTGAATTTTCAGAAACATGTGTTCGCAGAATTCCACTCCTTTTAAATGATCACCAGGTCGAAGTTCTTGTATAACTATTTCTGAATATGGGTGCATTTTATGAGATTTCAATATTCTATGCACAGATGAACTTGATATTCCCAAAGTTCGAGTAGCTGCAGGAATAGAGGCTACACGGGTAAACTTAAAAATAATCCAAAACGTTTATCTCATTAAACTTCATTTTCAATTACTGGCTTTGGATCATGTCATGTAGTTTTGGCACTTCCAGTCAATTTAAATCGTTCCTCTATCCTTGCGAATTTTCCTCTAGTTATTGGGATACCTCTCGTTAAATATCCTGCATGTTCTGATTACAATCCGATTGCTTTCCCCATGAGTATAAAATAAATTTAAAATTAGAGTACGCTTCACTATTCTGCATTTTTATTGGCTTACTATTTCTATAATGTGAGTAATACAAACACACTCAGATTAACTTTAAAATATAAATGATGCTTTAGAATTCATGTGTTGTCAAAATTCTGTTTTCTGACAGCAACAGCTGCCTTTATTGTGCAGCGTAATGTATATTCTCTAAAAGAGGAGTTTGTTACCTAAAAACTCTAGTAGCAAGTTACTTGTAAGAGATAGGTATAGGAAAACTTATATGAAACCGATGTAGAATAAATTTAGAACTCGAATTTTTAATAATATACAGGGTGCACATTTGAAAAAAAATGACTTTTGTAAAATGGAATATGTGTAAGTTGGTCTTTAAATTTAAAAACTCTGTATGATACAGTCAAACTTTAGGTAGATAATATAAAGGCCTCATCCTAGAAGCTATAGTATTCTAAATTCCAGCCTTTTATCTTTAAAAACATGTGAAATGCAAAGTGTTATAAATGAGGATAGAAGATAAATAAGGTTGCAATATCACCGAACTACAGAGAAATCACAATATCTTTGGAACAGTTGAAGATAGGGATAGGAAAGCATAATATAAATCTGCACAAAATTTTATGGAGAATTCGAATATGCAATAAAAAATAGGGCATTCTATTTACATTTGCAAAGTTGATGACTACTTCTGGTTTAACCGGAAGTGATGTGACCTTGAAAATATATTAGAATAAAAGACAATTACGAATTGTGACCGCTGGCAAGATTTCAAAATTTATGATATCAGGGAACTTATATATATATATATATATATATATATATATATATATATATATATATATATATATATATATATATATATATATATATATATATATATATATATATATACTTTTTAACTGAACTTGTACTTGAGTTCCTAATTCATGCTCATGTGAAGAAATTTTCCAAGAGTCTTACCATCGATTCGATATTTTCTTGATGAAAATTCACTAAAAAGAGAAAGCTGGAGTACTTGTGTCATATCATGAGAGGAGCGAAGTATGCGTTACTTAGAAATATCATGCAGGGAAAAATCAAAGGTAAAAGGAGCGTAGATAGAAGAAAAAGGTCGTGGTTGCGCAATCTACGAGAATTGCTACGGATACAGCTCAATTGAACTTTTTAGATGCGCTACAAATAAGATAATATTGGCTATGATTTCCGATGTCCGATAGGAAGGGAACGATAAGAAGAAGATGAATTATAATCAAATATACATACCACTTAAGACGTATAAACGAAAATTAGATTGGATGTACAACTTTTAAGAAAAAATAATCACAGAAACCATATTGTTGTCTACATAATGGTAAACAAGTGATATTGTACATCCGTTAACGGTTTGATTTAATTGCTTTGGGAATTTGATGCGCAGATCATGCTGTAATTCACAATGATTCTACATGTTACATAATTACATATGCGAGAAACCGAAAATAACTAAATACCAGATCAGGTATGTTTGTTTACAAAGAAAATGACTTAAATAATACGTATACTTAGAAATAACAACCCACAAAATACAAGTGAACTGCTCGCTGTAATATACAGTGATTCTCAACCTATGGGGCTACCTACCCAAAAAAGTATGGACGCAGCAAGTGCGTTATGGTAGCGAATTTTCGAAAAAATATTTTTAATGTCAAATATGTCTTGTTTTTTAAAAGAAGGACATTTGATTGGCAGTATAACCTATATAGTGTTAACAATGTACCATATTTCAATAAAATAGCTTGGTTGTTTCAAAAAGTACAAACGTTTTCCGAAAATAAAGCTTAAAAGTTCCATAAAAGAACTGGTCCGATTTTCATGGCCAACGAACCGTTTTAAGCTATTTATACACCTGCCAAGATATACTTAACCACAAACAGCTTTAGAAGCTTTATTAAAAACCACTTTTTTTACAGAAATTGCCCTCAGTGATGTTACACAAAAATATATTTTTCGCAAAAATTCGACAAGGTTTTTTTTTTACAATTACTTACTAAACATTTATTATTAATTACCAACATCACAAAAATCTTACACAAATAATTTATACAGAAACACTAAAAACATTTCTGCGAAAACTTAAAAAGTCAGCCATTATTTGAGAGTGCCTGTATACGGCAGCTCGAGTTTTTCGACAAGTAATACAAAAAAAGCTCTCTGAATGCGTCATTTCCATGGGGCTCCGCTAACTATTGATAAAAACGCCGTATCATAATTTGTTATGTGTTTGAAATATGTACCAAAAACGTGAAAAGTTGCAAAATAATTGAAGTAACTCAAAAAGATGTACGATATCAATTTGTTTTCTTACAAACATGCATTATAATCCGATGGAAAACACAAAAATGCAATAACATAAGGGGGTGTTCTATTACAAAAAGAAAGTGTGTATCACCAACGACTCATTGGCCACCCTGTGATTGTCAAAATAGGTTTATAAGGGGCAGCTCGAGATACCCTATAATTAGCGTATATACTTTTTTCTCAAATCTTGTATAATAACGGATATATTGAGCTTTACCGTAGAAATGCGTTATAAAATATGTGTAAACAGACATAAACTAAAACTGACCCCGTATATGGGTTTTAGGGGTTCTAGTTCGTGCTGATTTGACGAAATCTTTTTTAATAAGTAAGTCGCGGTCCTCTCAATAACGAATTTTTTCTACGAAAATTTGCTTAAATATAGACTGTTTAACTATAGCTGAAACTAGTGCCAAAGCATCGGAAAAAGGGTTTATTTGAAATGGGTTTTCCGAAAATGTTTTAGTAAAATGAAAGACAATAATGGTTGAAGCTAAAGCTTAAGGCTTTGTAAAACACACTTAGTACGACATATCTTCTATATAATCCGTATTTGTTTCAAATGCGTGGTCTGAAAATTGCACGTTTTGATGTTTCAAATGGCGACTTTGACGTTTTAAGAAGAAAAATGATCAAATGTTCGAAATATTCTTTCTGCTACTTCTTGACCTTTTTGCGTCAAGAAAACTGAACGGTTGTATGTAATATTCAATTGGTTTTGTTAGTCACACAAAATAGTTTGTTCCTGTGCTTTCCTATGATCACCAGTGGCACCCAATCTTTTTGTTCTTAAAAGACCTAGAGATCTAAATTTCCACATATAGGGTAAGCTTGATAGTAGAAACGTATGTGCCAAGTTTGGTTGTCACAGCTCTGTTATTTTCAGGGATACAAAAATGTTCTGAAAGAAACCCAAAATTTTCGCGGAAAAACTGGTCCGATTTTCCTGGATAAAGAACTTTTCCAAGCAACTTACAAGACAAAGGCACGTACAAAATTTCATCAAAATCTGCGTGTTAATTTTTGAATTATATATATATATATATATATATATATATATATATATATATATATATATATATATATATATATATATATATATATATATATATATATATATATATATATATATATAGGGTGGCGCATTGAAAACGAAACAGACCGATTTGCGTCCAGAGCATTTTTTTTAAGAAACGCTGAAACACGTCAACTTTAATATTGAGGGGGGCATGTTTTGACATTAAACTCAACTTTGTCACATCAACCCCTTAAGGGTGGTAATAAGAACCCTTATATTTTAAATTGGGAACATGGGTCAAGTGTTACATCATTTGAAAGCTCTTTCTTTTATGAATTCAGCACACTAATTTTTTTGGAAGTTTTATCAAGTCTACATCTCTCGTAGCTGCTGACGCTTGATGACACCTGTCCCACTGTTGGTTGTAGTTGCACCTTCAGTGGCTGTTATTGCCAACGGCTACAGGTGTGCCAATGTCGTCTCTGCGCCTCTAGTTGCTGTGGGGGGCATCAAGGGAGGTTTACCGACTAAGCATGGACAGCGTAAACTCGGGGAGATTGAAGGTAAGGATTAACAATATTAGGACACAACACTGTCAGTGTGTATATTTTGTTCACCGTGCTTCTTTCTTTTCAGTATTTTAAATTCTAAAGAATATTTTTTGTTATTTAATAGGTTTTTGAAAAATGAAACATAATTTTCCTTAGTCGAGGACCTAATTTGTCGCACTTACTTCAAGTTTACGTTTCTATATCCAAAGAAAATTAAGTTATGTGAATTATAAAAAATCGATCCCGTTGAAGGACAATAATACTTGTATAAAGACATAGCTGACAATAATTTTTCAAGTATTTATTAAGAAACGTCACATTTATAAAGTGAAATGGTGAACTCGTCAAAGTGCAAATATGATCATGTTCTTCTTATTCTATTGATTCTATTTTTCTGGGCAACGATAACAGGATTGTTCTTTCTACTGGTCTTTTTTAAGCTTAAATAATCACCTTCCTTTTTTTTGAACGGTCATTTTTATGAAAATTAGCCAGCATGACACTCTTTCTCCATCTGAACTTATTCTTGTTTGTTATCATTGAAGTCAATGATCCAAGAAACTATTAAAATCGTAATAATAATAAAAAAGTTTGGGAAACGCTGATATATTCGAAAAAATATCAATATACCATATTATATTGATCTAGTAATAATAAAAGTTATAGTACAATTAAGTTATAAATAATAATTATGTCAACAATGGTGCTAAAAGAACTAGTTCCTATTAATCAATGACATCATGTTACGAATCTCAATGCGATCGGTATCTTGAAATCTGGGCGTGTATGGTACAGATCAAAGAATCAAGAATAATTGAATACATGCGCACGCCAAAGCCACCTTGATCCGAAGTGTGGGAATCTTTGGTTTTTACTTTCTCGATGGTGCGGCTTGGGTTTTGTGCCTCGAGATATGTTCCAATATAGATGAAATAGAAACATGACTAATTTCCCCGATCATAATTCTTTGAACAAATGAAAATCTATCATCATAGCACACTTTCTGAATATGTCACGTAGAATTTGAATTGTTTACTGTTGTTACATGGATTTAGGTAATTAAGCTATTTATGTAGATAAATCATCGATTTTTAGTGTTTGTTTTTGTTTGCTTATCGTAAAATACAAGTATTATTACTTTGGGTTTACGTTAGTAATTATTGCAATCAGAAATTCTTAAAAAGACAATTATAGCAGATCAATCATTTTAATTAACCAGTGCCTCAACGAACTAACATATGTCTGTAAACAGGTAATGACATAATTAAGATGGATTTATACTAATAGATATAACCAAATATAGTTAAAATACGAAAGGAACACGCGAGGCAAGTTTAATTGAAATCGGTTCATTATTTTTGAGTTAACATGGTGACACATAAATATATACAGGGTGAGGCGCCAAGAGTTCCTGTTAGGAGTTTCTCAATAACCAAACCGATTTTTATTCAGAAAATTTCGATTCCTAGGTTTTCGGCCAGCGCCCAATTAAACTAAAATATTTTTGACCACGTGACACTTCCGGTTCTAGGAAGTGTCCATCAACTTCGTTATTTTAAATACAATATGCCACTTTTTGATAGAATTTTAAATTCTACTCGTAATTTAAGGTAAACTTTTACTAGCATACTATTATGTGTCTAAAATTAACGATTTTCAAAATATTTCGTTTTCGAAGATTTTTGCAGAATCATAGTTGCACTTTATACCTGATAACTTCAAGGAAAAATAAGCTACAAGATTCATCTTTTGCACATAACATACCACTGTGTGTACCTTCACCACGTATATTACAGTTTTGCGTTGCAACATGGAGGGCGATAGGAATTGACTTGGCAACTTGACAAACTTCAATTGATCAAAGCTTGCGCATTTTAAATGGGACACTCTGTATTTTATTAACTAAGTTAATTGGCATTTCTAATCTCTTTCGATTTGCGTTAGCATTCCCTATACCTAACTCAAACCGTTTTGGAGATCAATACATATTTATTCGAATCAGAGTTGCAAACTTGTGACCATAGTAGCCTTTGGAATTTAATTTGTCAACTAACTGACGTTTGCATGATAGATATGCACGCGGTGGGGTTTGTTATCGAAATCACAAAATAGGCCCTTAATAGTGATAAAAATGTCCAATTTAGGGGAGGCAATCTATGATTTTATGGAGCTACTAATTATTTATGGTGAATGTCATCGAGTAATTGGTCGCACATGTCGTGCTTTAGCCGAAAAGTATCGAGCTAGACCTAATCCTAGTCCGAACACAGTGAAGAGATTATTGAAGAATTGAAAGGAGTAACCGAAGCGAAGTGTTGATAATCAGGTAAACGAACTCAATGTCATATTTCGTTGCTGAGCGAAATTTATGTCTCAGGGATTGTCAAAGAGAGTTGGGTTTATTAACAACAACCATTCACAGAATATTCAAAAACACAACCGGAGACCCTTCTCCTATCACTTAATCCATAGTTTACAGCCCAGTGATAACTACCGTATAGAATTCTGTATATGGTTTCTTTTAAAAACACTCAACTAAGTTCTGTTTTCTGTTATCTAAATAAGATTCTAAAAGCTTCAAAGGAATACCTCTTATACCATATTTTTCTAGTTTTGCTAACAGTATATCATGCCTTATCGAGTCAAATTCCTTATTTAAATCAAGAAAAATCCATATACCATATGAGCATCATTAAAAGCATCATACACTGCGGATACTATTTCGTAGGCTGATTTTAATGTATTTTTCCCTCTTCTAAAGCCGTACTGGTACTTTGTAAGCAGATTGTTTTGTTCAAAAAACTTCATAATTCGTGTTTGTAATACCTTCTCATAAATTTTTGATATGTTTGGTAAAATTGCTATCTGTCTGTAGTTTTTAAGATCTTCTGTGTTGCCTGTGGTATTAGCTTTTTTGTATAGGGTGCGTACGTTGGCTATTTTAAGGTTGTCTGGAAATATACCTGTCTCAAAAGTTTTATTAATTAGATGGCATAATGGAGCCGACAATACATCTGCACTTTTCTTTAAAATCACCATCGGAATTTCATCCCATCCTTCTGCTGTTGTGTTGTTCAGCCCCATAATGACATGATATATTTCATCTTCTGTGACTGGAATTAAAAAGAAACTCTTCTCATTAACTTCTATTTTATCTAGCAAAGGTTTGGCACCTTGGATATTTGGACACATGTGCAAAAATATATTATTTGCTTCATTTAAGACCTTTACTTTGTTTATCTTTATGTCTGTAATTTTGGGTGACATTTTTTCTCTGTGTTGCTGTTGTTTTATGACTTTCCATATTGTGTTTGTTTTATTATCAGACCCATTTATTTTTCTTTCATTTTTCAGAAGTTTTGCTGTGCTGATGACTTTTCCTTTGACTTTGCTATACTTTGTATATACTGATTTATCAATCTCACCTTTCTTTTGCAGTTCATATAGAGTTCTCTTCTTCTTACATGATATCTTTATACCATGTTTTAGTATGCTTTGAGATTTTAACAATTTTTAGTGGCATGATGCTGTGAACTTTGGTTGAAATTATGTTCTGAAATTCTTTATAAGCTTCATTTACATCTTCTATACTGTATAAATATTCCCAATCAACGGACAATAGTTCTTCTTTTATTGCTTTCAATTTTGTTTTGCTAAAGTTTCTTTTATATCTCCTATATTCATTTAAGTTTTCTTTCATTTCAAAATTAACCCTTATACCTTCGTGGTCAGTTAAAGCTGTATTGATTACTTCTGCTACACTTTTATAGTTTTTAGTTATATATACATTATCTAGTAACGATTCTCCACGAGTAGGTTTGGATATTTGAGGTCTTAGTCCATACGTATTTAAAAGGTTATTTAAGAAATTAATTTGTCTTCTGATGTGAGCGTTTCTTGTCAAGTAATTTAAGTTAAAATCTCCACATATAATTAAATTATACTTATTTAATTTATTATTGAATTCGTCAACCACCTCAGTCAATTTTTTGTAGAAGTGGAAGATGTCAAGTTTACCTGTTGCTGGACGATACAAGCATACTGCGATTAACTTATACTCATCCAATACTACAGCACTGTATTCAAAATGCCCATCTATACAATGTGTACTTTTTTTCATGTCTTGATACTTTCTATCCTGTTTAACATAAATGCGAGTTCCCCCATGATGCATATCTTGTCTTGTAGAAATGGAGGAAAGATTATACCCAGTGCTTGTTGGTCTTTCATCTTGATGCAGCCAGTGTTCACTAAAACAGAGCATTTCCGTTCTGTCTGATATTATAGCTTCTAGTTCTGTTATTTTGGATCTAAGTGATTGTATATTTTGATGAAATAAAATTCCATTTACATTTATGTTACCTATAAAAAATCATTTAAAACATTTTCTTTTTGTTGGCCATCTTTTTTATTAAAATCAAAACGAAACCTTTTAAAAACCACACCTTTTGGCCAAAAATCAGATTCATACAGCTTTTCTTTAAAAGTAAAGTCCACTCCTATGCGAAAGCACTTGTTATCACTCTTCCCATATTTTCTTTCTGTTTCGTCTATTATTATTTCATCGTTTTTAACTTTTAATTTATCAGATATATATTTAACTACAATGTCCTTGTTGACATCGTCTTTGATTCTGCCCAAAAATAGCATTCTCTTCTATTTTTTATTTCTCTTCCAGTGAAAGCATCCGATGTTTCATTAGTACCAACATTTACGATTCTTTGTTTATAAGTTCTTTTCTTCTCATTTACTTTTGTCCAATTGTCTACAAGTTCATTATCCTTTGGCATAATATCTAATTGTACCTCTTCTGTTTCATTTATATTCTTATCTTTATTTTCAGATTGTCTTATATTTGCATTATCTAATTTTTGAGTGTTTCCATTAGTATTCATTTTTATTTGAGCACTCTGTTTATTTTTTGTTTGTCGTTTACATTACTTGATTGATCTTCAGTTCTGTTAGCATAATTCCTAGCATAGTTTTCAGTGTATTTTTCATCATGAATTTTTGCATTTTCCTTGCCACTCAGTTTACTTTTCAATTCTGCATTTTCTTTTATTAAACCAATATGAGATTTAAGAACCGATATTTCACTATCTTGTTCCTGGATTAGTTTATTTTTGTTTTCAATAATAATTTCCTTCTGTATAAGCAGCTCTTTAAGATATCTTATCTCTATTTGATATGGAACTACACTTTCTTGAACCGATGGAGATTTTATATTTTTACTTGATACACCTGCATTACTTTCATTTTCACAACAATTTATCGTATTTTCCGTCAAATATTCTATGCTTTTTAACATTTTTAGGCATGAAGCATGTGACACAGTACCACACTTGATGCATTTTAGTCCTATTTTCGCGACACTTCTGCACCGTTTACACGGTTTTTGCGGAGCGTTCAAAACCACGTCTGAGCCTCCCGTCATTTTATTCACAATAATAATAATAATAATAATAATAACAATAATAATAATAATAATAAAAAGGATCACGCAAAGAGAACAAAAGGCTCTTTGCACACTGCATATATCGACTACCAAAAGGCGTTCGACAGTATTCCTCACTCTTGGCTATCGGAGGTTCTGGAGCTTTACAAGGTGGACCATCATATCTGTGGATTCCTAAAACATGCAATGGAACAGTGGAAGACACAGGTAGTCATCAACTCACCGAAGGACCATTTGGATGCAGGAACCATCAACATCAAAAGAGGGATATTTCAGGGAGACTCCCTTAGCCCTCTCTGGTTCTGTTTAGCACTTCGCCCACTAACAAAGATGCTCAACAACCAAAGCAAGGGATATACCTTGCCACATAATAACTGCCAGATCAGTCACCTGTAGTACATGGATGATTTGAAGCTCTATTCGCAAACTAAAAACCATCTAAAAGATCTCCTTGCCTGCGTAGACCGGTTCAGCAGTGACATCCAAATGAAGTTTGGATTAGAAAAATGCAAAATTAGCAGCATGGAGAAGGGTAAGTGGACAAGACACGGGGGATATGAAAGCTATAGGAATCAAGGAATCATAGAGGGAATGGAGGAGGAAGACAAATATAAATACCTGGGATACCTTCAGGCCAGGGATATAGACCATCATATAGCAAAGCAAACAACTAAAGAAATCTACATTAAAAGAATTCGCTCCATTCTCCGTACTAAACTGTCGGCGAGAAATATGGCAAAAGCAGTCAACACCTATGCAACATCTGCTATAACCTACAGCTTTGGTATCATAAAATGGACAAACACCGAACTAAATGAGCTGAACATAAAAACAAGAAAGGAATTTAGAAACCACAGGGCTCATCATCCAAGATCCTCTACTGAAAGATTCCATCTCCCGCGAAAGTTCGGAGGCAGGGGAATTCCGGATGCGAGTGTTAGACACCATAAGTAACTGGAAAACCTAAGAAATTATTTCTATGAAAAGACAGAAACCAGCGATCTACATCTAGCGGTTGCCAAAGCTGATAGGAGAGCCACGCCATTAAGATTAGCCGATAAGACCTATTGCCCTCTCGCCGAGTCCGCGACCCCCGAACAACAGCTGCAACAGTGGAGAAGCAAGCCACTCCATGGGAAACACTTGGCTGTGATGGAGGGAGAGATCATGCACACACAAGCGTCTTATCTACGCTGGGGTAACCTTAATGTTGAAACCGAAGGCTTCATATCAGCTATACAAGACCAGGTAATTCCAACAAGGGCATATAAAAGACGAGTTCTGGGAGAAAGGTTAAAAAACGTCAAATGTCGCATGTGTGACAAGATGGAGGAGAGCGTGGACCACATCCTTGCGGGCTGCTCAGTGCTGGCTCCGGGGCCCTACCTAGATCGACACAACAGAGTTGGGAGGATCATACACCTAAAGCTGCGGGAGAAATACATGGGCCTTACAAATACTGTTCCATATTACCATTATGATCCGCCAAACATCTGTGAAGATGAAGAAATCCGTCTTTATTGGAACAGAAAAATACAAACAGATCGACCAATCCCAAACAACAACCCTGATCTCGTTCTGACGTTCAAGAAAGACAAAAAGGCGTTTTTGGTGGATTTTGCGATACCACTCCCTGGTCACATCCAAAAAACATACACGGAGAAAATTAATAAATAGTTACCACTGTGTGATGAGATTCTCCAGATGTGGCATATGGATACGGTTGTGGTGGTCTCCATTGTTGTCGGCGCCACAGGCGAAATACCAAAAAGCCTGAAAAAGGGCCTTGAACAACTGGGCCTAGAATGGAAATTATACCTACCCATTCAGAAATCGGTTGTACTGGATGCTTGCAGTCTCTTCCGGAGGGTAATGGGGGACACGCTTCAGTATTTTTAATACATACATTCAAGCTGGCCATCTTGTCCTGGACCGATGTGTCATTGCTTTATGCCCACTTCTTTAAAGGAAGTGTGAACAATGAACAATAATAATAATTACCACTGACAAGTTAATAAGTCAATACAGATACAAACACTTTTTTTATTTTAACTCTCGTGAACATATTTCTTTTACATTGTTTAATGTATTGTAACATGATTTATAGCTCGGAAATCAAGTGTGCAACAACTTAATTATAGTTTTAAGGTATATCAAAACAAAGTTATTTCTATTTGCATTGCGATAAAACTGACAGCGGAGGTTTTCGTGAAACACTTTACAAAAGGTCAGTCAAGGCAACAACTACCAGTTATTGATGACTTTTCTCGTCACCCAATTGAACTCCCGTGCAATTCCACTGCAAGCAATTTACTATCCGCTAATGGAATTCATTTGTCCTTATAATAAATAGAAGAACTTATCTAATAGATTTAGATTAATTAATTTTGAGGAATCCTCATGACACATAATTTTTGTCGATCTAAAGTAATATAAATGTTCTAGAGGTGTCGTCTAATGCGCCATACATCACACTGTCAAAGGTCGCCATCTTTACATGACACTTGACATTTGATGGAATGTTGGTAATTAAGAACTTTCCTATTGGTATTCGATAAAATCTGTTGAAAAATGAGCTTATTCTGAAAATTCATGTGACATCAATTTTAATCGGTCGACGTTACACAACCGCTTAGGTTTTGATTACATTATAAAACGTTTGGATACATGTTTGGAATGGTGAATATAAATATACAATCGTGTTGACGTGTGTTACAAGAATATTACACGCTTAAATTGTTTTATATCGCTTAAATTTATTCCGTTTTCAATTTTACGCAAGCTATCCAATTTACTATTATTTCCTTTACTTGAATAAGTTTTCAGCTGAAAAATATAAATATTTATAAGTTTTGATCAGAGAGCCTCTAGGATTTAATCTAAGAACAGGTTTTACAAATTGAAACCTTGATTGGTGTTGCATTTGGCGTTGCCGAATCCGAAAAAAATATTTCAAACTTTTGAGAAACCTTTTTTTTTAATTTCAACAACACACCACGAGGGCTTACAGCCTAAATACTATCGTACCGTGGGTGTCGACAAGGAGGAAAAAGGCAACTTGTTAATTCTGGACTTGAAGGTTTGGAGGTTCGGGAGAGAAGGAAAAACATGTGCCGGCAAGGAATTCCACAACTTGGAAGTCCTCGGGACAAAAGAGCGGGCATAGCAAGATGTTCTATGTCTGGTGACCTGGACAGTAAAAGGGTGCATTCGCTTTGTTCCCCTGGTAGATCTGTTTGAGGCAGCAGGTGGAGGAACTATGGAAGAGAGCTCCTCTGAGCAGTGCCCGTGTAGATATCTATAAAAGAGAGAGAGGTCACCAACGGCACGTCGGTGGGCAAGGGATGGCAGCCTTTGGGTGAGGGTAGGGTTACCGATGACACGTATAGCTCTCTTTTGAATGGAGTCCAGGATAGCGAGTGTAGAAGCGGCAGCAGCACCCCAGATGTGGGAGTAGTATTCGAGGTTTGGTCTTATTTGTGAAGTGTATAAAGTATAGAGATTAGCTGGTAAAAGTATTTGCTAGCCCGGAAGAGGAAACCTAATTTCTTAGCAGCCGCTTCTGCAATTGATGTGACATGTTGGTGACAATTGAGATTTCGATCCACAGAGATGCCAACAAGTGAAAAGGACTCATTACTTTGAATAACTTGGTTGTTTATTGTGATGGGTCTAGGGCTGGTGTATCTCCACGGAGATAGAACCCTCCATGAGTCTGCAATCCTCATCTAATTGGGCTAAAGAAACAGGCTTAGAATATTGTATATTTGAGTGGAGGGTGCTGTCGTCCGCGTAACTGTGAACTGGGCTGTATGTGCTCGAGAGGAGGTCATTGATGTGGAGAAGAAACAAAGTAGGGGCTAAAGCTGAACCTTGAGGAACTCCTGCATTAATTGGATACAGTTTAGAGGAATGGCCATCCACGACAACAGAAATGCTCCGGTTGGAGAGGAAATTTGCTGTCCACGTACAGAGTTTTGGTAGTAGGCCATAGGCCGGTAGTTTATTAAACAGCGCTGCGTGCCTGACCTGGTCGAATGCTTTGGATATGTCTAGAGCGACAATCTGGGATTCACCGTGTTGTTCCATAGACTTGTTCCAAGAATGGGTGACAAATGAAAGGAGGTCGGCAGTTGATCTGCGCTGACGGAATCCATACTGCCTGTCGTGGATTAGACTGTGTTTTTCAAGAAATTTTAGTAATTCGGTGTTTATATACTTTTCCATCACTTTAGAGATGACTGAAAGGAGAGAAATAGGCCTGTAGTTGCTAGGAAGCGCTTTCGATCCTTTCTTGGGGACGGGTTGTACTCGAGCAGTTTTCCAGTTACTAGGGAATATGCGTCTATTGTAAGATGTCTGAAACAGACGAGTCAGGACAGGAGCAAGTTCTGGTGCGCATTTTTTGAGAACAATTGCTGGGATCTCGTCAAGGCCAGGGGCTTTCCTGGTATTAAGAGAAGAGCGCATCTTTCGTACCTTTTCAGTTTTGAAAATGATATCCGTCATTTTATGCGCGACATTGGGGACTGTTGGTGGTTGAACATTTGGAGGTGCGTTAAGAGTAGAATTGTTTCTACCGCCCTTGCCCAGGGCGGTAGAAACAATTGCATCCCCTGAGACAAGATGTGGGAACGTGCTCTTGCAGAAATTATTCCCAATAGATTTAGCAAGAATCTTGCTAAGATCAAATCAATCTACTTTCAAAACAACTTTTATCTTCCAAATTTGTTAACTGATAGTAAGTAAGTAAGTGTTCACAACAAATAGCCACCACTAGATAAATTTAAAAAAAATACAAGATGTAGTATAATAATGAGATTGTTCAAATACTTCACAAAACACATTTTACATCTCGATTTGCTACCGAGTACTTAATGAAGATCCTAAATACAGACTAAGGACCTTCACAAATGTTTATTTTCTTCTCTGTAACCAGTTTCGCTACTTGACAGTATCATCAAGCAGGAGAAAACTGAATTGACTTATACGTATTCATGACAGTTACAAATAAATATCCGTTACGTTGTGATGATGTTTTAATGAAATCATTCTTAAATGACAAAGTACCGCTTCAAAACGTCAACGTGATGTGTGTCAATATTTAACGTGTAAAAAAATCAAAGAGCATTAGATCAGACTCTATACAACGAAAATATCGACCCAGATCAATCTTTTATCTAATTACAACTTTTTTAAATATAGTTAGACGTATTTTGTTTCAAGTATTTAATTGGAAAAAAGAACCTCCAAGATAGGGGAATCCATCAGATCCGTTTGATCAATTCAAACAAGATTCATTGTATATTGTCGTGTATGTGCATTTTACTTCTAAAGCTTCAAAAAAGTGAAATTTGTGTTTGTCATTACAAAAATGTAGCGGCTACAGTTATTACTGTGGGTCAATGTGAAGTATCAATAATATGTTTTGCAAAAACTGGTTCGATGTTCCTGGCTAACGAACTTATCCAAGCCACTTACACAAGGACGATACGTACAAAATTTCATCAAAATCGGCCGATTATTTTTTGAGTTATCGGTGTGACATATATATATATATATATATATATATATATATATATATATATATATATATATATATATATATATATATATATATATATTTAACACAGATCTCCTCATTAGTGAATTTTTCGTTTTACGAAAAATGCCCCAAAAATAGAGCAAAATTAAATTTCAGGTTAACAATGTCACAAAGGCAGCCATATTAAACTATGTTTGCAGGATCCATCTTGATTGTATTGAAAAATTGAAAACCATTTTTTGTTGAATCTAATGTACTCAAAATTTAATTCGAAAAAACATAAAATAATGCTTGTATACAAAGAGGGTAGGATTGTTTTGTTATGTTTAAAGGACCAATCCTCAAAAAAAGTCTTTAATTTTAACTAATTTTACTTTTTTCAGAAGCGTATGAATTATATCAAAGTCTCATAATCATGTTAACACAAAAAAAAAACATAACCGCTGTAGTTTTTTTCCCTTATACAGTGCGAACTACTTTCATCATTGATCCAAATATTTAAAGTATCTTCTTTGATCATTCATGATGTCATTTTTTGACAAAGATGGGCATACCTAGTTGTTAATATCTACTGTTTGTTAATTCATAGATAATCACAGATTCTACAGAATAATGTCACATGCGCCGTTCGTTGTTAAGGACGTCACGGCACCCAGATGTCGGCTTCAATAAACGTTTGCACATATTTAGCAATAAATTGCGTCCATTGGCCCAATGTAGAATGAAAATTCTCTAAATATAACTAAAACGCGTCGGTCGAAATGTCTTGCTGGACCTATTATCGACTTCTCTATTACTTTGAGTTTATTCCCCACATTGGTAAAATACACTTACATTTTACTTGAAAATGACCTGTGGTGATTTGGTCGCCGACCTACTGTTGAGGCTATTTTCGGTCAATTTGACTTTGATGTTGCTTGGGGAGTGACGTGTGTCAGAATATCGCCACTAGATCGATTTTGATCAAAGGTGTATTGGCGATCACTTAGGATTTGATTTGTCTAGGTGTTGTAGAAGCTCTATATTGATAACTTTTTCCATAAATTTATACAAAGCTGATAGGATGTAAATTGATTAATGATTAAATCTGATTTCCCTACCTTTTTAGGTACTGATTGAACTCGAGCTTCTTTCCAGGAAAATGGAGATACGCTAATCTTATAGGACATCGAAACGACGCGACATAAAATAGGAGTTATTAAAGAAGCACATATTTTATGTACTATTTCGGATTCAATCGGGTCCTGATAACTTTTTGATGTCTAAATTTTCCAATAGGTGCTTAACAGTACGATGCCTAAAAAAATTCTCCCATTTGTAACTTTTACAGGTCGAATAGTCGGTGTACTCTTTCCTTGTGGATCTTCAAATATTTGACAAGCTATGCATTAATCTCTAAGCATTAGATCTGAATTCAATTTTTGTACATTTATCATTGATTGGGATATTTTGTTGTTCCTGGTAAAGAACCAATACTTTTGGCTTATTTTCGCCTAACTGTAACATAGAATTAATTATTACCACCACTACATAAACTATAATTGCCCTGAAGATAGCATATCTTTGTCCTGAAATTCTCACGTAAGTCTAATAAGCGTAATAAAATATATTTTAACAGAACAAGAGCAATAATTCATGTTACGATATCTAATCTCCGGAGATAGGAAAAGGTCGTTGATGACCGCAATAAAATTTAAACTTTGAAATTTTTATAACAGCCATTAAAAATCCTAAATACTGTAATACTGATTAATCGGTATATGTTTTTAATAGTCCAGGGGAGATTTTATATGCACTTAATGGGATTTTTATTTGTCTTGCGTTCTCCGGTTAACTTCATTGTAAAAGATGAGATCACCTAGCAAGTGTAGTATCTCCGATTTGATGGCTTCCATAAACTGATTTTCTGAGTGACTGGACTGTAAATGGTGTTAAGCAATTGTAATCAAGGCGAGCAATTCTAGTTTTATTGCTCTCGTGTTATTTTCATTTAATTAATCAATAAATTATCGTTGCTTCTTGATTATTTCTTCACATGACGCCGTAGATTTAGCTCTCTTGGGATGTATCTGAGAAAGAAATTGAGAAATTTTCAACACGAACCCTGTAACGATGTTGCATAGAGGTCCAGCATCATAATAGAGGTAATTTAACCACAAGTTAGAAATGGTCTTAAAACAAAATTCTATCTTCCGTGGTTATATACATAATATTACTGACTTTTGTAGAAGATTAGCAAATTAATTTAAAAAAAACTAATTGGATATAGATTAGACTTTTTTAACCCAATCGTCATCACAGTCTAAGGGCGATGTCGCCTTGTCATTGCAACTATGATTTCTGTCTCCAGCGGATATTTTCATTTTATTCTCCCGCATTTCTAGCTTTTCTCTTGGTCAACCTCTTCCCTTTTTTAGGTTCGTGTCCTTTAAATATTGTTGTTAGAGAGTTATTTGTATATGTACAACAAGTTTCACCTTCCTCATCTTAACTTCTTTCAGCCAGCACTTATTTCTCGCACCTGTTCTATCACAATTTAATTCCCCCAGCTCTCTGTGTACCTTGTCCTAGATATTTTTCTCTATATACACATCATCAACGCTTTCGTGCACTTCATGTCTTGCTTTTGCAAAGTTCAGATTTCCACCCCCATTCATTTTAAGACTGCATACGTATAATTTGATGAACCTCTTCGTTAGGTCGAAATTAAATTTACTAGTGAGAGGAGTGTTTTATCTAATCATTGCTTGCTTTGCCATTGCGATCTACCTTCTTAGTACATGCTACGTTCACCATTATGAGTAGTAATACTCCTAAGCTGCGTGAACATTTCTGCTTGCTTAATTTGATGGTCGCTTAGCTTCGTATCCATATGCTAGATCATCAGCCTGCCTTAGGCAGTAAACCTGCTATATATTATGCAGGGTGAGTTTCTTCTGGTATTACAAGGGGATAAATTATTTTCTTCGCATTTTCGTGAAGTAATGCTGACCGAGGGTGGGGGGCGGGGGTTTGCTGGGGCTGGGAGAATGTTATTGACATTTTTCCCGTCTTTATTTTGCGGTTATTGGATTTTTAAATAGACTGATATACTTTTTCTTTCGTAAAAAACTAGGTTTGTGTGCAGAAAGAATATTGATTTGCTCTTTCGGTTACGCAATTCTGATTTATTAGTTCAAAATACGACAAAACTTATCATCATCAAGAGGGGTCAAATACGGTGACTCGCCAGGTCACCTAACCGGGCTTGCTCTACCAATCGACCTATTTTTAAATATTCTATTCAAATGATTACGGGCCTGTATTACATAATGAAGTTCCATCCTGTTCACCCCACATGTCTAGGTTTCTGTTTTGGTTAAATAATTGAAGTAATATCTTTTCTTACAAAATTAGTCTACATTTCTCCATTTAAATTCTTAACAAAGAAATGCAGACCAGAAACTTTATTACCAATTATACCACACCACGCATTCATTAATTGACGTAAAATCGCCTTAACAGTAGGTCAGGAAATCTGGCCTTGACGTGATCCCAGCAATTGTTCTCAAAAAATGCGAACCAGAACTTGCTCCTGTCCTAACTTGTCTGGTTCTGACATCTTACAATAGAGGCATATGCCCTAGTAACTGGAAAACTTCTCGAGTACAACCCGTCCCCAAGAAGGGATCCAAAGCGCTTACTAGCAACTACAGGCCTATTTCTCTACTTTCAGTCATCTCTAAAGTGATGGAAAAGTATATAAACACCGAATTACTAAATTTTCTTGAAAAACACAGTCTAATCCACGACAGGCAGTATGGATTTCGTCAGCGCAAATCAACTGCCGACCTTCTTTCCTTTGTCACCCATTCTTGGAACAAGTCTGTGGAACTACACGGTGAATCCCAGATTGTCGCTCTAGACATATCCAAAACATTTGATCAGGTCAGGTCAGGCCATTCATTCATGGATGTCCATTCCTCTAAACTATATCCAATTAATGCGGGAGTTCCTCAAGGTTCAGCTTTAGCCCCTACTTTGTTTCTTCTCCACATCAATGACCTCTCTAGCACATCCAACCCAGTTCACAGTTACGCGGACGACAGCACCCTCCACTCAAATATACAATATTCTAAGTCTGTCTCTTTGGCCCAATTAGATGAGGGTCGCAGACTCATGGAGGGTTCTGTCTCCGTAGATCTCCAAAAAATATTAGACTGGGAAAGTAGAAATCTTGTACAATTCAACCCCACCAAATCTCAGTCTTGCTTTCTTTCTCGTAAGAGATACACCAGCCCTAGACCCATCACAACAAACAACCAAGTTATTCAAAGTAATGGGTCTATTTCACTTCTTGGCATTTATGTGGATCGCAATCTCAGTTGGCACCAGCATGTCACATCAATTGCAGGAGCGACTGCTAAGAAATTCGGCTTCTTCTCCCGGGCTCGCAAATTCTTCCACCATCTAATCTCTATACTTTATATACTTTACAAATAAGGCCAAACCTCGAATATTGCTCCCACATCTGGGGTGCTGCTGCCGCTTCTACACTCGCTATCCTTGACTCCATTTAGAAGAGAGCTATACGTCTCATTGGTGACCCTACCCTCACGCAAAGGCTGCCATCCCTTGCCCACCGACGTGCCGTTGGTGTCCTCTATCTCTCTCTTTTATGGATATCTGCACGGGCACTTCTCAGAGGAGCTTTCTTCTATAGTTCCTCCACCTGCTGCCCCCAACAGATCTACTAGGGGAACAGAGCGAATGCACCCTTTTACTGTCCATGTCACCAGATATAGAACATCTTGTTATGCCCGCTCTTTTGTTCTGAGGACTTTCAAGTTGTGGAATTCCTTGCCTTCAAGTCCAGAATTGACAAGTTGCCTCTTTCCTCCTTGTCGACACCCACGGTACGATAATATTTAGGCTGTAAGCCCTCGTGGTGTGTTGTCTAGATAAAAAATAAAATAAAAAACACTTTTAGTTTGTTAAGTCGACACTTTAGGCATTAGTTAACACAATCTCACCGGAATAATTAGTTTTATTAAACACATCACTCCATCTAGGGACGACTTAGATAACTACTAACTTAAATTACCCACCAACATTTTCTGAAATTAATGTTATATTTGATTCTGTTAAAAGCCGTAATTAAACAGCTTGAAACACATATTTAAATTACCCAATCCCATCTAAAATAAAATACCTAAATGTCTGGTAGAACGTTTAACATGACATTACAAAGAAGTTTTTTTTATTTTATAGACTTTAATATGCGTTAATAAAATGGTTTGCGACATTTATTGGGTATAAAGTGTTCGCTTTCTCTAATGTGCATATTAGATACATTGTTAATTTTAATTATACGAAACAGTTAGGGTAATTAAATCTTTTTAAGGCACGTACGATACTGTTATGTAAATATTTATTGAAAAGTTACATGGGCTTGTACAAAAGCACATAAATAGAAGACATGCTTGTTATTTCGTCGTTATGTTTTACTTTGTTATTACGTCGGGAATCTAGGCTTGTTGTTGATATAGTCAAAATAGTCTGTTTATTTCTGCGACTATATCCAATTACCGAAGCCCCAGAATGCAGTTTCACCTCAACATCTTAAAAATTTTGACAATCCTCCCAGTTTCTATAAAGCGGATAGCGATCTTTAGCGTGCGTGGCATCGCACGTTGCATGGGACAAACATATTTATGCCCTCTCCACAGAGAAAAAGGTGCAGACATTCAACTGGCCCAAACTCGATGCCACAACCTCGGTTAAGTTGAATTTATTGTATGTATAGCAATTTATCGTTGTATCTCGAATTTTTTCCTTCTCTCCACATTTCAAAAGCTTTCATTCCCTTTCGCTAAATTATTTAAAGTCACGCTTTCCGAACAATACGTTACCACACTCGATACGTATGACTTGATGTATACTGGCTTCTTCGTCAAGTCGAAGTTAGGGTATTTCTTAGTGACAAAAGTATTTTCGCATTGAAATATTTATTTTAACATTGTGATCCATCTTCTAAGTTTTTTGCTAGATTTACCGCCAGATGTAATAATATATGTTTAATTTACGGTCTATTCTCACTAAATTCATTTTCTCATACCTATTTATCTTCCTTGTGAATTTTTATTAATAAAATGTTATAATTATTAATATTCATCCCTCTGATGACGCTAACTTTGTTAACAAAAGGATCGTCAGGTCTGAAAACTGTATTGTAATAAACTGCGTTCTCCACATTATACTTATCAGTGCTCAGTGCAGGACTCAATCTTCACTCAAGAAAATTTTACCAATAGAGAGGTCACGATGAAGGTAATTTCGAACAATTTAAAACAAATACGCGCATATAATATCCACTAGCTTAGTTTATTCATTCCTCCTAAAATGGCAACTTTATTAGCGAAAAGATCTTGAGATCTGAATATCGTGTTATGTTGAATTAGATTCTCCAAAGTGTAATTATCAGTGCTCATCACAGGTTCGAATCTTTGCTTAGGGTGCACTTATCTTTTCAATACACCATACATCATCCTGGGCATTCTTTGTGTTCCTTTTTTCGTTTATCTTCTCAGTGCTATGCCAAAACTATTAATCACTTGGTCAAAAAAAAGTCTGGACGCAGCAAGTGCTTTATGGAAGTTAATTTTCATAAAAATGTTTTTAATCGCAAGCAGGCATCAATCTGGTTGCCAGTATAGCCTATATATAGTAGAAATAATGTACCATATTTTATCAAAATTACTTATTCTTTGAAAATGTACAACAATTTTCCGAAAATAAGCTGAAAATGTTGCCGAAAAAACTGGTTTCCTAGCCAATAAATCTCAGGTTAATAGCAAATTGAGTTATTGATATTTCAACGATATAATGAAAATTCGCTACCAAAACGCACTTACTGAGTCTCGTTTTCTTTTTTCTTACAAACATGTATCATATTTCGATAAAAAATGCAAAAAATGCATTAATATAAGGGTGTTTGAAAAAAAACAATTCTAGAGATCACAAACGACTTATGGAACACCTGTGATTCTTAAAATATGTTTATAGGATGCAGCTTAAGACACCCTATAATTAGCGTATACAATTTTTTCTCGTATCTTGTATAATAACAATTATATTGAGCTTTGCTGTAGAAATGCGTCACCTTGTATATACGCAATCAGATAAAGTAAATCCGGATATGGATTCTAGGGAGCCTAGTTTGCGCTCATTTGAATAAATCTTTTTGAAATTGAAAAATCGCTATCTCTTCTTTAACGAATTTTTTCTACGAAAATTAGCTAAAAATTATAGACCGTTAAACCATAAACTTCACTAAACCCACAGCCAAAGCATCAACCTAACTAAACCTACAGCCAAAACATCAGAAAAAGGGTCTATTTGAAATGAATGTTCTTAGTAAAATGAAGGACAATGGCGGTTGAAGCTGAAACTTAAGGGTTTGCAGAACACTCTTCTGGAGACATTTTCGTCTAAATATTGCGAATTTTCACGTTTCAAATCGCACTTTGACACTTTGGGGTAAACCCCAAATTTTTTGTCTTTAAATGCCTATAACTTTTTTGTCTTTCAACCTACAGAGCTAGATTTTGGTCACTATTTAGAATACAAACGCGTGTACCAAATTTGGTTGCCCTTACTTTGTTATCTCTGGAGATATACATTTTTTCCGAAAGAAATTTTCCGGAAAAGCCTATGCCAATTTTCGTGACTAACGAACATATCCAAGCCACTTGCAAAGGGAAGGTACTCACTAAATTTTATGAAAGTGGGCCCATTATGTTTTCAGTTATCAGTGCGATATATATATATATATATATATATATATATATATATATATATAATCTCCTCATTAGTGATTTTTTTTAAAGAAAACACTAAAAATGTACTATAGTTAGTTCAAGAATTGCGAAAAGAGCACCGCCTTCAAAAATCTCTTTCCTGAATTGTAAATAGGCCTTTTAGAGGCAATAAAATGCACTGGAAATTAAAAAAGATCTTCGTATTTTCTTGTTTTTAAGTTCAACAAAACTTTGAAGAGCAAAACAAACAAAAAAACCTATTACTCTAAAAATCATAAAATACAAGCTTTGAAGAGAGTTTTAAGTCATTCCGTATTTCGACACAAAGCGCTTAAAATAATTTCATTGTAAATTGCTGTTGTCATATTACTTGAGAGTTCATGTGAAAATGTCTCATTTTAGCGATGCAGTATATACAGGGCTTTCATTCATTCCCGAACCCCACGTGACCACTTAAGTTAGGTAACCCTGCATACACGGTTGTACAACCTGAACTAATGAAATCCCTAAGATGCCAGTGTTGTCCCATATTTCCTTTGGGGTTTTATAAAAATTATAATAAGTTGAAACAGTAAATGTCTTAAATGTATTTATTGTTTAGTATTTTTAACAGCAAGTCTGTTCATGTATGGTTTACTGTTATTGGTTGTTAAAAAAATAAATTAAAAACATTATAAAATATTACTTTTATTGTGTATAGATATCAAAATAAAACCAACAAAAACATTGTCCAATTCATTTGGAAACTTTATAGGGATGCATATGCAAGACCTTGGTTAGTGCTTTGTGACAAGAGCCAATCGACAGACCTATAACGAAAATTACAATATTTAGAAAAACAATTATAGCATAAAATAACTTAATTGATGGAATACTTTTGTGAAACGTAGTTAAGTACAGAAGCTAAAACCAATTAGATTATAAAATTTTACATACATTTTTATTGAACTTGAGATTTTGTAATATACGTAAACAAATTGAGGTCCGATTATTTAAACTTCTAATTTACGGTTTTAGGAATGTGTATTGTGTAACATGTAACAAATATGTACCTGTTTGGGCAGATTACCGACGAACAGATTTGGTAGGGCTTTGTTCCATGCGATGTGGCATATCGTCAACAACATAACCTTAACATATCTACACTTTACTTACGTACAAACTCAATGAAAATGCTGAGTTTTTATAAAAACTGTTTATTTTTATTTTTCAACAGATATAGAATTGTTTGAAAAAGGTAAACACTGGTCGAACTTGGAAAATGCACAATATACATACAAAATAACCGTCAAAAAGAAAATGAGCGCCAATGGATTGAATTGTCAATTGTAAATTGATTTAGTAACTTTAGGGCCCCTAGTCTAGTGTTTTTGTTGGTTTCTTTGTGACTGCCAACACATAAAATCCTATTCCACTAAGAGAGAGACAGAATCCGGTCACGTGGGGCTCGGGAATTAATAAAAGCCCTGTATATATATATATATATATATATATATATATATATATATATATATATATATATATATATATATATATATATATATATATATATATATATATATTGGCAGCACAGACCAACCTGACCTGTTATCCAGCCTTTAGAAGTGTTATAGAGTTTCTAAACTAAAGCGGTCAAGAAACTGCGAAAGCTAGGCCTATTACAACAATAAAGAGTATTTGTAAATCAACAGTTTTGTGAAGTCCCAACTACTCGCGATTTGATATATATATATATATATATATATATATATATATATATATATATATATATATATATATATATATATATATATATATAATCCTTATAGATATATAAACCATCTCAAACTTAACAAAGACTAAGATATAAAAGTTAATACTCATTACCTATTAAAGCGATTTATGTACTTACCTGTTCATGGCACTCTATGCATAATTAAACATTTATAATTGTTTCAGATGTGTAGATATAGATTGACATTTTGAAATGTCAGGCGCAACACTCGCAACACGAAATAATAATCACGATCGTAGTCATCTTTCAAACTAGTTAAACAGTAATTATGCCATTTTAGCAAATACAACATCCATATTCCTAGCTAAGAAATGTAGAGTTCGCTGCCAAGATTTCAACCTTTTCCAAATCATTTACGTTGAGCTTTTCATTACTTACAAAGTTGTGTCAGCGCATTGAATGATTTTACCAGGCTGTTTCAAATAAAGTTAAGTTTGTATTCATATTTTATACTACAAGACACATGTCGTAATTTACCTATTGATTACGCCTATTTAGTATAAATAGTCTTAATTTTAGTATATTTAGTATAGCACAATTTTGTCATTTGGGGTAATAGAACAACACTGATGTCATATATTATACGCATAACTCCGATTTGTTACTCATTATTGTGAACCCTCTTCTTTGATTTCTGTCTGTCTCGTACAAGAGTTTGTGGCTAATGGACTTTGCTTCCGAGGCCATTCCTAGACTAACACACACACACACACATTACGCCTATTGATTATTTATGACAAACCACATTGCAAATTGTTGAATATGAAGTTTATTTCCACCCTGAAGAATAATCTCTTGTGAGATACTAAGATGCAGAAGGTGAGCGCTTTCAAAACAAACTTGATTACTACAAAATTTAATTATTCTGTAAATTTAAGGAATGAGATACAGTTTTTGTAGTAAGATAATTTAACTCTTGAACAATAACAGTATATTAATACATTCAATTTGGGACACAATTTCTAGACCTGACGATTGTTTCCAGTTAGGTTTATACATCCCTTTGATGGCGAAACGATAGTTAGGTCTCAAAATATGGTCTGGTTAATTGTATTCCTCAAGATTGACTTATCAGTACTTCCAATCTACACTCAGCGATTATTTAATATTTCCTTGTATGGTTTCAATAACTGCTTTCATTTTATTTTGGCTGGTTACTTGGTTGCTAAGTATGTTATCGTAGCAACTAGGAACATGTTACTATTACTTGCCCAAATCGACTGACATTAAACCAGTAGCTTTAATTGTCACTTTATTCTTGTTATTTACGTTAAAATGCGGTTGAATAATGATTTTTCAAATTAAAAAATGCGAGGTATGGTGTGTCTTTATGCCCAGGAAAATTTTTTTCACGCAGAGCAGCACAGCGCTATTTTGAGCTTTATTGTGATAGACGGCAACCAAACCATAAAACTTTAAAACGCACTTACGATAGATTAGGTGAAACTGGCTCATTTCATCCCAAAAATAGGAATGCAGGAAGACCGATTGTAATTGCTGCTAAAATGGAAGACGAAATCATAGTTCGTATTGTAGAAGACTCGGAAACCAGCACGAAACGTGTTACTTCAGGAACTGGTATAAGCAGATCTTCGGTGTCCAGAATCATACGCAAGGAAAATCTGCATCTATATCATTTCACTCGAGTTCAGCAGCTTTTACCGCAGGACTTGCCAAGAAGACTTCAATTGTGCCAGTTTATGAGAGAACGCTGTTTATAGAATCCAATGTTCTACAAGAAAATTTTATATACTGATGAAGCCTCATTCACCAGAAGAGGTATGCTCAATTTACGGAATAACCATACCTATGAGAATGAAAATCCTCATGCTCTCCGCGAACATCATTTTCAACATGAATTTTCAATAAACACAATTTTATTGTGAAACCATTAGAACTGTCACCTAGGCTTAACAGAGCAACTTATCTCTTGTTTTTGAGATATTGTTTACCGATCATTTTATAAAATGTACCTTTAACTTTAAACAGTGACTATTGGTTCATGCATGTTGGTGCTCCAGCACAATATATCCGAGATATGCGAAATTATTTAGATGAAATTTACCCTCAAAGGTGGATTGGCAGAAGTAGTGTGCGCCCATGGCCAGCGCGTAGTCCCGACTTAAATCCGCTAGATTTTTACTTTTGGGGTTATTCGAAGCCACTGGTCTACAAAGATCAAATAAATAACGGTCAGCAATTACGGATAAAGATCGTACAGGGTGTTAATCGTATCATAGCTCAACAAAATTCATTTTTTCAAGTAAGAAATAATTTTAATAAACTAGTGCGAAAATTCATTGCCGTAAATGGTGATCACTTAGAGCAGTTACTCTAATGTGTTGTTGTTTTTCTTCTAAAGTTGCAGTTTAATTTTAGATTGGTTTAATTAGGTAGATTAATGCAATTTGTAACAATCTTTCCGATATCCATTTTGTTAACTATTTATTTTTACTTACTGGCGTTATACATGTTATTTTATTTAATGGCTTTGTTGAATTCTTAATAAAATGTTTCTTTTGACAAAGCATCTATTCCTGAATTAAATTAGGCAAAAACCAATTGATAACTGCAGTGCTATCGGGGCGGACGAGCCTTTAGGGAAAAAAATAATACCTGAGTTTTCATCAAAGTTTCTTTACCAACAATGTAAACCATTAGGAAATTTGGAAGTTATCTCCATGATATCTGGTCGAATTTGGTATAATAAATTATTCTTTGTTAGCTTCAAGCTATTTCCGCGACTATAGCCAATCACCAACGCCAGGGACCAGTTACATCTTACTGTCTTAGAAATTTCGCCAAAATCCTGCCTTTCTGTGAGAAGGGTAGCGATTTTTAATATGCCCAACATAGCATGTTACACGAGACTGACGGGTTTACTGCTATTCCGAAGGACGGAAAGGTCTAGGATTGCTTTAATGTTTTTACTACATTGATTAAGAACAAATATTATATTCATATTGTCATAAATGTATCAATTGAAGTATGCCAAGATACAAATACGTAAACAGAAACAAGTATGATGTATGTCACACGCTTTCTTATAAAATTCACAAAACACAAGTATTACGTATCGGTCTAAATTTATCTTAAGGCGACCTTTTACCAGATCATTTATCAAAAAAACAAAAAGATCATTATACGAGACTTGCATTAGGCTGGCCATCTCAAAAAGCAGCTATTCTCACGCAGACTGTTATATAAGACTAGCCTACTAGACTTGACCATATTGAGATTTCATTGTTGCAGAGAAAAGAGAGCATTTCCTAAAGCAATATATATTCCACATTGCCTGTGGATTCAAATCTAATTAAAATACACCTTCCCTGTTCTCAAAACGTCGTCATTTCATTTATAAAATCTTACAAACATCGCACCAAGAAAATTAATTGTTATATACCTATACGAGGCGCTTTCAAATAAAATAAAAATTATAATCAGTCCAAGTGTTTGTTTGATAGCTAAATTATCACTAATATTTATTGCTCTTTATACCATAGTATTGCTGTTGTTTAATTGATGTTTAATTTTTTGAAGTAAAAGAAAGAAGCCATCTTTTTTATAAATGTCGCAATTGTTACAACCACATAATTCAATGGAGCAAAATTGTTTCATGGTGCTTAAAAAACATGCGGCTAAAATTTTATATAACGAAACTAAATACTTTAAGCCTTTTTACCTTAATATTTTCGTCCTGAAGGGCCCCTGGACGCAAAAATGTGTCCCTGTCTATCCCGTACACATGATTTGGAAAAATAAAATTAAAAAAAATATAAAAAAATATATAAAAAAATAAAAAAAGAAAAAAAATTAAAAAATAAGGAAAAAAATAAAGAAAAAAACAAGGAAAAAAATAAGATTAATTAAAAAAGTAAAAAATATTAATGAAAAGAAAAAAAAGAAAGAAGAGGGAAAAAAACAAAAATTATTATATGTACAAATAAGTTTAGATATTGTATATTTGTATATAGGTAACATAGTTATAGTGTCTTCTGGATTATTAAAATATATTTGTGTATATAAAATAGCAAAAATCTGTGGCTGATGGAATTACTGTTTCAAGGTCATAAATACCACCACCACCTTAATATTTCATATTGTTGTGGCAGTTATTATATAATTCACCTAATTTTAGTTTTACCAGTACTTTATTTTAGCATCCCAAAAACAAGCTTTTGTAAAAAATATTTGCAGTACAAGACAAATAGGTAATTTATCTAGGGTAAGAAGAAAATTGATTTATAACGAAGCTGATCCCTCACGGACTCCAGAGGTACTAGCCAATTAATTACAAGATATTGCGGTTTAAAAGATTATATGATAGCCAAAACCAGAGATGAAAAATAAATGCCATAGCACGACTATTTTAGCAGCTTCTGTAGTCCACTCTAGGAACGTGTGCCTCTGAACTAAAGAGCCATGGGTTCGATTTCCAGTAGCGGACCATTCCAATTTTTCAGTAAATACTGTAAAATTAACATCAACCGAGTGTGTGGCATTTTATTTGAGCAAGTTAAATGCCTGCACATTCGGCCGGGTTATTTCTAATTATTTTCGCGTTACCTCGATATTATTCAAATTTTTTATGATCTAGCTCATAGACATCATTGACTTGATTGTTGTGCCATAAGATGGGTGTTTACTCGCATTTGAATAGCTGGAGATTATATGTCTTCGAAAATATGTCTGCCGAAACGGCATTCCAAAGATTATATGCTCCAGGGAGGACCGAAGATTCGTAACGAACCGTTCGATACGTGGGTAATTTGACACTAAAAACGTGTGCTTTTTGACTAGATTAACTTAACCGATTAAAGATCGCAAGGTGAGGTACTAACGAAGCAATTTCTAAAAAGCAATATCGATAGTAATATCGATAGAAGAGACAGAGATCTCTAATTTTTCTCCTGTGGTCGAGAGAAGTGAGCTTGCCTGTGATAGATGAATATTCTATAAGGCGAACGGCGCGTATCTAAATATAATCTAGGAGTGACACGTCTGTCTTTGTGGCAGCACCCAAAACATAAGAACAGTATTCCAACTATGGGCGTATTAATGGAGCGTCAAAAGCTGCTGTGATAAAAACAAACTTTTAACCTTGAACAGAAACCGAAGCTTATTTGTTTCTGCTTTATTAATAATTGGAAACATGCAAGTGCTAGCAGATATCGTCTACAACAGTTATACCCAATACAGATATTGTGAATTTTTTAGGCGGTATTTTGCCAGGCATCTGAAAGTCTGGACCCTACATGTAACTCTTAGGCAATTCCAGTTTTGCATAACACCAGCTGAGATTCTTGGGCAGGTCATTGTTCACGTCGTTGGATACTTCAACTCGCATTGATAAGGGGCTAGAAGCAAATATTGCTCTAGTCGATGTGCTGTGGAGAGTACTATTATTAGCGAGGCTGTGGATCTGATTCTTGGTTGTTGACAGTACGTCATTTATATGCTAAAAAAAGTGTGGAAATCAAAACGGAGCCCTGTGGAGTGAGGAGGTGCTGCATGCCAGTCGTGATCAAATGCTTTAGAAATATCCAACAAAATTGTATGTCCTTTTCCAAAATCTTTGAGAGCAGACCTCTAATGATGAGTGAGGTGTGTCAGAATATCGCCAGTAGATCGGTTTTGGCGAAAGCCGTATTGGTGATCACTTAGGATGTTTGATTTTTATGAGCTTACCTTTGTCTCCCTCTTTAGAGACAGGCTGAAGTCGAGCTTGTTTTCAGGAAGATGGAAATACCCCTATTATATAGGACATCGAAAAGAAGTGACACAAAATTGGGGTCAGTTCAGGAGCACACATTTTTAGAACAATTACTGGGATTCCATTAGGTCCTGGTGCCTTTTTGATAGCAAAATTTTCCACTTTGTGCCTAATAGTACGATGCCTGAAAAATATTGCTCCTGTTATTGAATTTTCATTAAGAAAATTAACTAATAGACAGGTCACTATGAGAATCTTTTGAAAAAAAAATTTCAGGTGATCGCGAATTTGTGTCATTTCATTTATATAGATATTCACAACAGTCGTGGAATGTGTTTAAATGGCAATTCTACTAATTCGGTAGTTAATTGTTACATGTACTTTTAATATAATATCCTGGGCATCAAGTCGGTGTTGAATATCATGTAAACAAAACGTTAGTTAACGTATGCTTAGATAGCTCAGTGGTAGCGTGCTTGTTTTTTACGCAGAGGGTTACGTGATCGATTCCAGCTCGATGAATGTATGCTTCTTTTTATTTATTTTGAGATTTGGAGAAACAATAGTGCACAGATTTCATAACTTTGTCACCTTTGACTCTGAAATTATAATTGTCAGTAGACATTATAGCGAAATTTTATTAAAAAGTATCACTAATAGAGGTATCGATGGTGAGACTTTGCAAACTTTTTTTTAAATCAGCGCGAATTTGGACCCACAAGATCCGAAACCAAGGTCCCTTTACTAATTAAATTTCAACCTTCTAGGTTTATATCAAGCGTGGAATCAGAAGCAAACGCACGGGCGGATAGGTCGGCTATTTTTTTTTTAGCGATAGAACGATTGCTTCATCATTTGAAGCCCGGAAGGGAAGGAGCTGCTGGTGAAATTTCTGCCCATTTTTATCATATGCCAGAAACGTCTGGTGTTGTTGGGACAAGAAATGATTTTGTCCCTTATTTATTGGTGAAAGTCATCTTTGGCTTAATCAGTTCTCTGTTTGCACTTGATCCTTGCTGATACAAAGGCGGGATGAGTTTTGCTGCGCCGGTGTTTGCGACAAAGAATAAAGGCAGAATTTTTAGTAACTGCAGCTTTTCGGCAAGCTTTATTGAACCAAGGTTTGGATTTGAAATTGGCGTATTTTGGTGAGTGGGGAATAGAGGTTGCCATGCATAATGAAATTATTTCAGAAATAGAGTTGTTGCATTATTTGGAAATATTAATTTGAAAAAAGACATTCGTCCACGGAAGCGAAGAATAAAAATTTCTTTGGCAAGTACCGTTCTTTTATTAATGGCTTGGATATGTTCGTTATCCAGGAAAATCGGACAAGGTTTTCCGGGAAATTATTGAGTTTTCTTTCAAGAAAAAAAGTTTTCTCCGAAAATTACCAGGCTATTTTAATGCAACTTGGGAGATACGTTGCCTTGAGAAAGGCCTTACTACATGCCAAAACTCATCTTTCTAAGTTCACAGAAAATTGAGTTATTCAAATTTGAAACATTTGATGAAAATTCACCACTATAACGCACTTGCTGCGTACCGAACTTTTTAAAAACTACTTATATGGGTTTACTGAACCTATTATTCAGGTTTTACTTTAGCTTAAGTTCACACATTCACCAGAATATCTCTATTTTATTATCACCTTCGATCTTTTTCTTTAATTTTCGCATCTCGGAGAGTTGTATTTAGTTATACTGTAATAATATATATCTCAGAGTTAACTCCTATCACTTTTGAATGCTTTATAATGAATTAGATCTGGTATTGAATAATTTTATTAATATTAAACGTTCTCCTAGATCCACGGCTTAATCCGACAAATTGCGCAACATTTATTTAATTAAGCAACAAATATACAAGCCGACAAATCCTCGAAACTATTTTAGAAACATAATAAATATGCTGAAAAATGTAAGTTCTGACAGCACGCGAATATTTTGTTGATATACAAGGAACACGTTCTACATGCAACGCATTCTTCCACCTTTATCTTATTTGAATAAATGTTCCAAAACAAGAATTGGAAGACACAGTCGGAATTTTTAGGTTTGCGGTATTTGAATCATCCTATCTTGAATAATTTATGTTACTCGAGCAGAAGCTTCCTTTATTTGCTGCCAGTTTCCTTAATGTATTGTGCTCTTAGAAGATTCCTTGCTTTAAAATATTTAAAGTGGATGATATATTTAATCGCTTCAAGGAAATCAAGATCGTGGTACCCTTTAAATTAACTAAAGTTTGGGGGAAATATATTCTGAATTGAGAATTCATAGTCTAAAACTAACTGGTTTTTTTCTTACACGGCTTATGGATTGGATCATATAAATTTTTCGAATATTCATTCATGTATTTCTGTTTATATGTATGTATTCACTTCGTGGCACTTTTTTATATATTTTTCAAAACAACTGCATCAGCAATAAAAAAGATCTAAACATATAAACAAATTGCCCCAATTTTTATATGCCATTAAAAATAAGAATCTCAGAAATAAAACAGATCTAGACCTGGAGCTCCAGGCAGAGTTTTGAAATTTGGTGCTACTTCTTTATCAGTCCCATTCGACCAAATACCTACTCTCTGGCTTCTATTCAAAATAGAACACTATGGAATTCGTGCATCTCAACTCGCTTAAAAAATATCATGTCATCTGCCAAATAAGCTTTAGCTTTGGCAACTACTTTGTTTCTTCTCCACATCAATGACCTCCTCTCTAGCACGTCCAACCCAGTTCATAGTTACGCGGACTACAGCACCCTCCTCTCAAATATACAATATTCTAAGCCTGTCTCTTTAGCCGAATTAGATGCGGATGGCAGGCTCATGGAGAGTTCTGTCTCTGTGGATCTCCAAGAAATATTAGACTGGGGAAAGAAATCTTGTACATCAACTCCACCAAACATCAGTCTTGCTTTCTATCTCATTAGAGATACACTTGCCCTAGACCCATCACAATGAACAACCAAGTTATTCAAAGTAATGAGTCCTTTTCACTTGTTGGCATTTCTGTGGCACCAACAGGTCACAACAATTGCAGCAGCCGCTGCTAAAAAATTAGGTTTCCTTTTCCAGGCTCGCGAATACTTTTCACCAGCTAATCTCTATACCTTATATACTTCACAAATAAGGCCAAACCTCGAATACTGCTCCCATATCTGGGGTGCCGCTGCCGCTTCTACACTCGCTATCCTGAACTACATTCAGAAGAGAGCTGTACGTCTCATCGGTGACCATACCCTCACCCAAAGGCTGCCATCCCTTGCCCACCGACGTGCCGTTGGTGACCTCTCTCTCTCTTTTATAGATATCTGCACGGGCACTGCTCAGAGGAGCTTTCTTCCATAGTTCCTCCACCTGCTGCCCCCAACACATCTACCAGGGGAACAGAGCGAATGCACCCTTTTACTGTCGAAGTCCTCAGACATAGAACATCTTGTTATGCGCGCTCTTTTGTCCGGAGGACTTGCAAGTTGTGGAATTCCTTGCCGGCACATGTTTTTACTTCTCCTCGGAACCTTCAAACCTTCAAGTCCAGAATTAACAAGTTGCCTCTTTCCTCCTTGTCGACACCCACAGTACGATAGTATTTAGGTTGTAAGCCCTAGTGATGTGTTGTTGAAATATTAAAAAAAAAACGATGTTTATACCGACAAATACTTTTTTTGGTTGTGGCCACGTTTTATCCAGAGTATACCGTCAAAATTGCAGGTATTGCAGTCTAGTAAATCCTCATTGAATGGTGAGGGCACTACTCAACACTATGGTAAATTAATTATGTGGGTCATAATTGTCGACAGAAGAATGGTAGCGCTCTACTTCTTTAAAGGAACCCTGACTAGAGAAAGATGATTTAGGTTTTGCAAAATAACTGTTCCACTGCTTGCAGCACTTCTTGCAACAACAATAATCCACGCCTTTCACGGCTCATTCCCACACTATGCGCGCCTGTTTGAAGTTTTCTGGACAACTGCTTTCCTATGAGGTGGATTGTCAGGCGAGGACTGCTATAATGGCCTGCGACATCACCTGATCTTACACCTCTAGATTATTTTTATGGGGTTGTTCAAAATTCAAGGTTTACATCAAGAGACCACAAAATTAAGCTTAACTGTAAATTCACAATTGTTACAATCGGAGAGGCGTAAAAGCGCAAGCTCCGTGTATCAACTGATGTTAGGAACGTTATAAATCACACGTCTTCTTACAAACCAAAATAGATTTCGAAATTTTTTTAAATCTGTGGGGTAACATATTTCTTGTATCGCTAATTAGCTATATTTTCTCGAAAATACCCTAACGTTGCTTTAAAATCAGAAATGAACCTCCAAACATGACTCAACTATTAAATTTTGACTTATTAAACCATTACACCAATCTTTCACATGGTCTGATTTATGACGAATAAAGTGTTTTTCCTCAATTTAGATATGCCAACGATTTTGAACCCGCTGTTATAAAATTATTAATGTGGGAACTACGCCTTTCACTTTGAAATATTTTTCATACATGCAAATCTGCTTTATCTCAATCAATCTTCGAGATAATAAGTGATGATTTCGTCTGCTCCAGTTCATGTCGAACAAATGTCTAAGATGAATGACTGCACTTTCATCAAGTCGGCTTTGAGATGCTGCGTGATCTTTAGATGGCGAGATAACAGCGCTATTGCCGGTGTTACCAAAAAATCACAGGTTTTTTCAGACAGGTAGTTTCCTTTTTTTTTAACCGGTATATAATTTTTCCCAAGAAATTTTAAGTAGAAGCTATAGTATCTAAATCCTAAAAATTATATGCTAGGTCCAGAAATTTTCTTTTACAGGAATACTTTTTAACAAGCTAGGTACTATTTACAAATAAAACTACTAAAATCAATTTCTTTTTTCTAAAATTGTGTATTCACAACAAAAGTTAAATCGTTTTGAAGAAATTTAAATGAAGTACTAATTTATATAAACCCTATAAAATGTATGTTAAATCCATTCAGTTTCGTTAACAGAAATACTTTGTAACAGGGTTGGTACTTGATGCTAAATTATTTCCGGGGTATTTTTGTGGTCAAACTTACTTAGTGAATTGCTTAACGTTGCGCCAGCCATAGCTGCTGGCTTCGTTAGTAGATGTACTGAAACTGACAAGACATCGCACTGGTATCCCTTGCTTCATCCATAGGTTACCAGGGTTACCAGAACGATGTCTGTCCAGTTTCAGTTGGTTGAATGTGACCGTTTCTAAGATTCTGCATGGACATCTCGATATATGAGGCCAGCGCAATATGGGTTCCGAGAATGCTAACGCCACCGCAAAAATTAGAACGAGTGGCTAGTTATGGTGCTTTTTTGGACCGCTCTAGTATGAGTCAGATTGTCCTGAAGATGAAACGTAGGTTCATCGTTATAATCCCGAGTACATGCAAGGTTCTATACACTGGCAAAATAATGGTGCACAGCTACGAAGACAGTTTAAAAATTCACATTCCACATACCGCTGGGAAGGCGATTCTCTGTTGAGACACAGAGGGAACCTTACTAAATTATAAAAACAATGGTGGCTCCATAACAAAGATATACTATGCAACACCTGTAAACCGTTTGAGAGACTGCATCAAAGAAAACAGAGAAGGGAAACTAAAATGGTGTAGCTCATGCACGAGAACACGCCGCGCACCTCAGTCCACTTGTCCGTCTACAAGGCAGGCTTCAAATGTTAAACCACCTACAGCCCCGACTTGGCCCCCAGAGGCTATTAGCTCCTCCCTAAAAAACCTGCATACAAAAAATCCTAGCGATGTAGGAGTAAAGGTTTCTGCGTATTTTGAAGGCAAAGGAAACGAAATTTATAAAATATGCACAAATTAATTTACACATCTGAAAACTGTTCACAGCTACTGCGACAGCTACTGATGAAGACATCTTCGTTGTCCTCATACGTATCTGGCCCATAACTTTCTGTTAGTACATATATGGAAAAATATAGTTATCTATTTTTATTTGTTCTGTTTATTCTCATTCCGCTAATATAAAAATGCACCCTTGTGCCTTCAAAGTCGGGCAACATGACAAACAAATCCAAAGTATTTTCAAACATGAGAAATTTTGATTTTCTTGTGTTACTGTGACATGTGGCAACAGTGTAGATAGGTGATTTTGACGGTGATGTGTGTAGTGCTCACTCGGTTCACTTATGTCCGGCTAGAGGGCTATTAAATCACCTTGCTGTAAAACAAGTAATCGTGATTATCTGAGTATGGGAACGCGCTTTACTTTTAGATGAAATCGCACTAATTAACTGGAAGTAAAAACATGATCCAGTTATTAAACGTAAAACGTTATTTATGGTCTGATAGAACTCCTCATGGGCGTAGGGAAGCTGTTAATATCAGTTTATCATTGAACAGATATTCTCTTAAACTCTATTTTAATTAGAAAGATGCATCAGGAAGCCCATGGAAATGTGAATGCATTTTTTGCTGTCCCACTAAAAACGTTTAAAGTCACACAGACGGCTGAAAAGCTCATGGCGATTCTTCTATAATTTATTTATTTATTTACTTATTGAATACATGCCCAACAGGATAATGCCATTAATAGGGCACCATAAAAAAAGAACAATATGTAACAAGATGAACAAAAAATACTCCTAAAAACAAAACTAAAATACTGTGCAAAACATCACAAGGCAGAAATTCCACAAAACAGTACATATAATGGTCCTAATAACCGACAAAGTAAGATATAGCCACCCTACGAATAACCGCAGCCTTATCCGAATAGAAGTCGCACAAATTTGCAATGTCATTAAAGTCAGAGCTCATTGTATACACAGGTGATTTCATATACGTGTTAGTGCCTGGTATTGGATGCTTAAACACTCTCACCACTCTAGATGCAGCCTGTGGAACTAAGAAATTTATTTGCATCAATAAGTCTGGACAATCCACTTTACCATGAAACAAGTTATGCAGGAACATCACAGATGCAACTTTTCTACGCGAATACAAACTGGGTATGCCAGCTTGCATCAGCAATTGTCCATGATTGCATCCCCTCTGTGGGTAGGTATCAGATGCCCTATATACAAGGTGTTTTAAAAACTTACGCTAAACATCTTCCAGAGCACCAATATAAACACTAACTCCATCCAAAGCTTCACTTACATACTGTGTGAACAGGGATAAATAATGAGACACAGGCACTCATACGAATCGATTACTCTGTATATAATTAGCATTTGACACATGATACTTCCCGTTTCCAACCCTGACCTAACCTCACAGTGACAACACTCTCTTGCTCAAAATGAGTTTTTAAATAGCTTTAAATGACAGGAAAAGTAGAAACTCATTATCATAGTACAGTTAAAATAAGGCGTCAAAGTACGCACTGTTTTAGAAATGTATATTTATGTTGTGTCAATGTTTGTTTTTGGTTTTACACCAGTTTGTGAATGCATAAACAGTTTTCTGGAATTTTAATAACAGAATTAAATCTTAAATAAATGTTGAACCGTCAAATTGATGTACATACAGTTTTTAAAAGAATAAATATCTGAAAGTGCATAACAGCGACCTCTATCGAGAAATGGTTAAGATTCTATTGGACAGAATTGTGACTGGGTCCATTAACTTTCGTTGAATTACTGAATATCGTCGCACCGGGTGGCGTTAGTGGTCGTTATTAACTTTTACCGCTAGTACTGTCAATAGCAATCGAGGGATGATTCATTGAGCTTTACATCTTTGATGCAAATTCAGTTTATTGTACAGTGAAGAGCTTCTTTAAGATTAAGGAAGCTTGTATTCCTAGATATTAAATTTCAAGTATAACCAAAGTCTGGTTTGTGTCTGGCAGTCGTAAGTGGGTAGTCTCAAAAACATTGCCAGCCATATTTAGGGTGACATTACTTTAGGGTTATTATTGATTTATATCTCTTTACTTTAATTAATTTCAATGTATTCTGGTCTTAGTACTTAACCCTGTAAACAAGTGATTGATAATCTTAGATGAAAAGCGCGTTCCCGTCTGTGCTCAAAGTTTTTTTTTTCAGATAATACAATACCAGGATCAAGCAAAATGGTAAATGCTTCTATGTTCTAAATTTATTTGGTTTAACTTTTCCGAAGTTTAAATGTTTCAAAGTAGGAATTAATTTATTAAAGTCTTTTTTGTATCAGCTTGTGATCAAGAACACCTTTATAAATTTACTAGGAGTCTTTCAAGGAGCAAGGGTGCAAATTTTAAATATATACTTTGTTTATTTATTGAAATTGTATGTTGTGTTTGAACAGTATATCCAATAGTAAAATTAATAGCCACATCTGGGTTTCTATTTTTATAATTATTTATGTTTTTCATCTGCAGTGTTTGCGAACTATGCTTTACGAAAAACTTAGGAAAAAAAATAACATAACCAATAATTGAAAAATAGTTTCTGAATTACCTGCGCTACTGATTAACTTAGGCAAATTATGCAGACAAGTATATATCCAAACATACTCATTATGGTGTTCGTGGAGTGAGCATTAAATTGTATAGTAATTACAAGAAGCTGGGTTTATACCTTCTAGATTCAAGTGTGATGCCTTCCACAGCATAACCAACAGGTGTCCCAGGAAAACCTTTTTTAAAAGATTGATCTCATTGTACATCTACCTGTTTTTAAATACCATTTAAAATATAGTACATTTGCTAGAATTATAAATACCTATAAGTGATTTTTCAAATTAAATTATTTTGATAAGAATCGCCACCGGGAATGTTAAAACTTGACGCTTTGGCTCCCGCTTTGGAGACATTTTCACAAAAAAAAAAAAAAAGAAACCATGAAAGACATGTATTTTAAGACATCTGTCTACTCTTTGGGCTGGTAGATAATTGTGGGTTAGATCGTAGTTCAATTCCGAGGCCTAAAAGTAAAGTAACTGCTTAGTATTGGACTCAACTACTTTTAGTTAAAATTCGCTTAGACAGCATTGGGCAAAAATATACATTCTATCTGAGCTCAGCAGAAATTACATTGATGGTTTTAAAATTTCACGGCCAAATAGCCTGAAAATCATTTAGCATTCTAAGAAGTTACATTGCCTTGAAAGCAGATATATAGTATAATACAAGACTTTAAAAATCTTGTACAATTCAACCCCACCAAAACTAAGTCTTGCTTTCTTTCTCACAAGAGATACACCAGCACTAGACCCATCACAATGAAAAACCAAGTTATTCAAATTAATGAGTCCTTTTCTCTTGTTGGCATTTCTGTGGATCGAAATCTCAATTGGCACCAACATGTCACATCAATTGCAGAAGCGGCTGCTAAGAAATTAGGTTTCCTCTTCCGGGCTCGCAAATACTTTTCACCAGCTAATCTCTATACCTTATATACTTCACAAATAAGGCCAAACCTTGAATACTGCTCCCACATCTGGGGTGCTGCTGCCACTTCTACACTCGCTATCCTGGACCTGGACTCCATTCAAAAGAGAGCTATACGTCTCATCGGTGACCCTACCCTCACCCAAAGGCTGCCATCCCTTGCCCACCGACGTGCCGTTGGTGACCTGTCTCTCTCTTTTATAGATATCTGCACGGGCACTGCTCAGAGGAGCTTTCCTTCATAGTTCCCCCACCTGCCGCCCCCAACAGATCCACTAGGGGAACAGAGCGAATGCACCCTTTTACTGTCCAGGTCACCAGACATAGAACATCTTGTTATGCCCGCTCTTTTGTCCCGAGGACTTCCAAGTTGTGGAATTCCTTGCCGGCACATGTTTTTCCTTCTCCTCCGAACCTCCAAACCTTCAAGTCCAGAATTAACAAGCTGCCCCTTTCCTCCTTGTCAACACCCACGGTACGATAGTATTTAGGCTGTAAGCCCTCGTGGTGTGTTGTTGAAATTTAAAAAAAAGACTATTCTGTCGATTAATTGTATTTTATCTTATCGGCCACAACTTTTAAATTATTTTTCAAAAAGCGACACTAGTTTAATTTCACCTTTTCAGCTGATTCTTTAAACGTAATAAAGTTATTTGAGAAAGTTGGGCAGAGATGCAGCCTTTGTAGACACTTTATCTACGATTTAAAAAGATGTAAAATTTCTAGCTATATAAAAATCGACTGACTAGATTTTGAAATATTTTTATAAAAACTAATAACGCACTTGCTGCGTTGGTGTTTTTCTTTAATCGAGATTATACAGGGAAGATGTGAAGATCAGAATCTTTAAAGAAATTTTTAGAAGGTTTGGCAATCTGGAAGATAAATAGTTTGGTCTTTTACAAAACACCTGTGTGTTTACGGCTACAGTGTAAAATTCTTCATCTAATGTCAGTATGGTTCACGAAGTGCTTACGTGCTTTCAGTTTAATTACGGAAGTTGCTCCTTTTACGGCCCGCTTTATTTTATTACCCATATATGTTGGTTACAGCCTTTACTTTTTAACACATTCTTGATAATTTGCTTTTAGATATGAGATTCTAAAAATCTCCTGTAAAAAAGCATTATTATTTTTAAAAAAAACAGTATCTACTACGCGTGCTTGCAATGCTTCGAAGCTGTAAAAAGTACCTGTTCAACAACTAAGAAACTGTCAAAATAGAAATAACTTATTGCACCAAAGCAAATAAGAATGTCTAAAAAGAAATTAAATCCCACCTTAATTGATTTTCTTTGGTTTCAGAGCGTTTCCTCTAAATAATATTGTCAAGATAATAGTGTGCAGAATATACCCAACAATTTTTGCCATTCTTCCAATATCTTTCTGTGTCCAACAATTATTGCCTTTCTCCCAATATATTTCGGTGAATCTATCTCCTTTTTATTTCCTTAGCACGTTTTATTTGTCTTTCTATACTTTGTGACATATATTTTTTTATATTTCAACAACACACCACGGGGGCTTACAGCCTAGATAAAATCGTCACGTGGGTGTCGACAAGGAGGAAAGAGGCAATTTGTTAATTCTGGACTTGAGGAGGACTGGAGAAAGAAAAAACATTTAACCACATTTTAAAAGCATCTTTTTTATTAACATCCTGGCTGTCTAAAACTTGGTTTCTCGCGACAAATAGTAGATCCAAGTTTTTTATTTAACGTGGGTCTATTTCCGCGACTATGGCCAATCACCGACGTCAGGGAGCTGTTTCACCTCAGTATCCTGGAAATTTTGCCGAGTCCCAGGTTTTCTATAAGGAAGGTAGGGATCATTAACGTGCCCAACATTGCATGTACACGGGTTCAACGGCTTTACGCCCCCTCCGAAGGGCAAAACGTGCAGACATTCAACTTGATCAAATACAATGCCAAAGGTGCAATTTAAAATAGTTATTATCCAAAGAGTTATTATGTATATCTTTATTATTTTGTTTTGGTCCTATTCACCTTAAATTTAATTATTTTTAAGTCACTACTCAAACATTTGAAAAGAGTATTTAAACATATATTATTTAATGTCTATGTATATGGTATTGATGTATATTATGACAAAATGCGTTTTAGTGAATTTTCGTAGAATATATATATATATATATATATATATATATATATATATATATATATATATATATATATATATATATATATATATATATATATATATATATATATATATATATATATATATATATATATATATATATATATATATATATATATATAGGTATCACACCGATAACTCAAAAAATAATGGGCCGATTTTGATAAAATTTGGCATGTACCTTTCTTTTGTAAATGGCTTGGATAATTTCGTTAGTCAGGAAAATCGGACGAGGTTTTCCCGAAAATTTTTGAGTTTTCATTCGAAAAAAATTCTTATCTCAAAAAATAATGGTCCGATTTTAATAAAATCTGGCATGTACCTTCCCTTTGTAAATGGCTTTGACAAATTTGTTAGTCAGAAAAATCGGACGAGATTTTCCGGGAAAATTTTGAGTTTTCATTTTAAAAAAAATTTTATCTCAGAGAATAATTGGCGTATTTTGATAAAATTTGGCATGTACCTTCCTTTTGTAAATGGCTTTGATAAGTTCGTTAATCAAAAAAATCGGACGAGGTTTTCCGGGAAAAATTTTAGTTTTTATTTGAAAAAAATTTTTTTCTTAAAAAATAAAAAATCTATGATAACCAAATTTGTTATGTAGGTTTACGATATAAAAAGTAAACTATACACGAATTTAGATTTCTATGTTACCAGAAAAAAAAGTTATAATAAAATATTTTGTGCCAGATCATTTCTATGAAAATTCACTACCATAACGCACTTGCTGCGTCCAGGCTTTTATTGATAAACAACTTTGTTTTCTTGTCTATGTTTGTTCTTTTATTTGCAAACTACATAACCAGACGGACGTTGTCCTGTTTAAATTTCATAATGTCGAACGACATTTGCGCACGCATCGAGATAAATCAAAGAAGAAATCACTTTCAGTTTTCCCTAACTTTCCAACTTTGCCGGCAACTTTTACATTTTCTTTTCCTAAAAACCGTGTTCAGACTATTATGAATATTTTTAAATAAAATTTGCCAAATCGGTCCAGCCGTTCTCAAGTGATGCGCTAATCAACGAGCAGCACTTAATTTTTCTTTATGTAGATAAGTATAGGTTTTGTGCTGTTATAACTTCTTACAGTTTGTACATGTATGTGTGAGTAAATTTATTTTATGTAACATTATAGTTTAGTCTATATTGTTTAAGTGTTTCTGTGTTATTTCATACTTTGTCTCTTTTTATGTGTTTGACATTGTTAATTTTCCTTAATATTATTTATATCTTTGTCGATACCCATATCCTGTATTCACAATCTTAAGGAGAAATAAAGGTTAGTATTATTATCATTGTTTTTATTTTATCACTATTATTAATAGTATTATTTTAAGTACTGTTGCTGGTGTTGTTGTTAACTGTTTTTTAATTAACGAAACTTCCAGATTATGTATCGTTTAAGGATGACTGTGGAAATAATATTAGGAAACAATATTTCGTACATACAATCGGCACGTTCTGTCGACTACTTTATTAGATTCTCCATGTATGTAAAATACATTTAAAATGTCAGAGTTTGTATAATTTTGCATATCATTCTTTATATTATTTATATTAAAATTGGTCAATCCAAGTGTCTACAAATAACAACAGTGAAGCAGTACGATTAACATACATCAAACATAATTTTATTTAACAAGCTGTACGTGTTTCCTAGTGTCATTTTTCCAGGAATTTTTAAGGAACAATTCATACATTGTATCCACATGTTTCGGTAGTTCTAAGAAGAACAATAATATAACTTTAAAAAAATTAGTATAGAAGACCTAAAACCGATCGAATGAGAAAGAAATTCTACATTCGATAATGGAAAGGTATGTGGGTGTCCCATTTGAAAAACATTTCTTATGAAAACTTGAACCTGAATTGGCATCCAATTTTGAGCCACCTGTATAAAACTAGATGCCATCCTCAGTGTTTGTGAAAGCCCAAAGGCTGATCTAGTTTCTCTGCAAGAAATCATCCGTCTAGCTTTAATATTTTTGAAGATATCAAATTTTTGATGAGCAATTGTGGTTTTTTTTTTAGTCAAAATATCTTTTAAATAGTTAAGTATTAACTTAGATATAGAAAATATTAGTGAAGGTCCCCCTAAAATGACCTGCAGGATCTCAAAATCCAAAAATATATGAAGTGTTCTAATTCAATTTATTAATTAATTTACTGTTTTTAGCACAAAAAAACTTGTTTTTATTGAGAAAAGCCGAAACTCAACTTATAATACACATTTCAACGTAATCTACATCGGGCAAACTTCCATAAGTTTTAACCCCCGATACAAATAACATTTTTTGCACTTAGAAATAACCACGGCAAGAAATCTATATCTGCAGAACATATTACGGAAACTCAACATAAGCCTGCAGAATATAACAGTCACAACACTTGTGTAATGACAATCGCAAAATTGATTTTTTGGAAGCTTTAGAGTTAAAAAAGCGCAACGGAGAACAGCTGCCTTGTTTTAAACACTGTAACAGGTTTGATGGTTTCCGCTTTCTTGAAAACTCTTCTATTTAATTAGATACATTTACTTTGTATATGCCAATGACCTTAGTAGTTGAGACACCATTTTTTTCAAAATGGAAAAAGAATTAAATACATCAAACGGAATACGTCTAACCCTATTTTTAATTACTGTTAATTAGTTATTTTATCATTGTAATTGTTTTTAGGGCTAGATGCACAATTAGAATCGTAGACCGGATTGGCTCTAATTTGAGCTCATCAGTACGGTATACTAATTGCAGCGAAAATACACCTATAAAGTAATACGGCTATGGTAGCCAGCCTCCCAACACTAAGTGAGATATAAGACAAGAAGCACGTGCCGCCACCTCGTTGCGAAACCAAGTAGTATGTTGCCACGGCGGCTCCAAATAACACGAAGTGTTAAATAGTAAACTTAGTGTTGGAAGGCTGGCTACCATAGGTGTATTTTCGCTGCAATTAGTATGCCGTACTGACGAGCTCTAATTAGAGCGAAACCGGTCTACGGTTCTAATTGTGGTAAGAATTCATCTAACCTTACATACTTTGTCCCTATATTAGGGTAGCAATGGGCCAGTCCTGACAATTTATTAAATTCTTAGTTGGTTGTACATAGTCTCTATTTTATAACATTTTGTGTTATTTGGAGCTGCCGTGACAATATACTACTTGGTTCCACAACGTGGTGGTGGCACGTGCTTCGTGTCTTATATCTCACTTAGTGTTGTAATTGTTTTATTGGTTATTATGGTTTGGATAAGGCAAGTTTATTTTCATGTTAAAAGTTGACATATTAAACACGCCATCTGTCATTTTTCTTTTATTTTTTAAGAAATTTTGGATCGAAATACCCTAACGTTGCAATGAATTTTTATTTATAGGTGTCATAATTACAAATAAATTAGTTCAATTTTCTGACTGACGGTGCCGTAAAAGAAGAAACATGTTGCAGAGAATAAAGCAAGTCCTTGTGAAGTCAGATAAGAAATCTCCAAATCTGTATCTTAAATAACTAGGTTGACAGCAACTTTTAGTATGACCAAAAGTTCCAGCGGAATAAGCGTATTTTCATTTAAAGGATCAGGGAAGGTTTTTTTCCTTCACTCAGGGCTCGTCCGCGGCCTTGCTGCCCCGATAGCACTGCAACCTTTCGTTTATTGTGCATGCCCTTAGCCTTTTTACTCTACTCATTTCAACATCACTGTGCCTTGAACTAGTCTGCACAGCGAGTGGTAGGGTGAAGTTTTATATTGCTCTGTCTCCGGTCTAGACTGACCGTAGATCAGTTGTATTTTGCGATCCAGAGGTTTACACTCGCACAAGATGTGCTGGGCTGATTCCACCCCCTCGCCGCAGAGTCTGCATTCGAGGTTTCCCTCGAACCGCCCCATTTATGCAGGTGTTTCTTGACGACCATGTGTCCCGTCAAGAGACCTGTTATGTTTCTGAGCTGTGCTCTGCTAAGATTTAGCAGCTCCACAGCTCTCTTTGAACTGGGTTTGTCAATTATTGACTTCCCATGTCTGAGCTCTGGACAGTCTGCCTAGTACACTTTGCGTTGGTTTCTGATGCAGGACTTAATGGCTTCCCTGGCAGTGCTCTTTGTCACGCTCAGAGCCGGTTCTGGTCCCATAAATGGTTCTGCTGACCCTCTCTCCGCGAGACTGTCAGCTTCTTCATTGCCTTTGACCCCCGAGTGACCCGGCACCCAGATGAGGGTGACGTTATCAGAAAAGGTTACCTAGCCCAGCAAATCGTCAGTTAGAACTCCACCCACATACCCACATGTATAACTAACAAGCCAATTGCGTGAAAAATTCTGTATAAAATCATATTTTACAATTTATAATATCAACATTTTTCACTTTTTCAAGAACCTTAAGAGTATTTATTTTGTGCTCAAGCTTCCTCACTCCTATTGTCTTAATTAACAGCATTGTCTTCACTATGTAAAAACTGTAACCTGTGATGAACACTGATAAGTACACTTGGAGAACCCCAATCACCACAACACATATTTTGTAAAGACCTTACTTCACTAACCACGTTATCATCACCAGAGGATGAAAAATTCTTCAGAATGATGATGCTCACGTGGTTAGTGAAACGATCGTAAGGTCTACAAAATATGTGTTGTGGTGATTTGGGTTCTCCAAGTGTACTTATTGTCTTGTTTCTTGGTCGGATCTAAATCAAAACTGACCGTGATAATAATGATAATAATAAGTTTATAGATCTGGTAAGCAACTTTTTTAGGTTGGCTTTAGAAATAGGCTATACCTACAAAGAACAAACTCCTATATATTCTTAACCTTTTATTAAAAGTTACTTATTTTGGCATTATTTTTATTACAGAGGCAACAAGAAGAAATTGCCCAAAGAACATTAGCATTACGTAATGAGGTGACAGATCAGCAAACTGAAAGACTGGCTACACACAGTCGAGAAGATTTGCATCAGAGTTTCTCCATGGTAAGTGTCGATATCATTTAACTTAAAGTATTTGATAAAAGAAGATTGAGTATTCTGTTTTGTCTATTTACCATTTGAACCGCGAACTACGAGAGGTTTAAACAGCATTTTTAAGTAAGCCAATTAACAGCTAAAGTTTTCTACAAAAAAAAATACATTAAAAACTTTGTTAGGTAACCCAAAGGATAAATATAAAATCACAGAAGTGTCGCGAATCTATCAAATAGGTTGTAAGGATTGTGAACTTAAATATGTTGGGCAAACTAAAAGAACTATTGAAGCTAGATTTAAAGAACATTTGACGCAGATAAAATATGGCACTATTGATAAATCATGTGTTGCTCAGCATATTTGGGATAATTATCATAATGTAAATAAAGACAATCTCAAGTTAGTCAAAAATGTCAGGCAGTGCCGTCAGCTAAAGGCTTACGAAAGTGTATATATATATATATATATATATATATATATATATATATATATATATATAGTTAGAAATTAGAACAAAAGTGTTTCGATGAATGGAGTAGGTCCGGTTCTATGTAGTCCATTGTTCGAACTGTTATCCTAATAACCAGCGTGTCCCTCTTAGATTGAGTATTTGATAACGACACACAGTATTACAAAGGCAGGTATCCAGTTTTACTTACAGGGATTTAAGACTCAACAGAGGAGGTCTGCATGTATGCCTTCCAAAAGGCCGCTGTTCACATCTGCTTGGGAAGTAACATATAAATCGTGTATCTAGTCTTTAGTCACTTAGTTTATTCATCCTCTGATGACGATAACTTTGTTAGCGAAACGATCGCCAGGTCTAAAAACTGTATTGTGATAAATTGGTTTTTCCAAATTGTACTTATCACTCTTAATCACAGGTTTAATTTTCACTCATTGTAAAAGCTACACATCTGGCTCAGGCAGCTGTAATTTTTTGTTCTTGCATGGAAAAAACATATAATATTTTCACCAACAAAAATACCTTTATTTCAACAGTTTCTTTGTACTTATATTTATACTTAACACTTAATTCAATAGACCCTTATAAGATTTGCAATACGTTAGACGCTAAGATATACTTTATTTAGTTTTATCAACTTCATTCGACTCTTTATTTAGAAAGTAACTAAAATTTCAACTTCCTAATTTATTTCTACCCTTTACGCCAGCAAGCTTTGCCGGTGAAAAACTAAAAATAGAACGCTACCCAAGTCTATAAGATGTTACGACGTCATAAATTTGCGTCCAAGCACTTAGCTCTTGCCTAGTAAACGATATCACGGGAATGCCGTCGGTGTCGACTCTTTTTTGTTAATTTGAGTTTTAAATAAATAATTTAGAAAGTGGATGTCATTCATTTACCAATATTTATGTTTAAAAATCTACTACCCGAACAACAAAAAAAAGACCGTAGTAAGGCGATGTCATGTTGTATTATATTCAAGCGGTACTCAGAGATTTCAACGATCACATAAGAAACGAACCAGTTGATCAAATCTGTTCTGTCATAGCCTTCTCAGTTTGTTTAAAATTATGTAACTGTTAAGCTGACATCTTCTCTTGCAACTGACACTTGTTGTGGTGGTTTTTACGGTATATTATGTACAAGTACATGATAATTATTTTTGTCGGTGTGTCAGTTTAATATAATTTATACGAGTAGCAGTTGTATAGGCATATCTTTGAACTTCTACCTTTCAAGAGATAAGCAGGAACAGTTTTATCCTTAAGACATAATATAATTATAATCAGTTTTTCTTATTTGTTATTAAAATATTGCAAACCAATACTTCCAATCCTAGCATATGTATATGCGTCCGTAACAAATCTACGTAGATTTCTGCTGATCTTTTTATTGCTTGAATACTGCAACATACTTCCCACTAGAAAAAGTTTAGTTTTGTCAGTATGCAATTAATATTTAAAAAGAATTCACCATTGCAACAAATAATAAACATTTCTTACCTTTTTAGTGAATTTTCTTAGAAAAATACTAAAATTGAATGTTGTATATATATATATATATATATATATATATATATATATATATATATATATATATATATATATATATATGTATAGGTTTCACACCGATAATCCAAAAAACAATGGTCCGATTTTAAAATGAAATTTGTCAGGTACCTTTTGTCGGTGGCTTGGAGAATATATATATATATATATATATATATATATATATATATATATATATATATATATATATATATATATATATATATATATACATTATAGGCATATAAAGTCTGAAACCGACCTCGGATTTGGGTTCCAGGGGTCCTAAATAGCGCTCATTTGTAGAAATTTTTTCAAAATTCAAAAGGCGTGATCTCCTCATTAGTGATTTTTTAAAAGAAAATTCACTAAAAGGAGAACAATCATACATATATATATATATATATATATATACACACATACATAAAACCTTAAATGAATAAAATTGACACGTTAAAATACAATCTGGATAAAAATAACACATTTGATCTCAGCGAGTGCATAGACTAAATAAAAATACTAGCAACAAGCAAACATCAAATATCACGGCTTTAGAAACATTAGGCAACTTATTGAAATATCTTAGTCTAATATAATAGGGAGACTTTTCAAATCTAGCAGTATAATGTAAAGGGGACCTCAGTTCTAAGCGATTTTTGGTAGGGTAAAGATATATTTCAGTATTCCGCTGAACTATTTAAAACCAAATATGAATCTTAGTATCTTTCCTGCTGTATAAATATTCAGCCAAACTGGACCGCACCACCCCAGAAAACCAGATGATATGGCAACACCGAATAAACAAGAGCCTAATAGACAATAATAAGATTTTTAAGATATATAATTATGCACAATCCGCACCAGCTACTATGTTTATTAGATGAAACGTTTTATACTAAAAATTTCAGTTTCTTACGTTCATATCGAGAGTTTCTGGGACATATATCTATCAATTATACATACAGTCAGTCAGTATTAAATATTCTTATTTTTCTGACATAATATCGTCTTCTATTAATGTAAATGACATATCATTTGACGTGCGAGTATTCAGTGATCTATGAAAAATAAAAGTGAACTTGTAATTGCTTTACTGGTTTAAGAGATAGTTCAATTAGATTGGACACACGGCGATGCTTGGTTCATAAGAAAGGAGGAAGTATATTATAATTTAGAACATATAGAGTATTTTATGTTTGAAAAATAACATGGATATTGTGAATCCGAGAATCTTTTGATCTACTTGTTCGCAATAATAAATTTGTTAAAATTAATTCCTTTATATAACGACTTGTATGTATATAAGTAGATGATTGTAGCCATATAGCACATCTATTTTCAAGCATCATACATTTTTTTAATGTTGTAGATTACTAAACTGATATTTTTAGCTTTCTTTAATATCTAAAATTAAAACAGATCTAACAAAATGTCTAGTTATTTTTCTTATTTTAAAATAATTTCCGAGAAAAGTATAAGCCGTCACTCCTGTGTATCACGCGATGTAGCAGGCACTTCACTTTCCTACAAATGAGTCAAAGCTAAATGAATAAAAATACATACAATATTTGGCAGTCTATAAATTCTTAGTAGCTACCCTAACGCACTATCTGCTTTATTTTTGTAATTATTTCTCATGCAATTTGTTATACTAAGATTGGAAGTAGTTACAACATGCAATTAAGAGTTGCAAAGAGTCTAGGGCTTAGGGTGAATATACTTTTTACGAGTTCAGTATAAAATATCTTTTTCTACTACTAAAATCAACAATTCATTAAAAATAAATTAAAGACTCTTATTAAAAACAGTTTGTTTTTTATAAATCTTATCGCTTAACCGTAACAAACCTCTAATCAGAAATAAAGAGGTTCATTTCTTATTCAATCATTAAAATCTCCTAATTCATCAAGAGTTATAGCCTAGTTTTGGTTTTATATTTCTATTAACAAATAAGTTTGGGCGCAGCCAGTGCGTTATGTTAGTGAATAAAGAGATACATTTTAATTTTTTTTTTTTTCGAAAGAGACCCTAACATTTTCATGGAAAACCTGGTTCCACTTACAAATATCATTAAACTCGGCCCACTATTATTTGAATCGTTGTGATGTATATATATATATATATATATATATATATATATATATATATATATATATATATATATATATATATATATATATATATATATAAACTGAAACTAACCCCGGAGTTCTAGGGGTCCTAAATTCAAAAGTCAGGTTATCCTCATTGATGAATTTAACGAATATTTACTAAAACACGGAAAACATTTCTTAATAGTAGTCTCGCTTCTGTTTTTATATTTCATTCAAGCCAGAAAGAAATCATCTAACTTGTGATCAAAATGAAAAGAGCTTTCCAAGTAGATACAAACAATAAATAGCTTTTACATATACATTATATATATATATATATATATATATATATATATATATATATATATATATATATATATATATATATATATATATGGATCCGAGCGATAACTCAAAAAATACTAAACTAAACTGATTGGAATGAAACTTAGCACATGTCTTCATTCACAACTTTCTAGGCTCCTAACAAATTGAGTTATTCAAATTTGAAGCCTTAAATCAAAATTCGCTACTATAACGCACTTGCTGCGTCCCGGGATTTTCTTTCATTTAGTGAATTTTCGTAGAAAAAATTCACTAATGGGGAGATCCCTACTTTTGAATTTTGAAAAAATTTTTGCAAATGAGCGCGAACTAGGACCCCTAGAACCCATATCCGAGGTAAGTTTTAATTTATATATAATTTATATATATATATATATATATATATATATATATATATATATATATATATATATATATATATATATATATATATATATATATATATATCACACCGATAACTCAAAAAATAATGGGCCGATTTTGATAAACTTTGGCATGTACCTTCCTTTTGTAAATGGCGTGGATAAGTTCGTTAGTCAGGAAAATCGGACTAGGTTTTCCGGGAAAATTTTGAGTTTTCATTCAAAAAAATTTATATCTCCGGAATTAGCAAAGTAAGGGCATTATAGGTAAGCTACCTACCAAAATTTAGCACTGTTCGTTAAAGGATAAAAAAGTTACAGGCATTTAAAGAAAAATAAATTTGGTTTTTCCTCAAAACGTCAAAGTCGCGATTTAAAACGTCAAAATTGCTAATATTTAGGCAATGAACCTGAAACTAATATGATCTATGGAAGGAAAATGTCTCAAGAAGAATGTTTTACAAAGCCTGAACTCTTAGTTTCAATCGTCATTGTCCTTCATTTTACTAAAAATTTTCCCAGAAAATTCATTTCAAATAGACCCTTTCTCTGATGCTCTGGCAGTAATGTTGGCTACAGAGTTTATCGTTTAATGGTATATCGTTTTTGTCGAATTTTCGTAAAAAAATTATTAAAGCTCAATATATCCGTTATTATGCAAGTTACGGAAAAAATTGTATACATTAATTATAGGATGTCTTGAGCTACATCTTAAAAAATAATTCCACAATTACAGGCTGGCCCATAAGTCGTTGGTGATTCAAATATTCTTTTTTTTTGTATTTAATCAAACACGCCCTATGTTATTGAATTTTTGCATTTTCCATCGAAATATAATACATCTTTGTAAGAAAAGATATTCGGGACGCAGAAAGTGCGTTATGGTAGCGAATTTTCATTAAATGCTTCAAATTTGAATAGCTCAATTTGCTATTAACCTATAAGGTTGACCAGGAAACCAGCTTTTTCGGGAACAATTAAAGTTTTCTTTGGGAAAATGTTGTACATTTTCAAACAATAAAGTTGTTTTGATGAAACATGGCACATTGTTTTTACTATATAGGTTATACTGGTAACTAAATTTGCTGCCTGCTTTCTTAAAAAACACACATATTTGCTATTTAAAAACATTTTTTTGTGAAAATTCACTGCCATAACGCACTTGCTGCGTCCCGAGCTTTTAATTTCTTTGTCACAAAAAATCAGTTTCATTGTCGATTGTGGTTTTTCTTCTGGAAAGGAATACCTGCAACTTTTAATCAAAACGATAAGGTTTCTTCAACTGTCATTTTGACCAAACATTAGATAATTCCATATTTAATGTTACAAATATGTCTTCTAGTGACCATACAAATAATATAAGTCAAAATTAACACTAGTAGCGATTTGTATTAATGTATTAAAAAGTTGCTAGACAATTAGTGATCTAAGTGCACAGGTCCCCTCTTTTGCCGAAATGTCACTTGTACTACTTTTATTTAAGCCCCTCAATTGAAAATAGTTTATTTTTACCTCTTATAAAATTCTTACCCCGAAAAACATTTACTTCACTGTTTTCAACCGTAAACTAAGGTAGAGGCACCGATGAAGATAGAGAATCACATAAGATCCATTAGTAGTTGAGATCTAAGTAATTAACAGTTTTTTCATTATTTCTTCGTCCAAGACGGTACAATAAAATACGATTTTTACCTAGAAAAAACGCGTCCAGTTAATTAAAATTTAGAAAATGTATTAGGTTTCATAACGAACTACGACTGTAGAATCATTTATTATCTCTAAATCGACTTCTCGGCCATAAATGGTTAGAAAAGGCATAAAAGAAGATCAAGAGAAGATGGCCTCGTTGTGAGTTATGAAAATGAAGTAACTTCCCGGTAGAATTAACTAAATATTCAAATAAGCAAGAAATAGGTCAGTGTTGAACGCAATACTTTGTACCATTGTTCTCAACCTCACAATTAGTAGATTATAAGAGATGTAATTCTAATTGTTTAGGATTAATTATTTAAAATTGTTCTCGTTATTTCCTGACAGGCGACGGTGTAAATTGTAAACTATGTCGTTACAGGCAGATGACATCCACTTATGTAACACGGTTCTTAATTTATTGATATTACATGTGGTATTATTCCAATTCTGGTCTTTGAAAGTGAAGAAGTCCGAAGTAATAAAATTATTTAAATTTAAAAGATCAGTCCATAAATGAGATAATAAATTCTTGTAAACATTTTAGAAATGTCACCAAGTGATATATTTATTTGTGGTTAAATTTTATCCTTAAGAGGAAAAACTGGTTCACTGGGAACATTAAGGTGATAAAGTTGGGACTGCGTCAAATGCATATTAGAGATCAGATCCATATTCAAGACGGTAAATTCTGGTAGTTAATATTTATATCAGACAATAAATAAGGAAACTGATGGCCGTTTAACCACAATACGATTCCAGATCATCAGACTAAAAAGCTGTTTTTATGGTTCCTTCTTTTAAATTTTCCTTTTGTTATTCATGATGCATCTAATCAGGTGCAGCATCCGGTTGGTTCTTATTTATTTCATGACGCAATTCCTAATAATATATCTCTTATTTATTATTTCACAAAGTGAAGTAAAAGGTCTGAATACCGCAAGTGCGATATGGTAACGAATTTTCATTTAAAGGGGTTCCCAGGAAAAATTATATACAGGGATGGCACAATGAAAACGAAACAGACCAATTTGCGTCCAGAGAATTTTTTTTAAGAAACGCTGAAACATGTCAATTTTAATATTGAGGGCGACATATTTTGACATAAAACTCAACTTTGTCACATCAACCCCTTAAGGGTGGTGATAAGAACCCTTATATTTTAAATAGGAAACATCGTTTGAAAGCTCTTTCTTTTCTGAATACACCACACTAATTTTTTTGAAAGTTTTATCAACTCGTTTGAAAATTATTCACAGTTGGAGTTGCAACAACGTATTTCATTCATTGCGACGAAAAATGCACTAATTAGTCAATTTTTCGTTAAAAAACATAAAAAACAAAACCAGACGTTCAAAAATGTTTATTTAGTTAAGTAAGTGTTCAAATTGTTGACCACCAGCTTCCATACAAAAGTAAAATTTTCTTCAAAACGAGCTCTGACATTCTGGAGCATTTGTGGAGTTATTAGACGACAGTCTTCAAGAATGCGTCGTCGTAATTTTTCCAGAGACTCCGGTTCTGTTGCGAAAATTCTACTCTTTAAATGGCCCCATAGAAAGATGTCTAAAGGAGTTAAATCCGCTGATCTAGGGGGCCACTCAATAGCACCTCTACCTCCAATACATTGTCCTGGAAACTCTCTGTTCAAAAATTCCCTAACACGTTGTGAAAAATGCAGTCCATTTTGTTGAAACACTAATCGATTTTCTTGATAGCGATCATCATTTTCTACAATGTCAATTAGTAGAGGGTAAACGATATCTTCTAGTAACTCCAAATACGCTTCGCCACTCAAATTGCCATCAAGAAAAATTGGTCCGATTAAACGGTCTCCAAAAATGCCAGTCCAGACATTCAATTTCTGTGGAGTTTGAGTGTGGACATCGTAAAATTTTTTTGGGTTATTATCTGCTCAATAACGACAATTATGACGATTGACTGTAGAGTTTAATAAAAACGTACACTCGTTTGATAAACAGATATTGAACAGAAACTTCCCGTTATCAGCTATTCGTGCAGTCATAACTTCACAAAACTGCAGCCGCCGATCAAAATCATCTTCGTTCAGTTGTTGTACAAGATGAATTTTATACGGGTGAAATTTATGATGCTTCAATATTCGCTGAGTAGTTCTTCTTTTGATGTTTGAAACAGTGGCCAATTTTCTCGTGCTCAAAGTTGGGTCTGCAGCAATTTGTGCTAAAACTTCAATCTCAGTACTCTCATTTCTACCGGAAATTCACGTTCAGTTTTTTGTTGGCTACTGAACCACTTTGTCGAAACTTTGCAACTAACTCTAAAATGTATTTTCTGTTAACATGTCTGTTCGGATGTCGTTCATTAAACAAATTTGCGGTACGGTTGGCACAGTCATCGTTTTTGAAAAAAGAGTAATTATTCCAACTCTTTCTTCTACATAATACGCCATTGTGAAATTAATTTTCGGTAGTACTATCAAGTATCAAACCGACCGATAAACTAAAATAATAAACCGCAGTTCTCTCATTCCGATAATAAATGTTCTGATAGTCATTTTTTTGTTTACAAACCAACAAAACATTGACTGTCAACACATTTCTTATCGGAATGAGTGAAATGCGTTTTCGCATCTTCAGCTGCGAATAATTTTTAAACGAGTTGATAAAAGTTCCAAAAAATTAGTGTGCTGAATTCAGAAAAGAAAGAGCTTTTAAATGATGTAACACTCGACCCATGTTCTTTATTTAAAATATAAGGGTTGTTATGACCACCCTTAAGGAGTTGATGTGACAAAGTTGAGTTTTATGTCAAAACATGTCTCCCTCAATATTAAAATTGACGTGTTTCAGAGTTTCTTTAAAAAAAATGTCTGGGCGCAAATCGGTCTGTTTCGTTTTCAATGCGCTACCCTATATAAATAAAATAGACACTTGGTTAATTCATCCATTATTTGGTTACATTGGATGTAGTTTAGATTAATCCATTCGCACATTTGGTTCATAGTTCCTCTCAGTTTTTTATGCTTGCATAATTTATATCTTTTTACTATCGGACGGGGTTTTCCGGGAAAATTTTGAGTTTCCTTTCAAAAAAATTTTTTTATCAGAAAATTACAAAGCTGTTTCAATGAAATTTAATCGATATATTGCCTTAGGAGAGACCTTAATACGTATCAAAATTAAACTTTCTAAGTTTATAGAAAATTGAGTTATTCAAATTTTAAATTTTCTTTCGAAAAAAAAATTTTTATCCAAAAATTAGAAAGTTATTATAATGGAATTTAGTAGATATCTTGCCTTAGAAAAGACCTTACTACACACCAAAACTAAACTTTCTAAGTTTATAGAAAATTGAGTTATTGAAATTTGAAGCATTTAATAAAAATTCACTGCCATAACGCACTTGCTGCGTCCCGTTAGTTTTTTAACTTATAAACATTATTAGAAGTATTTTTCACGTCGTAAAATAAGAAGGAAAATAATATTACATTTCAGCTCAACAAGCTTGTTATTATTTATTATTATTAACTCAACTGTAAAGTGGAAACCATAACGCATAGGAAGACTTAAATGGGAAAAAATGCAATATCCTGATTGTTCGTTAACTAATTACTCTAGATTGCCTTTCCGCCTAGCCACCTCAAATTTCGGAACACTTTTAGTATCTCAAACTTAATTACTTGTAAAAGATAAATTTGCTGTCAAAACAATAAAAAATACATATACTTTTCTACTTCATTATCTCTTCACATATCCATATAGTTTAGGCATGTGACTGAAAGTATCTCACGCGCCTAATGAAGAGTGTAAAATTTAGAACATACGGTATCGTACATTAATCAAAGCAGCTGTAATGATCAGACAGATTTTTTAGTTCGGTTGTTCACCAAAGACTAACAGAATGATTGGGGTCATATTGTCTCCTAGCTTTTAAGCTTTAATTTTAAAGTGAACTTTTCTCTTCGTGTTTTAGGATCGTTCGCGTAGCTGGCGTCTATCTTAATCAACTGGGTACTCATTATAATGAAATCAGATTTGTAAGTTCCTATTTTACACTTCTAGTACTGGTTAAAAGTAAATTGGCAAATCATGAAATAAGATTCTTAATGTGGCTGGTCAAAGTGGAAAAGGAAGGCATGTTAGTATCTTTTACATTATTAATGAATACGTTTGGTGGATTTTCTTGTCATAGCAATTTGTCAACACTGTCGCATTGTCGTCGCCTATATGGCTCTCTGTCTCAGCTCTTTTCATTTCATTGTAGCTTCCACACTTCATCAATTGGGATGGATTTCACAGAAGTGGTCCTCTTTGTCTACCATTTTCCTCCTTTTCTAATATATATATATATATATATATATATATATATATATATATATATATATATATATATATATATATATATATATCACTTAAATGGTGTTGTTAGAAAGTTATTAGATTTCATAATATGTCCAACAAAGTTTGCCTTTCTCCTCTTAATTTCCCTTGTAAGCATATTTCATCCTACATCGTTCACACTCCATCCTACATCCTTCATCCTTCATCCATTATCGATTGTCATTTAACATTTATCCCTCATCCTTTATATTTCATCCTTTATCCTCTACCGCTTATAATTTATCTTCAATCCTCAATCCTTAATGATTTATTCTGTATCATTTATCATTTATCATTTATCATTTATCGTTTATCCTTTATGCACTGTCCATCATCCTTTATTATTTATTATGTGGCATTAACTATTTATTCGTCATTCTTTGCCCTCTATCTTTTATCGTTTATCCTGTATCTTGTACCACTTATCCTTTATCCTTACCATTTATTCTCTATCCGTTTTCTTTTGTCGTTTATGATTGATCCTTTATCTGTCATCCTCCATACTTCTTGCTTCGTCCTTTATCGTGTATCATTTATCATTTATCCTTTTTGTAAATAAAATAACATAATGTGTAAATGGCTTCTTTGAAAGATACTTGATATGAAATTTTCTAAATTAGAGACTTCAGATTTTGTGGTATCAAACAAGATGTACAGTTTTGCCATTTTTTCTACCAGCTAAAATTCCCAGTCACTGTCTCTTTTACTGATACTTTCTGCATCTAGATTATTTTAAAAGCCTCTTCTCTACTAAACATCTATATTTATGCCAAAATACTAGATTTTATATAAAAACAAAATGACTTTGTTTTGAAGTATTTAATATGTTAGGATATTTTTACTTCGCAGGCTTGTGGATTCTTAATATATTTATTATATTATAAAATGTAGTTTTGTGTCGACCACCGTGTAAACAACTAAAAATTTAAAAAAAATTGAAAACCGACTTCATTAAGGATAACTTAAAAACAGCTGGTCAGATCTTGATCAAATTTATATGGGACCACATTAAAAGCACCAGCTCTAGAACAAAAAAGAAGCATCAAAATCGATTTACCTAGAAAAAAGTTCTGAAGTAACACACATAAAAAAATACAATCGAACTGAGAACCTCCTCCTTTTTTTGAAGTCGGTTAAAAACCGATAAAACTTTGTTATTGTCTAGGCGAAATATTTCGAAAATATTAACTACCACTGAAAATGTTGCAATAAAATTTTACTCGTGGATTACCATGTTACGTGTAAGAAAAATCGTGTTCTTTGACAAAAGCTTTCATAAATTAGCTTGTAAACATTATTATGCAGTCTACATTGGTAGAAAGTTTCGAGAGATTATACAAAGAGCGTATTTCTGCAGTCAGAAATAACCACGGCGACAAATCTACATTTGCAAAACATATAATCGATCCTCAACATAAATACGCAGTAAGTAACCGCACGTAGCCTCAACATTTTTACAATAACAAGGGAACGCTTGAACTTTTGAAAGCTTCGGAGACAGCACATTTACAATAACAACAACCTTATTTTAAATAAGCAAACTAACTTGATGAATTTCTGTGTCGCCAAAATTCTTTTTCGTGAATTTTCGTAGAAACATTTACTAATAGGTAAATCTTTATATATATATATATATATATATATATATATATATATATATATATATATATATATATATATATATATATATATATTTGTGTGTGTGTGTGTGTGTGTGTGTGTGGGTCACACCGATAACTAAAAAAATAATGGGCCAATTTTGATGTAATTTGGCAGTTACCATCCTTTTCTAAGTCGCTTGGAAAAGCTCTTTGGTCAAGAAAATTTGACCAGATTTTCCGGGAAAATTTTGGGTTTTTTTTTCAAAACATTTTTATCTCCGAAAATAACAAAGCTATGTTAACCAAATTTGGTACGTAGATTTACGTCATAAAAATTAAACCATGTACCAGTTTTTTCTACTATATTATCAGGTATTAAATAAAATGCGTCTAAACATATTTTAAGTAGATTAAATAATTGTAATGAGTTCTTTATATCGCTCGTTTTGTTGTGTATAACCTGCTTAATTGTTACGATTGTTATTTAGTTATTTTATTATTATGATTTTTGTGTTATGATTATTAAATAGATTAACAGCTGATGTGATTTTTCATCTTAAATATTGACATAGACATTTGAGTGGCGTAATATGTCATTCTATTTTCACAGAATTAGGACAACACCAATCAATACATTTTTAAAAAGCATTAAACTATGTATAATTAGAAAACCAACAGATAGATGTGCTAGTGCGCTCACTGCTTTATTAGTATCGTGAAAACAGCTGTCTCAGTCTGGAGAGAACTCGCCTGCTGTAAGAAGAATTCTCTGAGATGACTTTGCATTTATGAGAGACTAAATACCGATAAAAAGAATGATATCTTAACAGGCGTGAAACGCAAACATGGCACAAAACATGCAGCATGTTGTGTTATTTTAGAAAAGCAAGCTAGTTGTAAGAATAATTTGATAAATTGATAAATAATTGGTTCAAATAATCCGACATGATGTTGCACTTTCGTTTGTGAATTACTAAATTGTTGACTGTTTCGTTACTTGGATTGTAACTGTGAGAAAGAAGAGTTTCCTATGAAAAGAAATTACGATGTATCATTTTCTAATGGATCACATCACACGAACAAATTCGCATGTTTACTGAAATGACTTTGAAAATTCGAGGGTTCTATTTGCTCTTGCATCGAGTAACGGTTTTCATTTGTAAATAAGCAGTCATAAAACAAAAATTCATGTTTATTGCAACAGAAATGCAACTATATGAAAACAATTCTCAACCTTTTTGAAAATTTGATTTGGCGTCGCGGATTCTCTTCTTTTTCAAAGTCCTTATACCAGTGACATCAAAGCGTTTCAGCATTTCTGCAAACACTACCGGGTTGTAGACTTTTTGTAGATTACTTCGTGTTATTTAGGCCAATTTTGGCATATCAGCGCTGCGACCCCAATGGGTCTTTTGTGCTTGACTCGTTTTTATAATACTTGCCCAAAGAGTTCAGATTTTTTATGTAGTGTACTGTCTTTTTGGGAGATATTTTACCTATTTCTTGGGGTGTTGAGGTATTTGAGCCTTTTGGAGAACTGATCGATGCAATCGCATAGCAAAAGTTCTGTTGTTTCTGCTGCTTCAGTTCAGTATCTGCAATTTTCACTGTCCACCTTGCCCAGCTCCATGAGGTGGTACCTTACTGAGGAGTGTCCTATGAAAGTCCTGTGAGTATCCTCAATTCGTTCCTGTTCAATTCAAGGAACAGTTCAGACTTTTCTGTTTGTATGGCGATAAGCCGTTTTGCATGCCTTAAGCCTTCAGTATGAAAGTATTTGATTCTTCTTTGAAGTTTCAAGTTCATGTTTTACATTGCTTTTTCTTAAGCCACAGTAGGGTTCAGGACCATATACTGGTATTATTAAGGCTAATTTTGCAATTACTATTTATCATTTATCCCTTACTTCTTACATTTAGCCCTTTATCATTTCTCTTTTATCATTTATCCCTTATCTTTAGTCCTTCATGGTCCACTCCTCGTCATACATATTTCCAACATTGTCCTACATCATTTACATTCCATCATACATCCTTCACCCATCATCCTACATTCTTCATCCTGCATCCTACATCCTTCACCATTCATCCTACATCATTCACCCTGCATCCTACATCCTTCACCCTTCATCCGTTGTCGTTTATCATTTAACATTTATCATTTATAATTCATCCTTTATCCTTTATCCTGTATTTTGTATCATTTATCCTTTATCTTCACCATTTATTCTATATCCTTTGTCTTTTGTCATTTATCATTTATCCTTCATCTTTCATCCTACATCCTTCGTGCTTCATCCTTTGTCGTGTATCATTTATCCTTTATCCTTTGTGTAAATAAAATAACATAATGTATAAATGGCTTCTTTGAAACATACTTGAGAGTAAATTTTTTAAATTAGAGACCTCAGATTTTGAGGTATCAAACAAGATGTGCAGTTTTGCCATTTTTTCTACTACCTAAAATTTCCAATCACTGTCTCTTTTACTGATCTGTCCATGACCGAGTTCAGGATTCGTATCCCCCTTCTCTGCACATACTTTTACATTGAAAGTGTAACCATTCGAAGTACAGAGTTTATAAAGCTTGACACCATATTTATGAGATTTATTTGGTATGTACTGCCGAAAGTGTGGTCTCCTTCCGACAGGAACCATTGATTCATCGATGACCAAAACCCTGCCAGGACATAAAACACTATCAAAGTTTTTCAGTAAAATAGATAGTAGTGGTTCAATTTTCTAAAGTCTGTTGTTAAGATCTGCAGTTTCGTTGTTAGTGTAGTGTATACAGCTTAAAATTAACAAATATCGATATCTTGTCATTACAGAGGATATGTATTTGTTGTGGTATAGGAGATCCTTTGACCAATAAAGCTTTATGGTAGGAACTGTTGTTAAACCCATCGCTAATGTGACTCCTAAGAACTTGCATACTTCTACTTTATTGGTGTCAATCCATGACTTCATCCTCGACTTACTTGAGTGACGTTTGTTGAGTTGTTGACTAGCAAATATGTTTGTTTGAGTGACAATTAACTCGAGCAATTCATCGTTTACAAAAAAACTTAAAAACGTCCAAGGGACGTTTTACTGATGTGTTACTTATATTAGGATCGAGTGTGCTTTTTCCACTAAATAAATCAAATGGCATATTTGTACGGTTAACTGTTATATTATGCCATGATGCATCAATATGTGTTTCTAAACTATCAGTTTCTTCACTTTCTTTTACATCACTATCACTATTATTTTATGTTTGAATACAACTACGTATATCTAGCTCAAATTCCTCCTCCTCCGAATCTTTCTCATTCGATGAATTTTGATATGTTTTATCTTTCACCGAGTCATCACTGTCGAAAGGATCTGAAAAATCTGAACCATTTGCAATTTTGTACCTAGAAATGTACCTTTTACGCTTAGAATTTCCAGAAGGTTCCACTTCTGCAGCAAGGTTAGAGGAAGTTACTTCCATAGGTGTTTCCGGTTCAGGCACAACACCAGATGGAGAGGTGGTATCTGCAGAATTAATTTCATCACTGGAGATACAATGACTTTCAAGGCTGCAACACTATCTGACATTTCCCTTATATTCTGATGATGATGACCTTTTTTATATTCGCGGAAAACGTCGGATTTCAAGTACATATAAACTTTTATTTAGTGTCACAATTAGATAACGTTGACTTGTCTTTGTACAATGCAGAAACAAAAGACACTTAAGTAAAAAAGCGAACGCAGAAAATTCAATGTTATGATGCAAATACATCCTTTTAAAGACATTAGAAGGACGCTGAATTCCGTCAAATGTACGAGAGATTAACCATATTTTTTTAGTCTTTTTTTGGAAATGAACACACCCCTGAGTTTTAAGCATTAAAACCAACGCAACAAAGCTTCATACTTAAGATTCCTTGCATTTTAAATGAAAGGTTGTGGAAGCGAAAATAAAAGAATAGATTTGGCAAATATGTAACCAAAACTATCTAGATAACACGTATTTCTCTGTCGACGTATCCCAGTTCCTGGAATAGTTTCAGTGAGGTTAAAAATATCGATCAAGTTGAGTATCGATCTACTAAATCACTGGTTACAGTAAACATAAGAACCTGCTGCTTCAGAGACCGAGAAGAATGTAACTTTGAGTTCAGGAATGTTCTACAATAGTATTGTTACCTCTGTGTTTTATACACTCACATTATAAATTCATTGTTGCTGGTCCAGCAAAAATCCCGCTAAGATTTATGTGCGAATACTCACAGTGATCGAAGCTCGTGTATTGCTGTAATTGTTTTCAAATTCTGCTATATTAACCAAAGCCACTCACATTATAAAAATATTTCAGTACTGGCTAAGCAAAACAAATTAATCTCCCCAGCCAATAGCAAATTGAATATATTTTATAATAATCTGACAAAGCTTTTATTAGTGACACCTTACAATTATTTAAATTGAAAAGTTTCAAGAAGTACCAGAAATCTTAGCTTGAGAATGTATAATTTTTCTCCTGTAAATGTCAACTAGAGATTTGAAACGTGAAAATTAGTATAACTGTTGCGGTTTATGAATGGAGACTATTGCATAAAATGTGTATTAGAATGTTCTAGATGCTACACTTCGCATTTGTTAAAATAACTGCAAAATCTGCCTCTAAAGACCTTACATATTACAAATAAATAACTTAAGGCTATTATCGGTTATCTACCTCTCTTTATTGCAGTTTGCCAAAAGCCTTACGTGGTGTAATGGTTAGGATACCTGTCTGATGAGTGAAGGGACGCGGGTTCAAATCTCACGTTGACTGAATTTCTCTTTTGACTTTTTTTCGTCTTTGATTCCATTTTAACGTTATCCTATCATATTGTGTAATTCCAATATATATTTTAGCGACTTTTTGTTGAAAAGGAAAGACAAGCACTTTTAAGACTTATAATTCAACTTTAATAGTAGCTGTTGTTGCCCTTTGTTGTTAAAACCGTGCCACAGTTAACATAGACGTAGAGATTTGTGACATGAGAAGAGGTTGTTTTCTTCTCTACAAACGGATTCAATTTTTACAGCATCCATAGGCAAAAAAATTTTCTCTGTGAAGTCACAGAAGAAGTACCTAGCTCTGTAGTTAAATCAGGTTTTGAATATTTTTAAATTTATTCAATTTATTTCGATTTCTATTAGTTAATTTTCTTGTACAAAATATTTCTTTAATAGCGAATTTTCTCATAACTGAATTTAATGAGTTTTCTTTCAACAAGCGTTTGTTGAGAATTTTTGTATGAAAAATGTTCGATTGATGGAACATTTTTTAAACGAAGTTCATCGAAAATGAGGCTTTAATGGATTTTCGTGCAAACAAATTATTTTGTTTTCAATTTTACTCACAGATTAGGTATATAATTCGAATCTTATGTATTCTTTTTGCAAAATTTTGTGTTTCGTAGAAATCATTTTTTGTAAGATGTTTTTTTGTGAAATTTTGGTAATTAATGATAAATCTTTAATAAGTTATTATATAAAAAAATATTTACCAATTTTCTTGAAAAATCCTTTGCAAATTTTCATGAAATTTTTGTTGTGTCGTCGAAATAGTTTTTGTAACAAATTATATTTTGGTAGATGAGTAAATAACTTGAAATGGTTGGTTGGCCAGGAAAATCCGACCAGTTTTTTTTTTAATTTATTTTTATTAGCGAGTTTTCTTGTACAAAATGTTTTTTAATAGCGAATTTCCTTATAAATGAGTTTAATGAGTTTTCTTTGAAGAAGCATTTGAGAATTGTTGTATGAAAAAATATTCAATTTATGGAAAATTTTTTAAACGAAATTTATCGAAAATAAGGTTTTAATGGATTTTCGTGGAAACAAGTTAGTTTATTTTCAATTTTAAATACAGATTAGGTATATCATTTGATTTTTATGTGTTGTTTTGGTAAAATTTTGGTAAAATAATGCACAATGCAAACCAAATTTGATGCCTGCTTTCATTAAAAAAATACATATCTGTCATTAAAAATATTTTTATGAAAATTCACTACCATACCGCACTTGCTGAGTCCAGACTTTTTTTTATTGATATCGATTGTGCCAAGCACCATTTGACAAAGAAGTTTAAAACTTGTGCTTATCCAGGAAACATTTTTTTTTAGATCAAAATTTTATAGCTAAGACTTTTATTGGCAACTTGAATTTTGACATTCCAAATTAATATATTTGGTTTTACCATTTTAGTGAATTTTTATTTTGAAAATTTTTTTAATAAAAATTCACTAATAGAGAGGTATGTATGGTGAGACTTTGTAAAAAAATTTTCAAATGAGAGCGAACTAGGACCCCTAGAACCCATATCCGCGGTCAGTTTCAATTTTTATATGTTTATATATATATATATATATATATATATATATATATATATATATATATATATATATATATATATATATATATATATATATATATATATATATATATATATATATATATATATATATATATATATATATATATATATATATATATATATATATATATATATATATATATATATATATATATATATATATATATATATATATATATCCGTCTGATAACTCAAAAAATAATTAACCGATTTTAATGAAACTCGGCAAGTGCCTTTCTTTTATTAATAGCTTGGATGAGTTCGTTATCCAGGAAAATCGGATGGGGTTTTCCGGGAAAATTTTGAGTTTTCTTTCAAAAAAAAATTGTTCTCAGAAAATAACAAAGCTGTTTTAATGTAATTTACTATATATATTGCCTTGGGAGAGAACTTATTTAGTACCAAAATTCAACTTTCTAAGTTTATAGAAAATTGAGTTATTCAAATTTTAAATTTTCTTTCGAAAAATTTTTTTTCTCCAAAAATTACAAAGTTATTTTAATCAAATTTGGTGAATATCTTGCCTTAAGAAAAGCCTTACTACACACCAAAATTAAACTTTCTAAGTTTATAGAAAACTGAGTTTTTCAAATTTGAAACATTTAATAAAAATTCACTACCATAACGCACTTGCTGCGTCCAGAGTTTTTCTTATTTTAACTTATTACATAATATTTGCCTATTTGCCCTTACTTTCGCATACACCAAAACCGTTCAGGATGATATAGCTAAAATTGTTGATGTAGATACGTCTTTTCTGCTCTGTTTCCTCTTCTGATTCTATTATTAAGAAGAAAATTATTTATATCACTTAAATAACTATTTTTTCTTCAAGACTTCTACTGTTAATGAATGCACTGTAAGACAGAACATGTAAACTTCAAGTCTTGTATCACAAACATACGACGGCGTCCTGGGCTCACGTTAAAAAATTATTTTCCTATAATTCTGAGATAAAAAAGTCAGAATTCTGAGATAAAAAGTCAGAATTCTGTGATAAAAACTCAGAATTCTGACATAAAAAGTTAGAATTCTGAGATAAAAAGTCGGAATTCTGACTTTTTAACTCAGAATTCTGAGATAAAAAGTCGGAATTATTCGAGAGCTATACGACAGCATCCAGGCGGTGCCACTTGCAAAACGTTTACCTATTGACTATTGATGTGTAATTAGGTAGGTTTTATAGTTAGTTGATGGTGTTAAAAATTAAAAGGAAACAAAATTGGTTCATTGACTATTATTCTCGTTGCGTTAATAGACTAATGTATAGTGGTGCATATATTATGATTTTACTAATTATGTTTTTAAATACGTCGTCATATAAATATACAAGTATATTATTGTTTTAATCGACATTATACCTCGGAAACTCTGGCTGAATTAAAGTCAAGTCAGCCTTAGAAGCATATAAATAAATATGTTTGTGTTAATTTATCTGTAACGTCGGTCTGTTTCCGCGACTATGGCCAATCACCGACACCAAGGAGCAGTTTCACCTCGCTATCCTGGAAATTTTGCCGAACCCTGCCATTCTGCAAGGATAGTAGGAATATTTAACGTTCCCAATATCACATGGACACGGGACCGATGGATTTACGCCCCCTCCGAAGGGCGGAACGTGCAGACATCCAACTTGCTCAAATACAATGCCACAACCTCGGTTGATGTTAATGTTACAGTGTGTACTGAAAAAAGTGAAAGGAGAACCCTGCAATCGAACCCAGTACCCTTCGGTTCAGAGGCACACGTTCTTACAACTGAACTACCGAGGCTCTTATAAATAAATAATCATGAGATAAACGTACGTTTGTTGTTGTTTGATGATTTGTTTTTGTTGCTCGATAACATCATCACAATCGAAATGCGATACCATCTGTCGCAATCGAGAATCTCCGTCTGTAACTGCCCATTTTAATGCAGTGTAGCTTCCACTTTCAATCAGTATTGTACCGTATATCCAGACGTTTTACTTTTGATCTACCTCTTCCTTTTTGTCTAGGTATGTATCTTTCAAATAAAACTACCAGGAAGATGTTTTAAAATATGTCCTATATATATATATATATATATATATATATATATATATATATATATATATATATATATATATATATATATATATATATATATATATATATGTTACCTTTTCCTACCAATTTCTTTCAGCAAGCATTTCTATTCTGTCACCTCCTCTAACATACTTTTTTATTCGTGTTTCTATCGGTGTACCTTATTGTCTTTGTCATTTTGCTCAATGTCCACATTTCAAAAGCTTCTATTCCCTTAGTGTCCTGCTTAATTAACATCCACCCCATCATTATAATACTCCATACGCATGACTTGATAAACCTCATCCTTCAGCTCCAAATTAAACTCCATTTTTGATAGAAATAAGAAGTATATTTTGAGAAAATTTATATCATTAACCCTGCGTTAGACGTAGCATTGTTCAAAAATAAATATCAAGATTCACCCAACAATTTTTCATAGTTTTATAATATATATATATATATATATATATATATATATATATATATATATATATATATATATATATATATATATATATATATATATATATATATATATATATATATATATATATGTAATGTGCATTCTTGAAATGATTTTCTCTTTCATGTGTTTTAAATTGCCTAATTTTAATAATAAAAATAATAAGAAGGCAATTAATTCAGCAATAACAAATAACGTGACTTTCTAAAATGGTTTTATTTTTAAGGTTCACGTTATAAGCATACGGTTTTTACATTATTTTCTGGGTGAATAATTCAATTAGTTGACACAATTTTTTTCCAATTTAGTAGTCTAACTATGTTACATATTTTATTGTTACCTCTAAAAAAATACACACTATAACAATTTCTAAGAAATATAAATAAAGTTATTTTTTCTTTGTGTTCTGATTGACATTGCAGCACCTGCATGTGTAGGCAGTCAGATTTGGTCGGAATTTATTTGACAAAAGTTGGGGATAGACTGGCAATTTAAAACACAAGAAAGAAAGTAATTTCAAGAATGTACATATATATATATATATATATATATATATATATATATATATATATATATATATATATATATATATATATATATATATATATATATATATATATATATATATATATATATATATATATATATATATATATATATATATATATATATATATATATATTTATTTATTTATTTATTTATTTATTATAAATCTATGGAAAAATGTTGGGTAAATCTTGATATTTATTTTTGAACAATGTTACGCCTAACACAGAGTTAAGGTTATGATTTTTTCTCAAAATGTATTTCTTATTCTTATAAAAAATTAAGTTTAATTTGGTTCTGAAGGGGTAGGTTTATCAAGTCATAAGTATGGAGTGTTATAATGATGAGGTGGACGTTGACTAAGCAGGACACTAAGAGAATAGAAGCTTTTCAACCATGGACATTGAGCAAAATGACAAAGACGATAAGGTACACTGATAGAAACACGAATACAAAAGTGTGCTAGAAGAGGTGACAGAATAGTAATCCTTGCTGAAAGAAATTGATAGGAGAAGGCATAATATATAGAACATATTTTAAAACATCTTTCTGATAGTTTTATTTGAAAGATATATACCTAGACAAAATGGAAGAGGTAGATCAAAAGTAAAGCTTCTGGAAACATGGTACAATATTGATTGAAGGTGGAAGCTACACTGCATTAAAATGGGCAGTTACAAACGGAGATTCTCGATTGCGACAGATGGTATCCCATTTCGATTGTGATGATGATGATGGTTATCGAGCAACAAAAACAAACTCACGTTCATCTCATGGTTATTTACTTATAAGGGCCTCGGTAGTTCAGTAGTAACAACGTGTGCCCCTGAACCGAAGGGTACTTGGTTCTATGCCAGGGTTCTCCTTTCACTTTTTCAGTACATACTGTAACATTAACATCAACCGATGTTGTGGCATTATATTTGAGAAAGTTGAATATCTGCACGTTGCGCCCTTCGGAGGGAGCGTAAAGCCGTCGGTCCCCTGTCCGATGCGATGTTGGGCACGTTAAATATTCCTACTATCCTTGCGGATCGGCAGAGTTCGGCAAACTTTCCAGGATAGCGAGGTGAAACTGCTCCCTGATGTCGGTGATTGGCCATAGTCGCGGAAATACACCGACGTTAAAGATACAAAAACACAAACATATTTATTTATAAACTTCTAAGGCTGACTTGACTTTAATTTAGCTAAAGTTTCCATGGTATAATGCCAATTAAAGCAATAATATGTTGGTATATTTATACGACGACTTATTTACGTACATAATTAGTAAAATCATAATATATGCACCACTATACATTAGTCTATTAACGCAACGAGAACTATAGTCAATGAACAGATTTTCTTTCCTTTTAGTTTGTAAACCATCAACTAACTATAAAACCGGCACAGGCAGAGCCACCCGCCTAATTACACATCAATAGTCAATAGGTAAACGTTTTGCAAGTGGGCGCTGTCGTATGAAGCTCTCGAATAATTCTGACTTTTTATCTCAGAATTCTGAGTTAAAAAAGTCAGAATTCCGACTTTTTATGTCAGAATTCTGACTTATTATCTCAAAATTCTGACTTTTTTATCTCAGAATTCTGACTTTTTATGTCAGAGTTCTGAGTTTTTATCACAGAATTCTGACTTTTTATCTCAGAATTCTGACTTTTTTATCTCAGAATTCTGACTTTTTTATCTCAGAATTATAGAAAAATAATTTCTTAACGTGAGCCCAGGATGCCGTCGTACAAACACCAGGTTTGACGAAATTATCTGTTATTTGCTCCACACCCATTTTTAATAACCCAATAAACAATAATGCAAAACAACGTTAACAAAAGAAGGAGAAACGGTAACATTGCGTATCAGAGCCTCCTATTAGGATTCTTATTGGTTGTTTCGTAATTATCACCGATACAATGGAAGTAATAAATCCACCTTGCAGTAACTTTTAATTGCTGTATACAGTTGTCACCTTATTTGTTACAATTGCTCAATATTAGAATGTATCGGTGTCCAAATATAGCGATCTGATAAACTTATCTTAAAAGAGCAATTTAGACTTACCCTGTTAAATTGCAAGCAAGGGCCTGAGAACACCAGGTTCAATCAGGCATAAAATATATACATGACAAATTGAACAATGAAGAACGAGAAAACAAGTCGTGATTAACACAATTTACCTATAGTTTGTGTCTTTGTAACTTTTCACGAACCTTTTATAATATTGTTATTCAGACTATGATTTCTTTCAAGGCCCGCTAAGAGAATTAGAAGCTCGTATCGTTTAATATTGTTCTACACAGCTTTGATCTTTCTTTTACTTTTCGTACGAGATATAAGATTAGTTTATTAGTTCCCATGAGTGTCAATTGAGGCAATGATTTGCGTTCCATAATATATACGCTGTTTCTGAGTCTTCGTATTAAGAGCTCGCCTAAATTTAGTTTACGGAATTTTAATATCTTTATTCAAATCGTAATGAATCAGGTTGTACGCTCTGTGGTTTAAACTTAAAAGCGAGAATAAAACAGCAAATATAGCATTTTACATAAAACTTTGAAGAGGCATTTTAAAAATCAATAAACCCAGCTTAAAAGATACTGCATCAAAACTTTAATTTCACGGAATCTCTAGAAAATTTTGAGATCCCTGTTTTTTGCAATTTCTCGAATTTCCGTGGAAAACATTCGAAGATACCGCGATTTTGAGATTTAAGAAAATGTCTTTATATGTGCGCGAGTTATAACCTAGCACCTATTCCCAAGGTCAAGTAACATTTTTATTTTTTAGTGAATTTTCTTTTAGAAAATTGCCAATGAGAGGATCTTGACTTTTTAATTTTTAAAAATAACGGGAACTAGGCTTTAGAACACATATCCGGGGTCAGTTCCAATTTTATATGTATATGTTGCAAAAATTGCCTCTAAAATAGACATATTACAAATAAGTAACTGAAGACCATTATAGGTTATTTACTTTTTATTACACTTTACTTGCCAAGCCTACGGTAGTCGAGGGATCCAGACAGCTGATTCATGAGCGAAGGAAGGTGGATTCAAATCTCACTGTTGACTGAATTTCTCTTTCAACTTTTTGTTTTACTTTGTTTTCGTCTGATTCAATTTTAACGTTATCTGAGCAGATTGTGTAATGCCAATAGTTTTTACCGACTTTTTGTTGAAAAAATCACTAATGAAGGATAAGGAGTTTTAAGACCTGCAATTGGTTAGTTGGTAAAACCGTTCCACAAGAGTTTTTTTTTCTTCTCTGCAGCCGGATTCAATTTTTACAAACAGGCAAAATAATTTTTGATGTGGAGGCACAGAAAAAGTATCTACTTTAGATCAAGTTTTGAATATTTGTTAATTTATTTTATTTTAATGAATTTAATGAATTTTCTTTGAAGAAACATCTGTTGCGAATTTTTGTACGGAAAATTATTCATTTGATTCATTCAATTCATGATAGCTTCAACAGAAATTAAGTTGACAATGTTTTGAATTTTTTATGAAAATTCGCTTTTATAACGCACACCCTCTGCGTCCAGACTCTTTCTTTTATTGAATTTTTATTTTTTTAAATGTACCAATAGAGAGGTATCGATGGTGAGACTTTGCAAAACGTTTTTCAAATGAGGGTGAACTAGGACCCCTATAACCCATATCCAGGATTAGTTTATATATATATATATATATATATATATATATATATATATATATATATATATATATATATATATATATATATATATGTATGTATGTATGTATGTATGTATGTATGTATGTATGTATGTATCCAACCGATAACTCCAAAAGTAATTAACCGATTTTGATGAAACTCGGCAAATACCTTTCTTTTATCAGTAGCTTGGATTACTTTGTTAGCCAGGAGAATCCGACAAGGTTTTCTGCGAAAATTGTGAGTTTTCTTTCAAAAAAAAATTTTTTTCCCTGAAAATTAGAAAACTATTTTAATGAAATTTAGGGCCTCCATGGTGTTAGAAAGTCCATTGAAACTTTCCAATTCGGACTCGGGGGACGACGGTTCAAGACTCACTAGCAGCGGATGATTTTTCAAATCACTTTTGTCGTTGAGATCGAGCTCAAGGTGGCGGGTAGGTTAGTTTAGATGAGCAAAAAGGGTCAGCATTGGCCTAGTTGCCAGTAAGCATCTTTACCTTTTTTTTTTGATGAAATTTGGTGAATATATTCCCTTGAGAAGAATCTAACTACGCACCAAATTTAAACTTTCTAGGTTTATAGAAAACTGAATTATTCAAGTTTGAAACATTTAATGAAAATTCGCTACCATAACGCACTTGCTGCGCCCAGAACTTTTTTCTGCCACCAAATGCATGCTTGTTTATGTAACGTAAAAACCAGACACGAACGGTTCCGCTTCTTTAGCGAATTTTCCAACCGCTGTCTTAGAACATGCAAATTAACCAATTTGGATAAAACTTGACACATGTCTTTGGTAAGTAGCTTAGATTAGTTCGTTAGTCAGCCTACTCACACCAGTCTTTCAAAGAAAAAATATGTTTGTCTTAAGAAAAATGTTGTATCTCCAAAAATAACAAAGCTTTTTTGACAAAATTTTGTAGACATATTGCCGTTATAGATAGCGTCTCTACTATATACCTAAATTAAATTTTCTAGGATAATAGCAAATTGATTTATATTAAAATTTGAAAGATTTAATTAAAATTCGCTACCATAACTCACTTGATCTCTCCTGACTTTTTCTTATTTGATGCTTGCCGCATTAGAGAAAGTTCTTATCTACCCCCCTCTGATTTGGGTATTCTGTAAATTTGCATTTTTTAATGTGTTTTTGTTATATTTCTCTAAGTTTACATTGATATTTCTCTTTTTAGTGAATTTTCGTAGAAAAAATTCACTAATGGGGAGATCCCGGCTTTTGAATTTTGAGAAAATTTTTGCAAGTGAGCGCGCACTAGGACCCCTAGAACCCATATCCGGTGTCAGTTTCATATATATATATATATATATATATATATATATATATATATATATATATATATATATATATATATATATATATATATATATATATATATATATATATATATATGTGTGTGTGTGTGTGTGTGTGTGTGTGTGTGTCACACCGATAACTCAACAAATAATGGGCCGATTTTGATAAAATTTGGCATGTACCTTCCTTTTGTAAGTGGATTGGAGAAGTTCGTTAGTCAGGAAAATCGAACGAGGTTTTCCGGGAAATTTTTGAGTTTTCATTCGAAAAAAAATGTTATCTCAAAAAATAAAAAGCTATGATAACGAAATTTGGTAGGTAGATTTACGATATAAAAAGTAAACTATACACAAAAATTTAGATTTCTATCTTGCAAGAAAAAAAGTTATAATAAAATATTTGGTGCCAGATCATTTCTATGAAAATTCACTACCATAACGCACTTGCTGCGACTTTGAGTTTTCTCTAGTGGGTGATTCAATATCCCTAATTTTAATTGACTGTTTTGTAGCTATACTTCATTGGGTCTTTGTTTCTGTTTACTTGTCTTCTTTAGACGTGTGTCGACAGCCAAATTTGTCTCTTGAATATGCTTTACATTTCGTATTTGTAACAATTTCTTGTTCATTTTTTCTCCCTCTTATTTGACTTGTCTGTAACTTAAATTTTGACTTCTATCTTCTAGTTAGGTTTGCATTGAAACTCCAATTTATCTTTACAGATGCCTTGAGATAAATTTTTGTCATTTTCTCTCTTGTATTTCTTATTTGGTTAGACTTTAAGTAGCTATATATATGTCGATTACTCTCCTTATTTCGATTATTTATTTTTTCATTTAGATGCAAGTTTTTCGTCAATATTTTTTAAGTTTATCACAGTCATTTTGAACTGTAGAAAAGATTGTTTATTTTTTTTATTCGTGTTATATTTTGATCATGATTAGCAGAGAAAAACTTTTGCTCTTGCTCATCTTTTGCTATTTCAAATGCGTTTCAACTATACCCTTCACAGGTATTCCTTGTCGACCTTTCTCTTTGAAATACCAGTTTTCATTATCCTATGTTTCCTGCCCTCCTACTATTTTTAACACTGGCTGTCCTTCGATCCCTCCTTCTCCTCCTTTATTTTAACTCCTGTCTCTTGGTCGAATTTTGCCCGTCTTTCTCAGGACCCAACGTCAGGTTGTCATAGGTTTATGATCACATGACAGAAAAAATTATTCATAGAATTTATTTTATAACGGTATATACCTCTTTTTTATGATATAATGCATATCGAAATGCTTTTTAATTTCATTATTCTAACTTTAATTAACGTCTAATAACACACGTTTACAATTTCAAATTGTTAAGAGAAAAAGTCATGTAAAAAGCTGACAATGATTCGTATTCATACGATCATCCATAAACAAAAAAAATTTACACAAAACCTGCAGGATGATTTTTTCCAATGACTTGCAACTAAAACTGTAACAATCACCTCTTCAGTGACTTCTTACGACTTCCCGATGGTTAGTTAACACTCCTTAACTGTAATATCCAGAACATCTTCAGTTGTACAAATGGAAAGGCATCATTAAAATATCTTCAAGTAGTTTTGATGAGTGCTACACGAATGTGTAGACCAATTTATCTGAATTTTGTACATTATCTTTCTATAACGGCTTGTTATAGTTCGGTATAAAAATAGACCAGGTCGTAGCACAATGAGTTGTCAATTACCGCATAATTCAATGTTGATATTGAGTGTAGACGAGGATGATACTGTTTTCTTCCTTCGTAGTAACGCCAACAATAATATACCCATTCGATAAATCACTTTAAATTACTAGTTTGATGAAAAGCGTTTATCCTGTTGAAGGCTTCAACAGGCCGTGTTACAATAGACCAAGTGGAGTGCCCAGAGATGGTAGAACCACAGAGGTATAACATGTGTTTGATAAATCTTGTAAATATCAACTGTTTCATGTTCGACAAGTGAACAATCTGGTTATTTTTATAATACAGTCATTGGCGTGGGCTTCCACCAATTATCTTATGAATGGTAAAACTACATAGAAGATTTTAATGAACACTTACATGTCAGGTTCTGTATTAATTCAATAACAGGTTGACAGCTCTAGAATAAATATTTACACGGTTGCTGTATTGCGACGCCTACGAATTTGTTTTAAATATTTTATTGCGTGTGGTGTGCTATATGAAAAACTTTCTCACGCTTGTATTGGTTAAAAAATATGTCTCAAATAATCTTGTGTGTGTGTGTGTGTATATATATATATATATATATATATATATATATATATATATATATATATATATATATATATATATATATATATATACAGCACTGAGAAAAATTATACATCGCTTTAAATTAATTAAGTACCTCTCGTTGGAGAAATATTTATGTGTGCTACGAACTTTGTAAATTTCGTATCAACGAGAGCAAAAATTGACTAATAGGCAAATCCTCGCTTTTGAGTTTTAATAAGTATACATGGAGAAACCCAAATCACCACAACACATATTTCAGAGACCTTACGATCGTTTCGTTGACAATGTCAACATCTTCAGAGAAAGAAAATTCAAAGGAGACACGAATTGACCCGTTACAAGTGAGTAACTTAGATATATGGAATAAGTTTTTTTAGAATTTTCTTCCTCTGAAGATGTTGACATTGTCAACGAAACGATCGTAAGGTCTCTGAAATATGTGTTGTGCTGATGTGGGTTTCTCCAAGTGTAGTTATTAGTGCTCATCACAGGTTCCAGTTTTTACATAGTTTTGAGTTTTGTAAAAATCTTCAAACGAGCTCGATCTAAGACACCTGGATCATATATCCGAGGTCAGTTTTTGACTATTTATATTTATATACACAGTAAGTTAAAAAAAGTTGGAATAAATTAATTGAAAATTCAGACTTTATTTCATAACGCTCGAACCTGTCGATTTTTATTTATAAATCGGCATTTCTAAAACTAATTTTCAGTTTTACCTAACCGTCCAAGAAATTGTATCGAACTCTTTATTTCTGTAGTGGTGGTACGGTTCTTTAACGTATCCAACATCGCAGGGTATACGTCACTGAATCACACAAAATGCCACAGCCTCGGTTAATGTTCATTTTAGCGAATTTTCATTAGGAAAAATTAGCTAATAGAGAGGTCACAATGAAAAGCTTTTGAAAAAAGTTCTTTAGATGAGCGCGAATTTAGGTCGCTAGTACCCAAAACCAAGGTCCGTTAAAATTTTTAAATGTATATATATATAATATATATATATATATATATATATATATATATATATATATATATATATATATATATATATATATTGTGTGTGTGTCCGAGCGATAACTCAAAAAATACTAAACTGATATTAATCAAACTTGGCAAAAAGCTTGCTTGGGCGAAAATCGAGGTCAAGTTCGTTAATCAGCCTTTATGCTTCAGTTTTTCCGGTGAAAAAGCGGGGAAAACTTTTTGAAAACGCTATATTTTTATAAATATCAGTGTAACTGGAATGAGAGTTTACATATGGCTGGAAGTAGTGCAAATAAAGCTATGTTGTAAATTTTAAGTAATTTGGTACACAATATGTAAAGTTTCTTCCAAATTAAAAATAAAATCCCAAAGACATGCGTTGAGACGACTTAGTGGTTAAAGTCCAATTCCTGACAGACAGAGTAGTTAACTACCAGGCGTAGATTGATTCATACAACAGGTCTAATCCATACACCAACGGTAACCAAACTAAATATATACCAGACATAACACACACTACCCGAATCAACAATCGTGAAATATCGGCCGCAATTATGGAAAATGACAGACATGAAATTAAAAATTTTCCAAGTAATTGCTATTTAGCTGGGGGATTCAATCAATTATTAAAAGACACTATAATTGTAGCTTTACGAACGGTCTCAAATACAGTCTTAGCTCAGTATAAATATATTATGCTGTCGCATAATATAGTACGAATGTAAACAAAATCTGGCCAAGTCTATATAAAAATGATTCTTAAATAGTTTCTTTTATCTTTAAACTTAAACATAAGGACGTCATATAAGACCGAAAAAGTCCTAGGAAGTGTTGCAATGGTAATTATACTAATTGTTACGTATACTTTAAATATAATATCCCGGGCATGAAGCCTATATAATGTATCACCTAAACAAAACGTTTTTTGGCGTATACCCGTATGGCTCAGAGACGTCCCGCTTGGCCTCATAAGCAGAAGGTTACGCGATTGAATCCAGTTCGATAAATGTATGTTTTTTTTATGTTTCATTTTGACGAACAATAGTCCAAAGATTTCATACATTTTTAACAAGATCTCATTTTTTTAAACGCCTAAATAAGTTTGTCACCTTGGAGTATGAAATTATAATTTTGTTATTGTTGATATTGAAAAACCCGATCTGATTAGGTTGGCGATTAATAAAGAAAAATAACTGCTACGTTTATAATTTGGCAGATACTTTACTTTTCTAAATATGAATTAAGTTTCCTTCTGGAAATTTTCTGTATAACTTTAATGAATTTGTAATACAAATTTCTTTTAAAGAAACTTACACTATCTACAGATATTTCGAAAGTTAGTTCTTTAGCTTCATAGAAAATTGAGTTTTGGGCATTTTTCTCAAAATGAGTTAGACTACAAGATTTTTTTGATAAAAGAGAGATATCGATGGTAACACTTTCGAAAGAATTATTTACATGTGCGCCTACTAGAACCTATAAAATCGATTTTCAAGATCTGTGTAAGTTTAAAGTATTAACTTTACTATTATGCCGTAAAATAGCGTGTGCAATTCTTATGAAAATTCGCTACTCTAACGCACTTGCTGCGTCACGAATTTTTTTACGGTATGTACAGAAAAGTTAATTGACCAAGACCAAAACCATTGGCTTTAGAGCCACACGTTCTTGCCACTGGGCCACCGAGACTGATATAAAAAAACTGTTAAAATTTACAAAAATATTGGAGTTGTTATTATATCTTAACGCAAATGTTTGCCAGGAGGGCATTTCAAAGTTTGGATGCTTTACAAAAGAACAATCTTTTGTAGCGAACTGATCGAAAGTGAGTACTTTGTCAGTCTAATCCACGACAGGCAGTATGGATTCCGTCAGCGTAGATCGACTGCCGACCTCCTTTCCTTTGTCATTCTTGGGACAAGTCTATGGAACTACACGATGAATCCCATATTGTCGCTCTAGACATATCCAAAGCATTCGACCAGGTCTGGCACGCAGCGCTGCTTAATAAACTTCCGGCCTATGGCCTACCACCAAAACTCTGTACCTGGACAGCAAATTTCCTCTCCAACCGGGGCATTTCTGTTGTCGTGGATGACCATTCCTCTAAACTGTATCCAATTAATTTAGGAGTTCCTCAAGGTTCAGCTTTAGCCCCTACTTTGTTTCTTCTCCACGTCAATGACCTCCTCTCTAGCACATCCAACCCAGTTCACAGTTACGCGGACGACAGCATCCTCCACTCAAATATACAATATTCTAAGCCTGTCTCTTTAGCCCAATTAGATGAGGAACGCAGACTCATGGATGGTTCTGTCTCCGACGATCTCAAAAACATATTAGACTGGGGAAGTAGAAATATTGTACAATTCAACCCCACCAAATCTCAGTCTTGCTTTCTTTCTCATAAGAGATACACCAGCCCTAGACCCATCACAATGAACAACCAAGTTGTTCAAAGTAATGAGTCATTTGTACTTGTTGGCATTTCTGTGGATCGAAATCTCAATTGGAACCAACATGTCACATCAATTTCAGAAGCGGCTGCTAAGAAATTACATTTCCTCTTCTGGGCTCGCAAATACTTTTCACCAGCTAATCTCTATACCTTATATACTTCACAAATAAGGCCAAACGTCGAATACTGCTCCCACATCTGGGGTGCTGCTTCCGCTTCTACACTCGCTATCCTGGACTCCATTCAAAAGAGAGCTATACGTCTCATTGGTAACGCTACCCTCACCGAAAGGCTGCCATCCCTTGCCCACCGACGTGTCGTTGGTGAGCTCTCTCTCTTTTATATATATCTGCACGGGCACTGCTCAGAGGAGCTTTCTGCCATAGTTCATCCACCTACTGCCCCCAACAGATCTATCAGGGGAACAGAGCGAATGCAAACCTTTTACTGTCCAGGTCACCAGACATAGAACATCTTGTTATGCCCGCTCTTTTGTCCCGAGGACTTCCAAGTTGTGGAATTCCTTGCCGGCACATGTTTTTCCTTCTCCTCCGAACCTCCAAACCTTCAAGTCCAGAATTAACAAGCTGCCTCTTTCCTCCTTGTCGACACCCACGGTACCATAGTATTTAGGCTGTAAGCCCTCGTGGCGTGTTGTTGAAATAAAAATAGATAAATAAAAAATAGGCCTCGGGTTTTTAGCCAAAACGAGTTTGCCAATCGCAGGTCGTAATGGAGTCACTAATGAAACAGTAGTTAAGGAGTGATGTTGATAACACTATCTATAGAAGAGCCAGAGATCGAGCCTCTGAAATTAAGAGAAATAAGATGAGCAGATGAACTTTCTATACGACGAACAGTGCTACTCGCAGATCCAAAACTCGCTTGAAGAATCGTAGAGCGGTTATTTTTACTTTTATTTTAGGTTTCGTATTAAATTCCACTTAGGTGTTCTCTGCTAAGGTCGGGGATGTTCTTTATAAGTTTAATTTATTTCAAGGCATGAAAGAATATTTTCCCACTTTTTAAATTGCATCTTTTCTGTGTTTTTGTTTAATTAAATGTGCAATTACTCATTTTGAAATTTCAATAATTGTCTTCGATTTTAGTTCATTATCACATTACCAATTATATCTAGTCCATTTTCTAATGTCCATTGTTTGTCCAACTGTTTGTCAAATAACTTTTCTTTTTAATTGAGTTTTTGTATGAAATTTCACTCGGGTCTTCCGTATAGAAGCTTGAGATATTCCAAGGCCCGAATGCATAATTTCCTACTCTTAAAATTGCAACTTTTTTTTTCTTCTTTAACTACCTATATGTGCAATTACTTATTTTGAAATTTCGATAATGGTCTTCGATTCTAGTTCATTGTCACATTACCAAGTGTATCTAGTCCATTTTCTAATGTCCATTGTTTTTATATCAGCTGTTTGTCAAACATGATTTGCGTCACTCCATGTCGAAATTAACATTAATATGCAGACCACAATGTGCGGTTTTACGTTTTTCATTCGTTCTCACTCTTGATTTGTAATGGTTAAAAACAAATTGAAATAATTAGATGTTATTAAAACGACGGGACGTGACAGATTTGTCTAGCGCTTTTCAGTTTTCAGTTTCGCTCCATTATACACCTCAACACTGATAGGATCGGACGTGACTCTAATTTGTCATTCCAGATATTTTTATAGCTATTCTGTGCTTGTGTTATTTGACTGCATGTAATTTGAGCATAATAGCCGAACTAAAATTGTTTAAGGTGAGAAGTTTCCTAATGTTTAGAGTCAGGAATCGTCAAAAGCGATTTTGAGGCGTGGAATATAAATGTTTCGAGCAGGGCCGTACTGAAGAGAACAGAAAAACGCCTGCTTGCTAATCCAGCACCGATTTATGGACGTTATCTCCTTGTGGAAGATTTGTTATCTTAAGTCAGGCCAGGTCGGGTCAGGTCTTACTATTAGAAGAGTCAACAATTAGTTAAAAGCTACATTATTATTACTTTTATTATCGTTGTTTGTTGTTGTCTAAACTAATGTCTCAAGATACTCTCTGTTCTATTATCGAGCTGTAGATTTTATTTAAGATAGCTTGATTTTTATGCCTCTTATAGGAATCTTTTAACCATTATTATTATTATTTAACTATTATTATTGTGCGGTTCAGATTTGGTTAAATGTAATGCTGCGAAATACTTAAATGTTTGAATTAAAATAAAATACGCACATTAACATTACTAGTTTATAAAGACTAGCATCGTGGTTCTAATTACCCGTTTAAGACTCGTGAAGGACCAGAAGAATTCTTTTAGGGGCAGATTTATGAATACACGTGGTAAAAGTAATAACAATTTAATATCAGTTACAAGATTAAATACAGAGAAATGAATGTTGTGATCTTATAAGGATACAATAAAAAAAAGGTGACTTACAATTGAACAATTGGAGCTGGGTAGGTTGTAGGCTGCCGCTGGTACCTGGGGCTTCGTCCAAAACGGCCAAGGTATTTCACGTGTCCATGTGACGACTGTCGGTGTGTTGATGCCGTGGTTGAATGGATTTCTGAGCACGCGTCCGTCGCTCGTCGAAAGACTGGCTCTTCCAATACGAGACTCACGAACCTGTCCACGTGTCTATAAAAACAACCGTGGTTCTTGACTCCGTGCCGTGGGTCAGGCGATCTCCCTGTGATGCTCCCTGACCGCTGGAACCAGCATGGCGTTAACTGTGATGTGACCACAGCATAATAAGGTATTATGCTGTGTCTTGACTACAGCTCACGGTTCAGCCGATCGGGATGACCTTACTGGACGCTGGATGATAAGGAAGTGATCGAGACTGGGGTTGTCTTGTAGCTCCTTCTTTCTGTTGTTGACACTTGATGAGACCTGTCACAGGGTTGCCACTGTGCCACTGTTGTCGCTTTCTCTGGTCGCGGTTGTAGGCACCGAGGGAAGTTTTCAGGACGGAAATGTACAGGGTGGGACTGGGGTAGATTGAGCGTGGGGATCAAACAATATTAGAACACAACAATTATTATTCCCTTATTGGCTTAAATTTTACGGTATGTCTACCTACAATAAGGATATTATTTGTGCCATATATAACGACATCATTTAATTAATTAGATACAAGGTGATTCGAAACGCGATTTCAGATTAATGAAATTTATATTAGATAATACATAATGTATAACAAATATAATTGGGGTTCCCTCAGAAATATTTCCATGTTTGTGTATACACAACGTGTCAGAATTCAATTAAATGAAATTTTAGCCCAAGGTTAAAACAAAACAATTAATATATATTTACTAAGCGAACACTGCACCATGTGGTGAGCACTAATAAATACAAGTTGGGGAACCCAATTCACCTCAACACATTATTTAAGACCTTCGCTAACAACTTTAACGTCACCATATTCTAAGCGAAAAAAGGATATACCGAACGTCCTTCAAAAGTGGCTCACCACAATATCTTGGGGGGTGTATGTGATGTATGTAGGTGAAAAAATTAAATTTGGTATGTTACTATATGTCATATCTAGATTGATTGACGTATTCAGTTCTTTTCTGTCACTTCCGGTTTCACCGGAAATGTCTGCAACTTTTGATTTTTAAATTGGACCTCCGATATTTTTCTGGTTTACTTGATAGAAAATGACATTCTAAATACAATGACATATCATATGTCAACTTTTGACATAAGAGCCTCGGTGGTTCAGTGGTAAGAACGTGTGTCTCTGAACCGAAGGGTACCCAATTCGTTCTCAGCGTTTCCCCTTCACCTTTCCAGTGCATACGGTAACATGAATATCAACCGAAGTTCTGGCATTGTAATTAAGTAAGTTGAATGTATGCAATTTCCGCCCCTTGGAGGGGGCGTAAAGACGTCTTTCCCGTGTCTATGCGATGTTGGGCACGTTAAAGATCCCTATCCTCCTTACAGAAATGTAGGGGTTTGGCAACATTTCCAGGATAGTGAGGTGAAACTGCTCCCTGGCGTCGGTGATTGGCAATAGGCGCGGAAATAGACCGACGTGAAAGAAAGGAAAAAAGATTGATATTCTAGCTTAAAAAAAATTATATCTTAAATTTTTAGACTGTCATGACTATGTTGAAACCATTATTTTTTCATCAAAGAGCAATGGAAAACTAGATTTCATCATCTAATGTTTCTTGTCTGTTTTCCTGGTGGGTTCAAAAATCCCCAAATCGTATTTTCAATCATAACTCAATCATAACTTAAATAGAACGAGGGTGGCTCATTAGCATATTTGGCAAAATAATTTTTTTACTAATAATCAGATACCACACACGTTATTTCGAGTTGTCGTTATGAACCAACTATATATTATAATTTATAAATGATTACAACATTGAAATTTTCCATAAGCGTGGAATTTGCCATAAAGAGGCCACTTAGTTCTTTGTCTTATACACATAGAGGCCTTTATTTTGATACCCGTGTAAATGGGGTTGTGAAATAAAATATATTCAAACATCTTCCGTCGGCCATCATACAAAATTTTGAAGGACGTGACGCAGCTTACAGTATTTTATTCGTAAAGCCCTTTCATTTGATACCCATATGAGGAGGGTTGTTAAGGAAGCCACATTCTTCTATCTTTTGTTGGTTGCAATTTTGTAATAAAAAATGGTTATTTGCTTACTATATACTACACGTAAAGCCCTTCAATTTGATACCCATCGCAGGGGGATTGTGAAAGAAAACATATTCCAACATCTTCCGTCGGCAATCATACAAAATTTTGAAGAACGTGACACAGCTTACAGTATTTTACTCGTAAATCTCTTTCATTTGATACCCATATGAAGAGGGTTGTTAAGGAAGACATATTCTTCTATCTTGTGTTAGCTGCCATTTTGTAATAATAAAAGGGTTATATAGCCTACTATATATTACACTTAAAGCCCTTCAATTTGATACCAATCGCAGGGGGGTTGTGAAAATAAAAAAAATCCCATCAGCGATAATGAATCTATGATAATAACAGATAGCCTGTGTTGCATTGTCACCTGACTTATGTATACGTTTCAAATTTTAGCCCAATCTGATTAGGGGGACAAGTTCAAAATTGACGTGCAAGACTTGATGTAAACATACTAACAATTAAAATAAAGGCACGCTTATTAGAAAAAATCCTCCTTTTTTCCGTGCTTGAGACCGGCACCAGGAACGTTGCCTCCCTATATTATGAGTGGCGTCTCCCTCATAACATAACTGCCTTTTGCTCACAATGCTATTTTAGCACATGGAATTTTAAATAAATCTACTTTGAAAAACTTCTTTCAAATGCAAGTATAATACTTATTTTATATCGTCTAAAAATAATGGTATCGGTTGCTAGATTTATCCAATATTAATTATCTGATACTTATTTATTTGATATCACGATTCTAGTTAATATGTGTGCCATTTTCCCTGTCTGTTACATGTTCTCGATGAGCAGGTGCTCAATCTTGTTGAACGTATTTGTCTATAATTTTGATAAAGCAGTATCAAGTCAAATACTGTTTTATTTTTGCTTTTTTTATTGTATAGTTACCAAGTCGATTCTGAAATATGAATATTTGTTATAAACACAAATCATCTACGATTTTTTTTCACCTGTTCTTTTGAAAATTTTATCGTCAAACCCTGTAGTCTGTAGACTCTTCCACATATTACAACAGAAACAGTCTCATATATGCAGCGGCATGTACAAAGCGAATCTATATCAGAATATCTGATGTTGGGTGATTGATGGGTTGTACGCTGGGTCGTTTTACTCCACTAAACGGTCCCTCCTCCACCACGAAGATCGCTCTGCATCATCTGTAACACGCGGGTTAATACTGTCTGATGTGAAGCTACAGTTCAACACCTTCAAACAGCACATCTCCAAACGCGATCTCCGTCTTTTCTTTTAAAGCTTTTCGTGCTTTTGTTGCTGCTGGCTTGTCTAATGGTCATTAGCAGTGCAAGATTGTTGTGGGTTCCCTATAATTTCTTCATTTTCTTCTACCATACATCACGATGTGGTCCCATTAACAACAAACTGTTACAGACAATTTTAAGTTTGAAAAAGGAAGGAGTAGGTGCTAAAAATGTTATATAATATTACAATCAAGTTTAATGAGAATAAAACATTTTAGGGTTTGTAAAGTCATATAATGCTACCAATATTATTATTTAATATTTATTTAGGGTTTGTAACGTCATTATGCCACCAATATTATTTATTTAAAAGAGCGAAATTTACAAATTGTGATAACTGTGATAATTGTGATAACTACTTACACTTAGGAATACAAATAATCTTGAACCTCAAATAAGATCCGCATGTACGTAGAGCAGTCAGAAAAGACAAAAGATTTAAGATTTATACATAATTCTTAAGAGCAACAAGAATAATACAAAAGATATTCACTATATATTCACTATTCTTAATTATATATATATATATATATATATATATATATATATATATATATATATATATATATATATATATATATATATATATATATATATATATATATATCTTTTAATTATTTTTGCAATTTCAATTTATTGTCATGTAGCATAATGGAGGTATCGTCTTTTTCTGTTGTTTTTATATTCTGGCATGTCATTGGTGTAAATCATATAGAGAAGTCGTTCAAGGATTGATCCTTGGGGAGCCAATTTAGCTAATGTGGACAATTCTGATTTCAGTTTATTTGGCGCTCTATCTTGCATCAGATTTGGAGCCTTCGAGATAAATAGGATTTTAACGGTTGCAGAGTTATACTTCTGATTCCATTTTTTTGTTTGTTAGGATCTTATGTTTGATGTTTAACTGAAAATGGTTTAGATAAATATAAGAAAATGACAATCGAAATGGTTTGATATCACATGCTTCTAAAGTATCTAGCAGAGCTTGAAATACCGTTCTTATTGTGGTTTTGTGTTGCCAAAATTCATTTCGATTTTCATTGGACAACACATTACTCATAAATAAATCCATGAAACGTATATGTAATCTCTTAAAAAATTTTGAGATGTTTGACGGTAATGCAATTTGTATAGAATTTGATATCAGTCTTGGATTTATATGTCAATAAAGTGCCATTACATCAGCTACTTTATTTTATCTGGAAGTTTTCTCCACAAACATTAAATTAATAATATGAGCTAAAGGAACCGCGTTTACGCTGCTGTATTTGTATTTTTGTTTCTATAACGGCGGTCTATTTCCGCGACTACGGCCAATCATCGATGCCAGGGAGCAGTTTCACCTCGATATCCTGGAAATTTGGCGATACCGCTGCCTTTATGTCTCGAACATCGCATGGTACAAGGTACCGCTAGCGTTACGCCCCCTCCGAAGAGCGGAACGTGCAGACATTCAACTTGCTGAAACACAATTCCACTACATTGGTTGATATTAATTTTACACTATGTTCTGAAAAAGAGAAAAGGTCACCTACTGGGAATCGAACCAGAACCCTTGGGTTAAGGGGCAGACAGTCTTACCACTCGACCAAAGAGACCTTGATTATGCTTTTATTTTAAATAATTTAATTGGTTTTCATCCCACCCAACGGATTCAGTCTTTTTAAATCCTAAACTATTTTTCTTAATTTCCAGCTCATTTGTCGGTTTTAGAAAAAGTGTAATATTATTTGTCTTGATCTTGTCTGATGTTAATTGCACTTAGTTTGTGTTTGGACACATTTCTATAAACTCCATATTAGCCTTATTTAACATAATATTTTCTTCTTCTTCACTTGATCCTGTGAAAATGTTTTATCTCGAGTTGTTCTGCGAAAATGTGCTTTCTTTATTTTCTAGTTTTGATTTGGTTGGATGGCAATCTTATTATTTTTTTCGTTGTGGTTTCTTTTTGCTCCCTGGGTAGTCTTTTTTGTATGTTTAAAAATGCAAGTGTAGTCTCTCTATATAGATAATATTATATAGTTATGGTATTAGTAACGAAACTATCAAAATCTATACATAATTTACTATAAAGAAAATATTATAAATTCTAATATATTTTTTTATCAAATGTATAAGTAGAAGAGTACAATTTGGAGAACCCAATTTATCACAACAAAGTTTTTAGACCTGACAAACCTTTCGCTAATAAAGTTAGCGTCATCAGAGGGATGAATAAATGATGATGACGCTAACTTAATTAGCGAAACGATCGCCAGGTCTAAAAACTGTGTTGTGATGAATTGTGTTCTTCAAATTGTACTTATCAGTGCTCGTCACAGGTTCCAATTATCACTCACCAAATATATACAGTAAAATGTTTAAAACATTTATCAATTCCTTAATAAGGCGCTTATTTGGATACCAAGGTTTACAAGTTCTATGCTTACCTTTGGAGATATAAAAAACATTGACGGTGCGATTTAAACTATGCGGAAGGCAACGGGAAACCCCGTCATTCACACTTTGTTAACAGCATTCATGGCATACATAGTGATGGCACGATAAGGCCACATCGTCTTTAAAATGTGAACAATATTTGTCAAAGAAAAAGTGACATAACGAAAAATAGTTGAAAGCTTACAAGTTAATTCGCTGTCCTAACTTTACGATACAAAAGTATACCCTTTTCATTGTTTTAGAACAGAACAGCACAAGATATGGCTAGTGAAGCAGAAAGAGCTCGGAATGGGTTTTTATTTGGCCCTTCCAATGCTTCGGCAAGTAACATTTTATTATTATCGTTTCCTGTATTATTAAAGCACAAAAATTTAAAAATTCCTCATCTCCTTTTCACACTTAGTTTTAAAAATATTATTTAAATTTAATTTTTTGTATATAGTTGTGGTGATGTTCTTCTTTTCTACTGTTTCAGTAACATTTATTTCCACCAACTATTATTGTTTCCACTATTTTATCTTCTACCTTTTATCTAATTCATTTTTTTTTTCGTGCAGATAAAACTATCAAATCATGTCGTGTCGCTTATTATGCTATGGTATACAGTCTCGCTGCTTGACAGCATCATCAGGCAGCGAAACCGGTTATACGGAAGAAAACAAACATTTCTGAAGCCAGTCAAATAGTATCTACGCCTGTATTAAATATGTAACAGTTTCACTAAGTAACGGAAACAACAATAAATGAACTAAAGATTTTACGTCTAAAATGTGAGACAAGTGTATATAAACAAAATACCATGTGTTTCAAAATGATTATCGGGGATTTAAGCCTTTGGAGTATTTATTGCATTTAACTTACACTGATAAATAATAGATCAAATGAAAGAGCAACTTAAGCAGTTTTGTTGGTACATCTGTGCGCATGCGCATAATTTTGTTTCTTTGCCTTCCGTTAGAAAGTGAAGATAGCAACTAGTGAACAAAAAGGTTTTTAGTGTTTTACATCGTTTGCAGCTGTTACAAGCTCTAACGCTTTCAGACTACGGTTTAGGTGCCAAGTTTGGAAACGATATGTTGCTGCATGACGATAAAGATTTTCTGGATCGTGTCATCGTCTTCAGTGATGCATCGACATTTTACCTAAGTGGACATGTGAACACTCTGAATGTGCGCATCTGAGGATCATCAAATCCCCACCAGATGATACAGTTGCAACGAGACTTTCCTAAATTGGATGCTTTTGTGCCATATCCTGACGTGAAGTTTATGGGCCTTTCTTTTTTGGTGAAGCCACTGTAACCGGTGTTTTTTATCTTAACGCGCTACAACTATTTCTCAATTGGAAGAAGCTGAACCACGGAGGTTTATTTGGTAGCAAGATGGTGCTCCGCCTCACTGGCATAACTTAGTACGCGATTGGTTGAACGACGTTGTAGCCGACTGATACAAAAATTACTCCAGACACACTGAATAAGGTTTGAGACGAACTCGGCTATCGACGCCGTGTGGCGACTGGTGCTCATCTTGAACACTTGTAGGAAAAACTGTTTAAGTTGCCCTATCATTTGATGTATTACTTATAAGTGTGAGTTAAATGTAATAAATACTACAGTATTTATATTTCTAAGGCAATAAAAAACATAAGTTTCTTAAACCGAGTACCGCCACTTATTTATAATCCTTTGTTTGCCCTCTGTCTCTGATACAGATAAAATATTCCGAAACTTGCCAGGTAAAGTTATAAAGGAAGTTGAAAAACCTCGTCCGGCAATAAAAATACAACACACAGAAAATTTTCCTGCGATTTAGTGTCCCTCTCGCTATTAGTCTCTACCTAAAACTCAGTATACAGTGTGTCCCAAACTGGATGGGAATGTATTGTAATCTCCGTTATTAATAGAGATAGGGAGACGGTTAAACCAGCAATGTTTGCGCTGCGTCTTTTCCTTTTTGAGTTATTTTGAAAAAAACAAAATTTGTCGATTTTTTTTCTTCAATATCTAAGTAGGCGTTGATCTGACATGTATAAGACTTGCACATTATCAAGACACTTTTTACAGAGTACTCTTTTTGTGCTATTCTCAAATTTGGATTGTCATTTGTTTTTGGTCTACAGGTACAAGAATATTTTGACTTATTGGAATGTTATCTTCGTTCTAATCGAAATACTGAGGCAGCTGCAAATTAATATCAAAACAACTACCCAGAAGACGACAACCAAACACCAAAATATTTTGCAGGATAGTGACCAATATATGAAACGACGGTAGCTTCCACGAAAAGGAGCTACCAATGCCTAGAAATGAAGACAGAAATAATGCTGTCTTACAGGTTTCAAACGAAAACCCTCCGCAATCTGTTCAGTTTTATGGTAAACAAATTGACGTTCCAAAAAGTACGGTACACCGTGTATTAAAACAAAGTCATTACCATCCATACAAACCTACAACCGTACAAGGCTTAAATGTTGACGAATACCCTAAGCGACTTCTGTTCTGCTGATGGTATCAAGGACAATATCAGCAAGATGAAATTTTTCATTTGAAAATAATATGGACTGATGAATCCAGATTTAGAAATTGTGGTGTATATAATCGCCATAATAGGCATTATTAGGCAAATGAAAATTCCTATCTAAAAGAAGAAAGACGATTGCAAGATAGATTTGGTATTAATATTTGGTGCGGCTTATTAGGTAACAAACTGTTATTTTTATTTGTAGATTAGACAGCCAATTTTAAAAAATTTCAGGTAACTGGGAAAAGGTATCTTAATCTATTGAGAAATGATATCTTAACAACAATTAGAAGAGTTCATGATAATTTAGACGAGATTTTGTACCAACAAGACGGTTGTCCAGCTCACAATGCTAGGATTGTCAAAGAATTTTTGTACCAAAGTTTTAATAATCGTATCATTTGTAACAATGGGCCGGTTTAGTGGTGTGCTCGAAGTCCTGATATAACACCCATGGATTTTTATTTTCTGGGTACTCTGAAGAATGATGTGTATAAATTCGATCCACCACAAACTACAAACTACAAATGAATTACGAAACAGAATCACGGAAGCTATAAATAATATTAACCAAAACACCATCACCAGAGTTTGCAGGCATGTTTCAAAAGGGTGCATTGAACAAGACGGTGGCCATATTGAACAATTTTCTATTTAGTGTATTTTTAAGTTTCTATTTTATTATTTGTTGAGTTCCGTTTCTAGTTGTGTTGTTTTGTGGAGTTTAAGTTTATATTTGTTATTGCCGGGTTTCGTTATTAAACTGTTTCACATAATATTACCTAGCATTATTACCTAATTGAGTATTGTAAATTAAATCACAATATTTTTTTATCGTGAATCATTACCGAAAATGATGTTAAATGTAGAAGTCTATTGTTAGACTCCATGGCCTACTGCTTTTTGAACACTTTTTTATCATTTGTTTTGTGGCATTATAGTTCATAGCCTACTATCCTCAAAACGGTTTTTCTTAAAATTGTCAGTGCAATTACAAGACTACTCAAGCATGTTTTACATCATTGGAAATCTCTTTTCACAGGCTATCACATTAGCAAAGATTCCAATATGGCTTCCATAATAAAAACAAACGTTGATACCTGTAGCTCAAAAACAAATGACAATCCAAAGTTGAGAATAGCACAAAAAGATTACTCTGTAAAAAGTGTCCTGATAATGTGATTAGATATGTCATATGCCTACTTAGATATTAAAGAAAAAGAAATCGACAAATTTTGGTTTTTTCCAAATAACTCGAAAACGAAGAGAGGCAGAGTCATATTTGGAACGAGTATAAAATTCTACAAGACATTTCTAATTTAACCGTCTCCCTATCTCTAATAACAACGGAGATAGCAATATATTCCCATCCAGTTTGGGACACACTGTATAAGGTCATGTTATTAGTAAACAGTTTGGAATTTCCCATTCCCTGATGACGCTAACCTTGTTAGTGAAACGCTCGTCAGGACTTTAAAAAATGTATTGTGGTTATATGGGTTCTCCAAGTGTAGGTACTTATAACTACAAAGCCTTTAAACCCCGATATTCATTTTGAAACATCCGGTACCTACGTTTACCTAAACTTAACCACGTAAGCACTCATATATAAACTAAAAATAAAATAACTTGCAAACACACTCATATATCTAGAATTGTTAAGACACGCATATGCACACGTGTGAATTTATATTCTACTAGGAGCTCCTAGCAAAAATATATTTGGAATAATGCTTTTCCGTTGGACAATTTACTTACATTTCTGGAGATGTAACCTGATTTAATTTAAGAGGCGTCAACAATGGGTGACCTATTTTCAAGCGGACTACATAGCTTCAGCATCGGAGGTCATAAAATTGTTAATACGATATTTTAACTTAGACTTGTGTCTTCAGCACACCAGATAACAAAACACCATAATACTTATATTAATTACGGACGTTGTCATGACTTTATTCGACATAATTACAATGGTCGAGGTGCATTTATGCAATTATGCAATCAAAATAAATAGGCAGCTTTATCAGTGATGCAATCAGCGCGAATTATATAGAGAATAGACTCAAGGAAAAGTGAAAACAATTGTTTGCTTAAAACTGCTTGTTCTCATGACCTGCCCAGTCAAGAACCATGCACAGTGCATGGTCTACACAATTGACTCCGCTTTAACTCTAATTATCACATTTTATTAACACATACGAAAATCAGGGTATGTGAAATGTGTCAAAACCTTCCACAAACAACTTGTTTACTTAAAAATTTAAAGGTCTTACATATATAAATTGCATATATAGGTTACATGCCACTGCTCTCGAATACCTAATGAGCTCTTCTTCGTTTATGCAAATGATACATGTATTTGTTTAAGGAGAAAAGACCATGTGTAAACTAAATATGATCGTACTAATATTCTTATTTTAAATTTGTCAATTAAGCTCTTTGTATTGTGTTTCTTTAACGTCGGCCTACTTCCACCACTATGGCCAATCATCAATGCCGGGGAGCAGTTTTACATTTTTTATATTTCAACAACACACCACGAGAGCTTACAGCCTAAATACTATCGTACTGTGGGTGTCGACAAGGAGAAAAGAGTCAACTTGTTAATTCTGGACTTGAAGTTTTAAAGGTTTGGAGGAGAAGGAAAAACATGTGCCGGCAAGGAATTTCACAACTTGGAAGTCCTCCGGACAAATGAGCGGGCATAATAAGATGTTCTATGTATGGTCACCTAGACAGTAAAAGAGTGCATTCGCTCTGTTCCCCTGGTAGATCTGTTGGGGACAGCAGGTGGAGAAACAATGGAAGAAAGCTCCTCTGAGAAGTGCCCGTGCAGATATCTATAAAAGAGAGAGAGAGAGGTCACCAACGGCACGTCAGTGGGAAAGGGATGGCAGCCTTTGCGTGAGTGTAGGGTCACCGATGAGACGTATGGAGTCCAGGATAGCGAGTGTAGAAGCGGCAGCGGCACATCAGATGTGGGAGCAATATTCGAGATTTGGCCTTATTTGTGAAGTATATAAGGTATAGAGATTACCTGGTGAAAAGTATTTGCGAGCCCGGGAGAGGAAACCTAATTTCTTAGCAGCCGCTTCTGAAATTAATGTGTCATGTTGGTACCAATTGAGATTTCGATCTACAAAAATGCCAACAAGTGAAAAGGACTAATTACTTTGAATAACTTGGTTGTTCATTGTGATGGGTCTAGGGCTGGTGTATCTCTTATGAGAAAGAAAGCAAGACTGAGATTTGGTGGGGTTGAATTGTACAAGATTTCTACTTCCCCAGTCTAAGATTTTTTGGAGATCCACGGAGACAGAACCCGCCATGAGTCTGCGATCCTCATCTAATTGGGCTAAAGAGACAACAGAAATGCTCCGGTTGGAGAGGAAATTTGCTATCCAGGTACAGAGTTTTGGTGGTAGGCCATAGGCCGGAAGTTTATTAAGCAGCACTGCGTGCCAGATCTGGTCGTATGCTTTGGATATGACTAGAGCGACAATCTGGGATTCACCGTGTAGTTCCATAGACTTGTTCCAAGAATGGGTAACAAAGGAAAGGAGGTCGGCAGTTGATCTGCGATGATGGAATCCATACTGCCTGTCGTGGATTAGACTGTGTTTTTTAAGAAATTTTAGTACTTCGGTGTTTATATACTTTTCCATCACTCTAGAGGCTGAAAGGAGAGAAATAGGCATGTAGTTGCTAGGAAGCGCATTGGATTCTTTCTTGGGGACGGGTTGTACTTGAGGAGTTTTCTAGTTACGAGAGAATATGCCTCTATTGTAAGATGTCTGAAACAGACGAGTCAGGACACGAGCAAGTTGCCTTTTTCCTCCTTGTCGACACCCACGGTACGATAATATTTTGGCTGCAAGCCCCCGTGGTGTCTTGTTGAAATATTAAAATAAAAAAAACTCCAAACCTGATCTTCGACGTCTGTTTAAATTAATAGTATTACTTTTTGTAATATGCCATTTTTTTTGTTCCCTCAGGGCTCGTCCGCGGCCTTGCCGCCCCGATAGCACCGCAACCCTTGGTTGATTGTGCATACCCTTAGTCTTACTCCACCCATTCCAAGATCACTGTGCCTTGAACTAGTCTGCACAGCGATTGGTAGGGTGAAGTTTTATATTGCTCTGTCTCCGGTCTAGAGTGACCGTAGATCAGTTGTCTTTTTCGGTCCAAAGCTATACACTCACACAAGATGTGCTGGGCTGATTCCTCCCCCTCGCCGCAGAGTCTGCATGCGAGGTCCCCTTCGAACCGCCCCATTTTATGCAGGTGTTTCTTGACGGCCATGTGTCCCGTCAAGAGACCTGTTGTGTTTCTGAGCTGTCCTCTGCTAAGGTTTAGCAGCTCCACAGCTCTCTTTGAACTGGGTCCGTCAATTATTGACTTTCCATGTCTGAGCCCTGGACAGTCCGCCCAGTACACCTTGTGTTGGTTTCTGACCCAGGACTTAATGGCTCCCCTGGCAGTGCTCTTTGACACGCCCAGAGCCGGTTCTGGTCCCATAAATGGTTCTGCTGACCCTCTCTTCGCGAGACTGTCAGCTTCTTCATTGCCTTTAACCCCCGAGTGACCCGGCACCCAGATGAGGGTCACCTCATTCTGCCCAGCCAGGTCGCTCGTCTCGTCTCGGCACTCACTCACCAGCCAGGAATTTACCCGTGGGCTACTTAGTGCCTTAAGGGCTGCCTGGCTGTCTGTGGCTATGAGGATCCGCTTGTTGGTGTAGCCCCTCCTCTTGTTCTCCCGCACACAGTGCAGGACGGCGTACATCTCGGCCTGAAACACCGTTGCATGGGCTCCGAGGGAAATACTATGACTTACCCTCGGTCCTTCCGAGTAAACACCTGCCCCCGTCCCACGCTCCCCGCCAGATCCGTCCGTGAACCAGACGAGCGCGTCCCGTGCCATACTAATAGTGTAAAATTATTATGAAAATTCACTATTATAGCGTACTTGCTGCGTCACAACATTTTTCAAAAATGAATATATCCGGTTTTGCACGCGAGCACCTCATCGGTAAACTAGCAAAAAAATGGCGGTAAATAACTTGAAAAACAACTGGTAGAAGATACTGGTGAATTAAAAAACGTGTTCATTCACATTTCCAAATAGTAAACACGGTTGTAGTTCAAGGAACATTAACCACAGAATAGCCATAGCGTTAAAACATGCAACAGCATCGGGTATTGTGGTTGAACCTTAGCACTTTTAAAACAGTTCCGCTAGAAAAATCAGTACTTTTCATTTCGTTACCGTGTCAGCGTGTCAGGATTTACACAACACAGAGTTTCTGTTACACTTATCACGGTCAAATTGCAGCTTAAGAAGTGAGAACAGTAGTAGCAGATCATTTGTAAATTCTCCGATTTATTAGTTTTGCTTGGCGTGCCTCCACTTCACGTACAACTCTATAACAATAGACGGATATTGAGTGATTGCGGTTACGTCAGTTCGTTTATCAGTTGGTTAGTTTTTGTGTTTTTTCTTTAGAGTTCTCATTGTTTGGTGATACGATGGAGTATTTTGATCAAATTGAGGTATTGACTTTAGGGTTATTTACTTATTTATTATTATTACTATACACGACTGCATCCCTACAGACACCACTAAATTACTAGATGTCGGTTAACGAAAGTTTTCAGGACCTTAATAGTTCTGGCAACAATTTTTAATATTTAAAAATGCATGAGCTAAACAAAATAATAATCGAGAATCACTTTTCCGAGATATTGACAAAAACATGTTTTTTTTTCTAATGGCATAACCCGCATATTTTATCAGCATTCAATAGACAATGTAATTCTGAACAAATTACTTTCCATGCCCAGAGGGCCTAAAATCGAAAATAAAGGAGATATTAGCAAATTTATGAATTAAAATTAGGTAAAACAAAATATTATTAGTATTGACTCATTTTAAATAAATATTGAAATGAAGATAACATTAGAATGAGAACAGTAATAACTATAAATTAAAATCACAGGAAGGCTCACGGAGTTTAGAGTATATGTTCTAAGACTTCTACTTGCACTTCGATTCATTTTTGACAACGTCTGTGAACGGTCCTAGTGGCTTTTAAAATGGTTCTTCCATAAAATCTATGTAGAGCGGTGATTATGGCATTCTGAAGTGGTTCAACAGTTTCGTATCTGCTTTTGTACACAATATTCTTGATATAGCCCCAGATGAAAAAGTATATAGGTGTAAGGTCCGGTGAGCGCGGTGGCCATCGGATGGGACCACTGGTACCAATCCACCTACTGGAAAACATGTTTTTTAGCATCTTAGTTGCAATTCGGGAAATTTTGTATTTTCTTTGGAAAAAAACGTATATTTTCGGAAATAACAAAGTGAGGGCCACCAAATTTAGTACGCTGGTTTCCGTTATAAAGGGTATCCTATGCCCCAAAACTCAGATATCTACCTGGAAAGACAAAAAAGTTAGAGGTTAATTAATTGTTAAGTAATTAAATCTGATTCAAAAAAGTTAAAACGTCAAGATTGATTGACTACGAATTTGAGTGGAAAATACTACCAGAAATGACTAACAAGTTCCTAGATACGTGTCTACGTCGTTATCTTCCTTGACTTCGTTAAAATTTGAGCAAAAAGTCCATTGTAAATCAAAATGATTTTATGTAAATTGTAAAACATTGAACAGTTAACATGTATTATGGGATATACCGCTAGTAAATACATGTCAAGCGTAGCTCAGTTGGCTAAGTCCTTGTACATCGTATAATCTACTCCTACATGAGGAGTTCTAATCCTAGTTAGTGACTTTACTTTTTATCGATTTTTTTTTTGGTCTCATTTCGCTTTACCGTTATCTAATCAGATTGTTGTTATTTCGATGAACTTTTTAGCGAGTTTTTGTATAAAAAATAATTCTATAAAAAGGAGATGAAAGTTTTAAGACTCAATTCCATTTGAATATCATATCTGGTTGTATATTCTTGCCCTAACTTAGCGAAACCGTTCCTTATTTAATACAATCGTAGACTTTTCTCGTGGCTTCACAAGTGCTTGTTTAAGTGAATTTTCTTTAAATAAAAGCACTAAAGAGGAGATCTCGACTTTGGAATTTTGAAATAATGTCTTCAAATGAGCGCGAACTAGGCCTCCTAGAACTCATATCCAGGGTCAATTTCAATTATTTATATATGTGTGTATATATATATATATATATATATATATATATATATATATATATATATATATATATATATATATATATGTATATATAAAGGATGAACAATTTACCAAAATTTAGGTCTGTAAGTTTAAAAAGAGAAAAAAGTTAGAGGCATTTAAAGAAAAAACATGGGGTTTTCCTCAAAACGTGAAAAGTCGCGATTTGAAACGTCAAAATTGGCAACATTTAGGCAAAGAACCTGAAAGAAATACGGATTATGTAAAGAGTGCTCTGCAAACCCCTAAGTTTCAGCTTCAACCATCATTGCCCTTCATTTTAATAAAATATTTCCAGAAAATTCATTTCAAATAGACACTTTTCTGATGCTTTGGTAGTAGTTTTAGTCAAGTTTATGGTTTAACGGTCTATAATTTTTACCTAATTTTCGTAGAAAAAATTCGTTAATGAGGAGACCGCGGTTTTTGAATTCCAAAAAGATTTCTTCAAGTAAACGCAAACTAGGCCCCCTAGAATCCATATCCGGGTTTACTTTCTGTTAACATATATACAGGCTGACGCATTTCTACGGTAAAGCTCACTATAGTTGTTATTATACAAGATACGAGAAAATATTGTAAACATTGCCTATAGGGTGTCTTGTGCTGCATCTTATAAAATTATGTTGACAATCACAGTGGCCCATAGGTCGTTGGTGATACCTACAATTTTTTTTGAACATTCCTTATTGCATTTTTGCATTTTTCATCGAAATATGATGCATGTTTGTAAAAAAAATGGAGTCGCAGTAAGTGCGTTTTGGTAGCGAATTTTCATTAAACGCTTCAAAATCAGTAACGCAATTTGCTATTAACCTAAGGTTCGTCAGCTAGTAAACGAGTTTTCTCGGAAACTAGTTTTCTCGGAAACGTTTTGAGTTTATCTTTGGAAAATTTGTGTACATTTTTAAACAAGTTATTTTGATAAAATATGGTACATTGTTTCTACTATATAGGTTATACCGGTAACCAAATTGATGCCTGCTTGCATTAAAGAGACATACTTGCTATTAAAAACATTTTTATGAAAATTCACTTCCATAACGCACTTGCTGCATCCAGACTTTTTTATTTCGTCATAATCAGACCATAAATTGGTAAGCTACATAGGCGAATCTGAGACGAAAATAGTTTTATTTTGTATAGATAACTGTGTTACAAAGTAGAAATTAATTCCATTTATAATTAGACACACGGACTTTGAGGTAAATTTAGATAATATTATTAAAAATGCCCACATCTAAGTTAAATCCCGCATCAAAATTGAGATTGATGATTACCCAGCATGAGAATTAAGACTAGGTCACAATCTTCACGAACCTTACGATGACAAGTTAATAGCACCAGCATCTTCAACTTACTGATTAACACCCAAAAAAAGAAATTAAAATATAATCGATCCGTTACAAGATCCTAAACTAAAAAAAGTCAAACATGAGCCGTATAATTTCTTAATTTGCTTAATTTCATGCGAGAAATTTCGTAACGTTTACCTGAATTTGCGTCCAGATAAATCAACGTATGAGTTAATGAAAACCGAAGTGAATCTCGGACCAGATAGCCGTGCAGCTTTAATAAACGATCAATTTAATAACGTTGTACAATCAAACATTTTTTTCAGACATCTTATAATTTGGTTAATACTGGTTTTTGGGTCGTGCACATATTTCAAATGACGATCTTTATGGTCTATTGAGGTCGCCAGCCAGAGGTCATGACCCGGATGCTGCCTTAAGAAAATTAGATTCACATGTATGGTATTATTATTCTTCTTCTTATGCTATTGATCTGGCGATGTGTTAAGTAGCCTATGATATTTTTTCAATAGTTGACGTCTGCCTATCTGAAATAATAAAGTTGTATGTGATAATAAATTACAATTGTTAAATTAGTCCTGTCATATGAGTGTTAATAAAGTACATTATTCATATTGTACAAGACGAATGAGGTGTCTGTATCTATTGTTGTAGCTTTCTTGCGCAGCTAAATGAAAGCATGGAGAAGCAAGAAGGTGGCTGACATAAGAATTATATATATAAATATTCATAAGTCGGTTTAAGAAATGCATAAATTAGTGTTCTCAAAGTGCGTAACACAGATATGCAGATGACTAACATTTAGTGAATTCTGTTATGATATTCATTGATTGTGGTTTCCGTAACTCATTGTATCCACTTTCTATTAGATATCAATTTAAATGTCTGTCTTTAAAACGACCGCTTTTAAGCACAAAGTTGACAACATTAAACAAAGCATCGACGCCCCGTTTAACCGTGTGTGTGTATTTTGTTCCTTTAACGTCGGCCTGTTTCCGCGACTATGGCCAATCACCGACGCCAGAGGACAGTTTCACCTCACTATCCTGGAAATTTTGCCGAACCCCTGCCTTTCTGTAAGGAGGGTAGGAATCTTTAACGTGCCCAACGTGGCATGGGCACGAAACCGATGCATTACGCCCCCACCAAAGAGCGGAACGTGCAGACATTCAACTTGCTCAGATACAATGCCAGAACCTCGGTTGATGTTAATGTTACAGTTTGTACTGAAAACGTGAAAGGAGAACCATGCGATCGATCCCAGTACCCTTCGGTTCAGAGGCACACTTTCTTACCCTGAACCACCGAGGTTCTCCCCCGTTTAATTATAGGCCCGCTAGAAACATGTAAATTTCAATTTTATATGTTTATATATACAAGCTGGCGCATTGAAAACGAAACACACCGATTTGCTAGAGAGAATTTTTTTTAATGAAACGCTGAAACACGACAATTTTAATATTGAGGACGACATGTTTTGACATAAAACTCAACGTTGTCACATCAACCCCTTAAGGGTGGTGATAACAACCCTTATATTTTAAATAGGGAACATGGGTCGAGTGTTACATTATTTGAAAGCTCTATAAGAAATTCAACAATTAGTCAATTTTTCGTTAAAAAAACAAAAAACGAAACCAAACGTTCAAAAATATTTATTCAGTTAAGTAAGTGTTCAAATTGTTGACCACCAGCTTCCATACAAAAGTACAAATTTTGTTCAAAACGAGCTCTGACATTCTGGAGCATTTGTGAAGTTATTAGACGGCATTTTTCAACAATGCGTCGTCGTTATTCTTCCAGGGACTCCGGTTCTGTTGCGTAAATTCTACTCTTTGAATGGCCCCATAGAAAGAAGTATAAAGGAGTTAAATCCGGTAATATAGGGGGCCACTCAATAGTACCTCTACGTCCAATCCATTGTCCTGGAAACTATCTGTTCAAAAACTCCCTAACACGTTGTGAAAAATGCGGAGGAGCTCCATCTTGTTGAAATACTAATTGGTTTTCTTGAAAGCGATCATCATTTTCATCAATGTCAATTAGTAGAGGGTAAACGATATTTTCTAGTAACTCCAAATACGTTTCGCCACTCAAATTGCCATCAATAAAAATTGGTCCGATTAAACGGTCTCCAAAAATGCCAGTCCAAACATTCAATTTCTGTGGAGTTTGAGTGTGGACTTCGTGAAAATTTCTTGGATTATTATCTGCCCAATAACCACAATTATGACGATTGACTGCAGAGTTTAATAAAAACGTACACTCGTCTGAAAAACAGATATTGAACAGAAAGTTTCCGTTATCAGATATTCGTGCAGTCATAACTTCACAAAACTCCAGCCGCCGATCAACATCATCTTCATTCAGTTGTTGTACAAGATGAATTTTATACGGGTGAAATTTATGGTACTTCAATATTCGCTGAATAGTTCTTCTTTTGATGTTTGAAACAGTCGCCAATTTTCTCGTGCTCAAAGTTGGGTCTGCAGCAATTTGTCCTAAAACTTCAATATCAGTCTTTTCTAACCGGAAATTCACGTTCAGGATTCCATTTTTTGTTAGATACTGAACTACTTGTCGATACTTTGCAACTAACTCCAAAACGTATTTTCTGTTAACATGTCTGGTCGGATATCGTTCATTAAACAAATTTGCGGTACGGTTGGCACAGTCATCGTTTTTGAAGAAAAAAAAGAGTAATTATTTCGACTCTTTCTTCTACAGAATACACCATTGTGAAATTTATTTTCAGTAGTACTATCAAGTATCCAACCGACCGATAAACTGAAATAATAAACCGCATTTCTCTCATTCCGATAATAAATGTTCTGATAGTCAATTTTTTGTTTACAAACCAACAAAACATTGACTATCAGCACATTTCTTATCGGAATGAGTGAAATGCGTTTTTGCATCTTCAACTGTGAATAACTTTTAAACTAGTTGATAAAACTCCCAAAAAAATTAGTGTGCTGAATTCATAAAAGAAAGAGCTTTCAAATGATGTAACACTCGACTCATGTTCCCTATTTAAAATATAAGGGTTGGTATCACCACCCTTAGGGTGACAAAGTTGAGTTTTATGTCAAAACATGTCCCCCTCAATATTAAAATTGACGTGTTTCAGCGTTTCTTAAAAAAAAACGCAAATCGGTCTGTTTTCTTTTCAATGCGCCACCCTATATATATATATATATATATATATATATATATATATATATATATATATATATATATATATATATATATATATATATATATATATATATATATATATATATATATATATATATATATATATATATATATATATATAATATATACGAAGGCGGGTCAATAAGTTCGTGACTTTTTGAATTTCCCGCCTATTCACAGAAAGGGCAACATTTCTCCTGTCAACAACCATCTGTCAGTTGACTCCTGTCAAATTTTAAGCAAGCTGCGTCATTTAGTTTGTGTTAGATAGCAATTGAAAGCAGACAACCTCTTGAGCTATAACGAAAATGGAAAAAAGCGACTTTCGTGTGCTCATCGAACATTATTTTTTGCGGAAAAAAACATCACTCAATCCAAGGCTAAGCTTGATAAATACTATGGGGACGCTGCACCATCAATTTTCATTGTAAAAAAGTGGTTTACTGAATTTCGTTGCGGTCGTACAAGCACAATAGACGCCGAACGTTCTGGACGCCCAGTTGAGGTCGCTACACCCGAAACAATTGAAAATATTCACGATATGGTGTTGGCCGATCGGAGATTGAAAGTGCGGGAGATTGTGGAAGCCATAGGTATATCACATGGCGCAGTGGTTTCGATTTTGCATGATCACTTGGGTATGAGAGAGCTATCCGCAAGATGGGTGCCGCGTTTGCTCACAATCGGCCACAAACACAATCGTGTGACGAAGCAATGTGTGGCGTTGTTCAACCGCAATAGGGACGAGTTTTTTCGCCGTGGCCAACATTGTTTGGCACAAGAGGGTGTGTGGTTTCAGCATGATGGTTCTCCGCCACATTATGACGCAGCTGTGCGTGATTTTCTTAATCAAAACTTTCCTAATCACCGGATAGGACGCAGAAGTTTAACTGAGTGGCCTCCCAGATCGCCAGATTTAACACCCCTAGACTTTATTCTTTGGAGACACTTGAAGCCGGAAATTTATGCAACACGGCCAAACTCACTTGAGGAGCTTCGTCGGCGAATTGTGGAAGAATATTGTCAGATTACACCCAACATGCTTCGAAATCTTCGTTCGGAAGTGGAGCACAGATTTTATTATTATATGGAAGTGGAGGGAAAACGATTTGAACATTTGATTGAATAACATTCTTTAATTCATTGATATTTTGTCTTATTCTTAAATTGAGGATTTTCTTGCCATATCCAAACCAAAATTTAAAAAGTAGTATGCTGTCGTGAGCAGAATTGAGAGAGCTTTAAAATGAGGTCATTAAACATAGGTTCCATTTAAAATTAAGAGTAATTGACGCCCCTGCGTAAGGGGTAGGTTCGGAGACACTAAAGCTAACGCCATCATGTGTCCTCCATTAATACCAAGTCAACTTATCTGGGCTTTTAGCTTGTTTTTTTTTAATTCCGATATTTTCCAGGTAGAAAGTTTCAATTGGCACACTCTGTATATCATTATATTTTAAACTAAAGCTGTTATGTCCGGCATTAATTTGATGCTCTTATTAGTGAATTTTTATTTAAATGTTTTTAAATTAATGCGAACTAGGGCCCCTAGAATCCATATCCGGGATCAGTTTCAATTTTTATATGTTACCACTTACAAAAATTAAACTTTCCGAGTTTATAGAAAATTGAGTTATTCATATTTTGAATTTTCTTTCAAAGTTGTTTTAATGAAATTTTGTGGATATCTTGCCTTAGGAAAGACCTTACCACATACCAAAACTAAACTTTCTAAGTTTATAAAAAATTGAGTTATTCAAGTTTGAAGCATTTAATAAAAATTCACTACCATAACGCACTTGCTGCGTCCCAAACGTTTTATTTCACAGGCTACGTCCTAATAAAAGTTTTTAACAAATGTTACATTCTCTAAGTAGACGTGTTTACATAAACGTCGGGTATAAAGTTTTAATTATTTGAGCGACATCGAAATCTTGCAACGATGAATAGATTCATTGTGAAGTGAAAACAAATATTGTTTTTTGATTGGTAAAGTATCCATAAAGATCTGCCATGGAATCCGTTAACTAAATGTAGATAAATCTCTCTCTTAGCACCAATGCGAGTAAAGTTCTAGCACTTTTAATAATAATAAATCATATCTATAATAAAATTTAATGATCATAGTAGGTGGTAAATTACTTTCACAAATACACAGCTTTTTTTACTGACAGCTGAAAATGCAAACTATTCAACGGTTGTAATTTGTTAATGCCTTTAATTGTTTTATCGATATGACGTATGTACGGTACAAGAAAATAAATGTGTCCATATTTAAAATTTTCGGTCTATAAATAATAAAATTTAGGTTATAGAAAAGAAATACGAGGATTGCTTTAATTTTTTTGTGGCAACAAAACTGTTGTAGTAGGGTAACCTTATACACTTGAAAAAAATCACGACTAAAATTATGGACTGGCGCCCCACTTACTGAAAAAGATTTTGCTCTTGATCGATAATATTTAAATTACGTAGTAACTACCCCAAAACTCTCGATAACAATTGTTTGTAACGTTCACCTGACAGACTTCCTCCATAGATCCCACGATTCTCGAATCAATCATGCCACACCAAACATGAATACTAAAACTTCGTTGAGAATTTGAAAGTTCGATTATAAATCAATTTATACTTCTCCAAAAGTAATGGTTTTTCCTCTTATACATCTCGTGGTTTGAGAAATTGGACTCGTCGTCGGCAGGAGTGCTTGCTTATCCTTTGTACGACTCACTGGCCACTGGCAAAAGCATAAATAACCTCTCATCACACAGGGAGTTATTAAATTAGTCGGTATTTAAATAAGATAAATTTGATTTTTTCACACAAAAAAATAGTGTATAAGGAATCTTGCGCCAGTTATCTTATAGAACTATTGAGTAAGCTTCAAGCCTAAGATATTAATTTTTATCTGCTCGTCTATAATATACATATTCCTTGTTCGTTTTTTTTGCGAAAATCGTGTGTTCGTGTCTGAATCTTCGATATAATTAAAGAAAATATCTACGGTCTGCAACTACTCTTTCTGGAAATGAAGGTTGGTACTTCCAGATTGCTTTTCCAGAATTATATATAAATATATATATATATATATATATATATATATATATATATATATATAGCACTCGAACATATTACACGTTTCATAATGTGAGAAAGGCATCTTCAAATCTAATTTTTGCAGTTAACTACACACTACTGAGTTTTGAGGTTGCATAATTGACTCACTTTTTTTAAGGTGAAATTTATCTGCATCTATTGTCATTGTCAATTGAATGGCATCTGGATGATTTCGAAGAAGCCATTATGTCTTCTTAGTTTTACATTTTATTTTAAAAAAATTATAAAAGTTTCTTGTTCGAAATCGAGCTTCCCCTAAAAAAATTCTAATAATATACGGAATGTTCGGTTTGAAGTTTGAAAAATTCTTTTTTTTTTGGCAATACTTCTAAAACGCCACATTCAATGGTTTTTCTGTTTACATCATCGTTATCAGCCGAAAGATTTGAAAAATTGCTAATTTAGCTAAACTTAATTCAGTGCAGTCTGTATATATATATATATATATATATATATATATATATATATATATATATATATATATACAGTGTGTCCACGGATTGAGTGTGGGTAAGGTATAAGTGACAAATTTCGAATTAGAATCTAATATTTTGGGAATCGCTCTTGCTTTGTATTAAACTGAGATGTTGAGAAAATGAACAAAATCAATTAATATACAGGGTGGTTTATAACTGATGTAATGAAATATATTAAGAGTAAACTACCTTCGTTTATAAAGATACCGCAAAAAGTTATGAAGAAAAATTGGTTAGAATTAAAATTTATGACAGGCTCTCAATTTTCAAACAGATCAGCCTACTATGAATTTTTTTAGCTGCGACTTTATTTAAATGACGTTCGACGGCTTCTGTGATTAGGTGTACTTTAAAAAATACTTGAGACTGTATTAAAAAATGTCTTTACCATAATTAAACTTGGGGTAGGTTTTCTTTCATCTCAACCAATAAAAAAAGTAAAGTAAACGCACAATTGGACATGCGAAGCAATAATTGGCGAGTTGCATGGCTACTTGAGCTCTGCCTTGTTCGTTTCCCGGGATACTACTTATTTGGAAAATTGAAACGTCAATTTTATTTGTCACGAACGGCAAGCTTCGGTATTAAAAAATCTTAACAACAGAACAAAAAGTGTTTATTGTGCAGTGCTGTGGTTTGGGTGAAGAACATTCTTATCAGGGAGTGATAAGAAAATTCCTTGAACGCTGGCCAAATTATTCGGTTTCCGCTACTGGTGTAAAAAAGTTGTTACAAAATTTATGCGTACTGGGAGTGTTTTAAATGTTAAGAAGACAAATCCGACCTAAATGATGAAGACAATGCTGCAGCTGCATTAGCTATGGACTCTGTTAGGCGTTTTCCGAAATTATCATCAAGAAGAAGGGCATTAGAAATTGGCAGTATTAGCAAATCGCATTTGCAACAAATTTATCGTACCAACAAGGTGAAACCTTTCAAAGCAAAACTTATACACACTTTGGAAGAAAATGACGAGTCAAAACGATTAGATTTTTGTTTATGGTACGGCGAGCAATATCTACAAAATCACAATTTTGGCAGAAGTATTATTTTTTGGGATGAATCCACTTTCACCACTAATGGGGTGGTAAATTCCCAAAATGCACGGCATTGGTCTATGGAATCCAAATTATAGAGTTAATTGCAGGAGACAATGCCATAAAATAGTAAATGTGTGGTGTGCTGTTTCTTACACTGGTATAATTGTGCCATATTTCTTTGAGCGGAATATGAACCAGTACAGTTATCTGGAAATGCTGGAAAATATTCTTCAAGACCATTTGCATAACATGTCACTAGAAGATAGACAAACAGCATACTTTCAGCATGACGGCCACCCAGCACATACAACAGGAATCGTTCGAGAATGGTTATGTCGCGAATTTCCTGGGCGGTGGATTGGTCGATATGGGCTAATACCTTGGCTTCCCAGAAGTCCCGATGTTACCTTAATGGACTTTTATTTATGGGGCTATCTCAAACAGAAAGTCTACGCGGCTCCATTAAATCACGATCTTAATTTGTTGAAACTGCGGTTCAAAGAGGCAATTGAATTCCAATTCAACATATTCAAAATGCCTACAAAGCATTTACTAAACGGGCTGAGTTATGTCTATCGGTTGGTGGCAGCACATTTGAATAATTTCTTTATTTTTCGTTGTTCGTTTTGATTTTTGTCAGCAATAAGCGTTTTGTATTTTACTAATAAATTATTATTTAACATTGCATGGTTACTTACTTTGCGCCCCTGCGTTCAGAAAACCACAGGTAAAAACCTCCATGTTGATAAGGAAAAAATGTTAATAATTTACTTGAAAATTTAAAGTAGGCTGATCTGGAGAGCCTGTCATAGATTTTAATTCTAAATAAGTTTTGTTTATAACTTTTTGCGGTATCTTTATAAATGAAGGTAGTTTACTCTTAACACATTTAAGTGAATCAGTGCTAAACCACCCGGTATATTAATTGATTTGATTATTTCCTCAACATCTTAGTTTAAGACAAAGCAGGAGCGATTCCGAAAATATCATAATCTAATTTTAAAAAATTTTGTCACTTACAATATATATATATATATATATATATATATATATATATATATATATATATATATATATATATATATATATATATATATATATATATATACATTTTTTCCGCCTCTCTTGTAATGCTTCTGTTTCAAGTTAAAAAAAAATATTCCTCTAGTTCTTCAAACGGGCTCATTAAACCAGTTTTAACATTTCCTCATCATAGCAAAATCGGGAAATTAAAAAAAAAGTAGTTTCTATATCTGTAAAATCTTTCATTTAATTACTTAAATTCCAATTATGTCAAATTTCAAGACAAACAAATGTCTTTTCTATAGATTGAAGGTTTTAATGATTTCTGATTTTTCTTCATCTCCAAAACAAAGAAATGGCGCTCATATATCTTTGAGTCGTTATAGAGTAATTAATAAAAGGTGCTGTTAGTGTAGGTTATTGAGAACGTACGGTATATTAAATTAATTGTAATATTAATGGCTTATCATCAAAGCGAGATAGAAGATTATGGTGTTTATTATGGCCGACTAGCTCCAGGGCAAACTGCGATGAAATAACCAGCAACGAAATTATTAAATTAGCTAATACCGAAAAGAAAGTAGGCTTTGTATTGGCAGCGCGGGAACCGCACTAAAATTCGGAATGAAAATTTTTTCGAAAGTGATTTATATACCATGTGAATTAGGAATAATGTGTGCGCGCTCAAATGAAAACAAATCACAGTTTAATAGGTTGGCTCATTTAATTATAAATTTACAGGTTTCCATTAGTGTGATGTTTTGATTGGATTATTTTAATTAATTGTTGATATTAGGTTTGTTATTATTCTGCATCCGTGATTTATTTACGAGATGTATGTGTGTTAAATTTTTCTTATTAATATTCTGCCCAACATATTATTAAGTTTGTTTTATGCTAAGTAAGATTATAAACTTGGAAATTATGGGACTTTAAAGAAGATTTGTGTGTGGGGGATTCCTAAAGAGTTGTACCCAGAAAATGTATATCACAGTGCGAAGAACCGGTATTTTTTATAACACAACGTTAGCAATTAATATTTCCTCGATATAATTAAGTCAATACAACAACCACAAAAAAATATTTTTTCAAATTTTCGTAACAGCCAGTATTATTTCTCTAGTCCTTCGGTCAGGTCTAAATGCGAACTATTATTGATCCAAGAAACTCTTTGTTTTTCTTGTTATTCTGGTTTCCACTGTGATTAAGAAAAATTTCGCCACATGATTCTGTACACTAGTTTTTATGTGCTAGTCGCATTATCGCGATTTCCAATTTTTTGCAATAGTACCTAATACATCTGTATTTCATAAGCCCACTGGGCAGTTCTCCCGCTTTATAACGTTTTTCTTCAATATCTAAGTAGGCGTTGATCTGACATGTCTAAGACATACACATTATCAGGACACTTTTTACAGAGTGATCTTTTTGTGCTAATCTCAATTTTTTTTGTCATTTGTTTTCTGGTATTGGATTTCATAGCCTACTATCCTCAAAATGGTTTTTCTCAAAATTGTCAGTGCAATTACAAGATTTCTCAAGCATGTTGTACATCTTTGGAATGCTCTTTTCACAGGCTATCACATGTGTAAAAAATACAATATGGCTGCCATAATAAAAACAAAGTTTGACACCTGTAGCTCAAAAACAAATGGAAATCCAAAGTTGAGAATAGCACGAAAAGATTACTCAGCAAAAAGTGTCCTGATAATGTGCAAGTCTTAGACATATCAGATCAACGCCTACTTAGACATTGAAGAAAAAAGAAATAGACAAATTTTGGTTTTTTCAAAATAACTCGAAATAGAAAAGAGACAAGGAAAAATACAAGTCATATTTGGAAGGAGCTATCCCTATCTCTAATAATAACGGAGATAGCAATACATTCCCATCCAGTTTGGGACACACTGCATACATGCCTTCCTCAATTTCTAAAATGGAATTAATAAAGTAGATAGTTTAGCTTGCATATATTTGTCTGTGTTTTTATGTATAGAAATTGTTTTTTTGTGTTCAGAACTTTTATAATTCTTATTATATTTGTTACAGATGAATCAAATTTGTAAAGTATGCGGGGAACCAGCAGCTGGATTTCATTTTGGGGCATTTACTTGCGAAGGATGTAAGGTAGGATCACATTTTGCAAAATCATTATTATGGTTTTAAATTTGCTATAGAAAACTTTATATAACTTCATTAGAAAAGGTATTCATTTTCTATCTCTTTTGGTTATTTTCTTGTAAAAGTAAACACTTATATAATGTTTTCCCAAAACAGCATTTAATTCTTAAAATCAAAGAGATCGCATTACGATTATGTTTCGATTTTCCTCAGCTGTGCTAGAGGTCTTGATGATACTGCCACCGCTTCCCATCTGTATCAGAAGGGAGGCTATGGCGTCGCATCTCAGAATGCGAGGCTATGGTAACTGATGCAATGCAATAACAAGACACGCAAAAGTTGCCAGGGAGGTGGAAAAACAAATTCCAATGTCCACCATCAAGGTACGAAACGCAGAGAATCATATTAGGCTGATTAGGACATATACTCTCAGAATCTCCAGGAAGGATCAGTGGAGGGAAAATGAGGTTGCTTTCCAGGCTGCTAGCCGGGTCTGTTTAACCGACAGATCGCGGCTGGAGGAGCAGCACTCCTCCGGGGCGTGAATATTCATCGATAGCCTGGGAGTGCGCCAGAGGTGTACGCTATTCTGTCTGTATCAAATCGACAAGATGGGAGGATGAGCCTTGAGAAATATAAATATGTATACATTTGCGCAGATAATCAGGCGATCCTCCGGGCAATCTTCGCGTTCAGAATTAGGTCCGCGCTGGTTCAGCAGTGCGCACTCTTACAGGACTGTCCAGGACAAAGGAGGTACAATTTGTGTGGGTTCCGGGACACTGTGGAGTGGAGGGAAATGAAGTGGCGAATAACCTCGCCAGGCTTGGTACCCGGCGGCCGTTCTCTGGCCCGGAGCCTGCTGTAGGCATAAGTAGGAAGGTGGTCTCCGACGCCCTAGATAAATGTACTAAGGAGACCATGGAGAAGCACTGGCGGTCGGTCAGTGGCTATAGTCAGGCGAGGGATTTTGTGGAGAGGCCGGACAGAAACAAGACTGTCTGGCTTCTTGGTAGGAGTCGTTCTGCGCTTCGCCGCATCTGCCAGGAATGAGCCGAGACAGAAGAAACGTCTTACCACTACCTGCGTGAATGCGAGGATTTTGGGAGTCTGTAAACAGAATTGTTTGGTTCAAGGACTCTGCAGAGGAGCCAGATAAGTTGCGTCCAATTGAAAACCATCATGGCCTCTATTTCGAGGTCGAGGAGGTTTAGTGACGGAACCAAGGAGGGGTAGGGCATGGTTGCTGTATTGCCGGGATTGGCAAAATGGGCCCGTCGCGGCCTACTTGCCTGGTGTTTGCCTCCACACCATTGCTACTACTACTACTACTATGCTTCGATTTTACAGATGTTCAAAACTGGTTATTACAAACTTTGTTCAAAAGCATTATTTTGAGTCAACGTCACTTTTAATCCTGCGGATAAACTCCACCGGGCACACAGGCTACTAAATTCGGCATACGGTTTAATAAAATCGTTATAGTTTAACAGATTTTATTTATTACAACTGTATAATAAAGATAAACTTGAATAACTGCAGTCTGTTGCAGCAAAAATCTGCATATTAACGATAATTTAATATTTGACACACTAGCAAACTACTATTGTAGGATAGTCAACATTTTATTGCGTCCAATAATTATTTTATAAGGTGCTTAAATAAGGACATCACACATAAAAAAAACAGTTGCTTTTGAAGTAAAGAATTAATTCGTATGATTATTTTCATCGTCACTATTACCGACAATGAATTTAAAAAAGAAACCTCCGGCGTGCATTTAAAAACCATGCTTAACTCTTGTATACATTACATGCTCTAGTTGCTCCGGGCGGGCTGGCGTTAAGAGAGAGACGGTCGCTACTGTCATACTGTTATACCGTACTTACGGGTTACGGCACACGCACGTCCTGTCATCGCGCGTACCCACCGCCTCTTACGTCACTCTTTTACTCTGTGCTGTTTCGATTTCCGATCCACTGTTGCGTGAAAATCCGGCCAGACCTATGCACCGTGTAATTCGCTTATTCTATTGTCGTCAACCTGAAAAAAACAGGATCGGAATTTCAGATTGTTTGACTAAATTATTTGGCAACTAACACTTTTCTAAAGTTTGTACCTATTTAACACGTTGCCTACCGAAGCACCTTGAGTTATTTTGACTATGAGGCCATATATTTAATTTTTTTTTTTTAGAGGCCATGGATGATACTGCATAAAGTACGACAAAACTGAATGTGTTCTATTGAAATTTTTTAAAAATAGGTCTTATAGGACTCAGCATTGACGTTTTTCTCTTTCGGTCCCATAGACCGAGTCGGCGTATAGCAATTTCAATTTAGTTTGGGCCTATTCGATCTGGTCCTTGTAGTGAGACGGTATTTGAAAAACCAGAGTCACCGATATGGCATTAATTTATTGAAGTTGTGTATCAATGGCGGTTTTAGATACAGCATGAAAATATATGCAGGTAAACACTGAGCACTACAAAATATTACTCCTATAAGCATGATGAAGAATATTTGTCAGCCAATTCTAAACTCTGGTCGCACTGTTATCACCCTCAGCTGATGTAGCAGTGTAGAACTGGCTTGTAAGTTATTAGACGACCAAACACAGCTTGTATGAACACTTAGGAGAAACCGTAGAGATTTGCCTACAGAAGTTTCTGATAAAAAGTTTAAAAGTGGTGAACACGTTCTTCTTTTTCTTCAGCTTGAACTCATCCAGTCTCGGATGTATGTCTCTTCTAATTTCTTCCGTGTTTCCTATCCCTCGCTGTTATCATCCACTGCTTCCCATCCACGTCCTTCACATCGTCAATCCATCTTTTTTTTGGGGGTCTTCCCACAATTCTTCTTGTCTTTCTTGGTCTCCAACAAACCACCCTCTGTGTCCACCTATCCGTGTTTTGTCTAGCTATGTGACCAACCCGCCGCCATCGTCTCCATAACATTCATTATTTTAGTTTTGTTCTTAATTTCGCTATTTTGTTCCTCAATGGAATCCCCAACATAATATTTTACATAACTCATGCTACCCTTAATTTGTATGATGTTTTCGTTTTTATGTCCATAGTTTCTAAACCGTATGTAAGCGCTGGTAGTATGAAGATATTATACGTTTCCTTTTTCCAGTGTAATGGTACTCCTCTATCCTTAAAGATGTAGTTTAGTTTTGCAAACGCTATACATGCCAAATGAATCCAAAGTTTCGTCTCTGCACACTGATTTTCCTCGCCAATTCTGTGTCCGAGATATATATAGTCTGTTACTCTGTCTATAATGGTATTATCGATTGTGACGTCACACTCGCTGCTACTGATAATTTTGGTCTTACTGAGATTCATGGACAGTCCTATTTCCTTCGATTTTTCATTTAAGTCGCTCGGCATATTACCTAGCTCTTAAATATCTGTACTTATTAGGATTATGCCGTCAGCGGACCATAAATGGTTATATGTGTTCCATCGATGTTTATACCTTTGCCTATGCAAGAGAGTTGTTTAAAGATGTTCTACGGGGCTAAGGTACATAATTTGGGAGAGGTTGTATCTCGTTGTCGTACGCCTTTATCTAGCTTTATTTTCTCCGTTTTAATGTCGTCGTGTATTTTTATTTGGAGGGTGGCTTTGTCGTATAACTCCTGGAAATCTTAATGTATCTCGAATTAGTTCTGGCATCTTCCATTGCTGTTAAGCCAAGTTTCAATGCTGTCAAAAGCTTTGTGGTAGTCAACAAATGCCAAGTGTATAGGAATGTTGTACTGACTGTCTAATAAATGGTCGACGCCACTAAAGCCTCCTCGAAACCCAGCTTGCTCTGCGAGTCTAACTTTATTGTTATTCGATTTGTGATAATTCTCGTAAAGAGTTTATATAGGTGTGATAGCAAGCTTATGGGTCTATAGGTCGAATACTTTATTACAAAAAATTGACACCGGATTCCTGTTCTAAAATGGCGTGACAAACGTGATGTTCTTTTATTGTCCACAAAACATCCAGATGTTATAGTACCGACTAAAAGCCGCCTAAGTAATGTTAAGCATCAACCACAAATTGCTGTAGACTACAACGCCGGAAAACCAGCAGTTGACATTTCAGATAAAATGACAGCATGTCAATCGCCACTATGGAAATCGGTAAAGTGGTACCGAAAATTAGCGACTGGAATAATTGTAAATACCGCAATGGTAATGGACAAGAAGGTGGCCAAGGAAAAGAGAACATTTTTAGAGTTTCGAAAAAGGGTTACCTACAAGTTACCGTCGAAGATGAGGGGGTACCTAGGCCAAAACGGCATTATATTGGAACGAAACGACACAATATGAGAAAACAATGTACCTAATGCTATGAAAAAGTCAGTGCCGAGAGCGGCTGGAAATTTGCAAGTGGTATAAACAAACTAGAACCTGATGAACCTACCTTATATTTGGAATGCTTTAACGCAACTTACAGGGTCTAATATAAAATATAATTATATCAAAAGCGTGTGTAATGTTTGTTTAGTGTTTGAAGCTAATAAAAATTTGATGTTTTTATGTTTTTAGTGAGTTTTCTTTTAAAAAATCACTAATAGGGAGATCTCAACTTTTCATTTTTGACAAAATTTCTTGAAATGAGCGCGAACTATGGCCCCTAAAACCCACATCCAAGGTTGGTCTCATATATATATATATATATATATATATATATATATATATATATATATATATATATATATATATATATATATATATATATATATATATATATATCTGTGCATGCGTATCACACCGAAAACTCAAAAAATGATGGGCCGATTTTAATCAAATTTGGTAGGTACCTTCCTTTTGTAAGTGGCTTGGACAAGTTCGTTAGACAGGAAAATTGCCCCAGGTTTTCCCGGACAATATTGTGTTTCTTTCGGAAAAAAATTATATCTCCGGAAGTAACAAAGAAAGGGCAACAAAATTTGGTACGCGTGTTTGCATTATAAAGCGTGAACCACGTGTCAAAATTTGGGGCTGTAAGTTTAAAGACAAACAAGTGATAGGCATTTAAAGAAAACAAATTTGGCATTTTCCTCAAAACGTCAAAGTCGCGATTTGAAACGTCGAAATTGGCAACATTTAGGTTGTAAAGGTTTTGTAAAGAAAATGTCGCAAGAAGAGTATTCTGCAAACACTTAAGTTTCAGCTTCAACCGCCATTGTCCTTCATTTCACTAAAATTTGTCCAGAAAATTAATGTCAAATAGACCTTTCCATGATGCTTTGGCAGTAGTTTTAGTTAACTTTATGGTTTAATGGTTTTAGCTAATTTTCGCAGAAAAAAATCTTCAAACGAGGAGATCGCGACTTGAATTTTAAAAAGATTTCTTCAAATGAGTGCTAAATCATGATCCCTTAGAATTCATATCCGAGTTTAGTTTCACTTTTATCTGTTTACATATATACAAAGTGAGGCGTTTTTACGGTAAAGCTAAATATAAGTGTTATTATACAAGATAGGAGAAACAATTGTATACGTTAATTATATGGTATCTTGAGCTGCATCTTATAACATTATTTTGACCCATAAATCGTTGATGATACCTATAGTTTTTTTTTTTTCGAACGTCCCTTATATTATTGTATTTTTGCATCGCAGTAAATGCGTTTTGGTAGCGAATCTTCATTAAATGCTTCATATTTCAATAACTCAATTTGCCATTAAGCTAAGTTTCGTTGGCTACGAAACCAGTTTTCTCGGAAATATTTTAAGTTTATTTTCGGAAAATTTTCGTACATTTTCAAACAATAAGGTATTTTGATAAAATATTGTACATTGTGTCTACTATATAGATTATATCGGTAACCAAGTTGATGCCTGAGAGACATATTCGCTTTTAAAAATTTTTTACTGAAAATTCACTTCCATAACGCACATGCTGCGTCCAGACTTTTTATTCTATAGATTTTTCAAACTCCAATCAAATGTCAGTTTACATCATACCTAATTTTTTTTTAGCCGAAATAGTACCTTACGTTCTTTACGATAACTTTCTTTGCATATGTGCATATTTTTTTCAATCAATTTTTTGTGAACAAAGGTTCCCATTGTATCATGGACTTTGTGATGGCCTTTGTTTTTCACCAGTTTGTTCAAATTTAGTGCTCGTACTTGCAGCTTTAGCCCCTACTTTGTTTCTTCTCCACATCAATGACCTCCTCTCTAGCACATCCAACCCAGTTCACAGTTACGCGGACGACAGCACCCTCCATTCAAATATACAATATTCTAAGCCTGTCTCTTTAGCCCAATTAGATGAGGATCGCACACTCATGGAGGGTTCTGTCTCCGTGGATCTCCAAAAAATATTAGACTGGGGAAGTAGAAATCTTGTACAATTCAACCCCACCAAATCTCAGTCTTGCTTTCTTTCTCATAAGAGATACACCAGCCCCAGATCCATCACAATGAACAACCAAGTTATTCAAAGTAATGAGTCCTTTTCTCTTGTTGGCATTTCTGTGGATCGAAATCTTAACTGGCACCAACATGTCACATCAATTGCAGAAGCGGCTGCTAAGAAATTAGGTTTCCTCTACCGGGCTCGCAAATACTTTTCACCAGCTAATCTCTATACCTTATATACTTCACAATTAAGGCCAAACCTCGAATACTGCTCCCACATCTGGGGTGCAGCTGCCGCTTCTACACTCGCTATCCTGGACTCCATTCAAAAGAGAGCTATACGTCTCATCAGTGACCCTACCCTCACCCAAAGGCTGCCATCCCTTGCCCACCGACGTGCCGTTGGTGACCTCTCTCTCTTTTATAGATATCTACACGGGCACTGCTCAGAGGAGCTTTCCTCCATAGTTCCCCCACCTGCTGCCCCCAACAGATCTACCAGGGGAACAGAGCGAATGCACCCTTTTACTGTCCAGGTCACCAGACATAGAACATCTTGTTATGCCCGCTCTTTTGTCCCGAGGACTTCCAAGTTGTGGAATTCTTTGCCGGCACATGTTTTTCCTTCTGCTCCGAACCTCCAAACCTTCAAGTCCAAAATTAACAAGTTGCCTCTTTCCTCCTTGTCAACACCCACGGTACGATAGTATTTAGGCTGTAAGCCCTCGTGGTGTGTTGTTAAAATTTAAAAAAAAACTTACCTAAACATAACTAATAGATAGAACCTCGATGGTTCAGGGGTAAGAACGTGTGCCTCTGAACCGAAGGGTACTGGGTTCGATCCCAGTGTACTCCTTTCACTTTTTCAGTACAAACTGTAAAATTAACATAACCGTTCGGAGGGGGCGTAAAGCCGTCGGTCCCGTGTCCATGCGATGTTCGGCACGTTAAAGATCCCTACCCTCCTTACAGAAAGGCAGGGGTTTGGCAAAATTTTCAGGATAGTGAGGTGAAACTGCTCCCTGGCGTCGGTGATTGTCCATAGTCGCGGAAATAGTCCGACGTTAAAGAATCAAAACACACACATATAACTAATAGAAACTGTCTCACTGGCTATTGCTGTAGATAAGTTAAAAGCGGTAACCTAATTTTTTGAGGTTTTTGATAAAAATGAAAATACGGTATACGGTGCTGTTCATATATCTATTTATTTTGTCGCTAATGTCTATAAGAAGGATGGTACCAGATCGCAATTCTTCTATTATAGCTCTTGTTCTATATATCATAGTTGCGTGTCTTATTTCTATTACATAAGCCGTGTAATAGGAAAAGCAATCGAACAGCGACTTAATGGTATTCATTAATGGGTTAAAGTGGCTGTTTTTGATACGTCTTCAATCGATTGCGATATGCCCTAACCAGGTTAATGATCATTTGACGAATTGTTTGTACACCATGTTACAATACACTAACTCTTAAAAACGTATCTCCTTAACTTGTTTACTGAACTGTGTAATTTTATATGAAATCGTTTAATTTTTCTCTCTTTTCTTGTGAACAATTGCAAAATTAGTTCATTTGCTGTTAGCAAAAACCACAATCAAAGGTCACTTCTACTTGAAAATAGAACATTATTATATTATTTCATAAATAAAAACAAATGACCGCTTTATTTGGATTCGAAATCGAACAATTGATATCGAAATTTAACTATTGAAATTCAGTGAATATGCTGGCCGAATTATTAGTGTTTTGTTTAGAGGATGTTTGCAAAATACACACAATAGACAAAATATAAATAGCATATTTGTATTTTCAATTGTATTGCTTATTTTTACCAATTTGCTAATGTTTTATAATAGCCTACAAACGTACCAGATACGAACTAACCTTCATATCAAATTTGTATAGAGGGTGAGCCAATAGAGGTGAGCCAACATGGGGGTCGCAAATAGAACGAGTTGTGAGGAAGAGAGTAGCGACCCTCTGGCAGCTGCGTCGTGTGATAGGGAGGACCTGGGGAGTTAATCCCCGGATCACTTATTGGATCTACACTGCGATCGTCAGGCCGAGAATCCTCTATGGGGCGTTAGTCTGGTGGTGTGGTGTGAACCAAACAACCAGCAGGAAGCTGGCCAAACTCCAAAGGCTGGCTATGCTGCGTATCACAGGCGCTATGAGGACGACACCCTCAGCCGCGCTAGAGGTCCTGTTGATGCTGCTACCGCTTCCCATCTGTATCAGAAGGGAGGCTATGGCGTCGCATCTCAGAATCCGGGACTCAGGTAACTGGTGCGGAGAGGGAGCAGTAATGGGGCATGCAAGAGTCGCCAAGGAGGTGGAAAAGGAAATTCCGATTTCCGCCATAAAGGTGAGGGATGCCGAGGATGATATTAGGTTGACTAGGCCATACACCCTCAGGATCCCCAGTAGGGATCAGTGGAGGAAAAATGAGGTTGCATTCCAGCCCGCAAGCCTGGTCTGTTTCACCGACGGATCGCGGCTGGAGGACCAGCAATCCTCCGGGGCAGGAATATACATCGAGGGCCTGGGGGTGCGCGAGAGCTATGCTCTTGGCGCATACACCACGGCATTCGAAACAGAGGCGTATGCTATCCTGTCTGTGACCAATAGACAGGATGTGAAGATGAGTCCCGAGAAATGTGTGTGCATTTGCTCGGATAGCCAGGCGGTCCTCCGGGCAGTCTGCGCGGCCAGAATCAGGTCACCCCTGGTTCAGGAGTGCGCTGACGCCCTCGGAGGGCTATCCAGGACGAAGGAGGTGCAACTGGTATGGGTTCCGGGACACTGTGGCGTGGCGGGGAATGAGGTGGCGAATAATCTCGCAAAACTCGGTTCCCGGCGGCCTTTCTGTGGCCCGGAGCCTGCGATAGGCATAAGTAGGAAGACAGTCTCTGTCGTCTTAGACAGGTGGACCGAGGAAGCAATGGAGAGGCACTGGGGGTCGGTTGGTGGCTGCAGGCAGGCGAGGGACTTCGTGGAGGGGCCGTTAAGAGATAAAGCTGTCTGGCTACTCGGAAGGAGTCGACCTACGCTTCGCCGCATCCTCGGGGTGCTGACAGGCCACTGCGCCGTTAGAAGACACCTCACATTGATAGGCGTAGAGAGGGATCCTATTTGCCAGGAATGTGGCGAGGATGAAGAAACGTCCTACCACTACCTGTGTGAATGCGAGGCTTTTGGGAGTTTTCGAGCAGAATTGTTCGGATCAAGGAATCAGGTAAGTACCGTCCAATTGAAGACCGTCATCTCGAGGTCGAGGCGGTTTGGCGACGGAACCGAGGAAGAGTAGAGCATGGTTGCTGGGTTGCTGCAGTTGGTAAAAAGGGCCCATTGTGGCCTACTTGCTTGGCGTTGACCTCCCCACCACTGCTACTACTACTACTACTAGAGGGTGAGCCAAACTCGATGTCTCGGCTCTATTGTAAGAAAACTCTGGACGCAGCAAGTGCGTTATGGCAGTGAATTTTTATAAACATGCAAGCAGTCATCAATTTGGTAACAGGTATAACCTATATAGTAGAAACAATGTGCCATATTTTATCAAAATAACTTATTGTTTGAAAATGTACAAAAATTTTCCGACAATATACCTTAAACGTTGGTTTTCTAACTAACAAATCTTAGGTTAATAGCAAATTGGGTTATTGAAATTTGAAGCATTTAATGAAAATTTGCTACCAAAACGCACTCACTGCGTCTTGATTTTTTTTCTTACAAACATATTTCGATAAAAAAATGCAATAAAATAAGGCTGTTCGAAAAAAAATTGTATGGATCACCAACGATCGACTTGTGGGCCAGCCGGTGATTGTCAAAATAATTTTATAAGATGCAGCTCAAGACACCCTATAATTAACTTATACAATTTTTTCTCGTCTCTGGTATAATAATAATTATATTCAGCTTTACCGTAGAAACGCGTCACCCTGTATATATGTAAGCAGATGAAAACTGAACGTAAACCCGGATATGGATTCTAGGGAGCTTAGTTTGCGCTCATTTGAAGAAATCTTTAAAATTCTAAAGTGGCGGTCTCCTCATTGACGAATTTTTTGTACGAAAATTAGCTAAAAATTATGGACCGTTAAACCATAAACTTAACTAAAACTACCGCCAAAGCATTAGAGAGTAAGAACTAACCTGTTGAATATCAGCCCTTTGTAAAACTGCGATCGTTTATATGTGTTGATAAAACATAACAAACACTGTTTAATCCACCCACTAACATTAATAAAGGAATAATTTGCACTTATATATAAAAATTTCTCTATTGACACAAATAATTCGTCGACTCAAACAAATAAACATATAAATAATCTCATACCAATACCATACGACATCAGTTACAGCGTCTAACAGACCTGCGCAATAATATCAAATGTTCCGTTACCACGGCAACAACATACTAGTTCTCATATAAACTATTGACAATGAAACTCGGTGATATTAAACATAAATGTTTCAAATTTGAATAGTTCAATGTTCTGTAACCCTAGAAAGCTTGCACATAGTTAGGTCTTTCCCAAAGCAATATGTACACCAAATTTTATCGAAATATCTTTGTAAGTTTCGGAGAAAAAAAAATTTTCGAAAGAAAAAAATAATATATATAATTTTCCCGGAAAACCGTGTCAGATTTTTCTGGCTAACGAACTCATCCAAGCCATTGATAAAAGAAAGGCACTTGCCGAGTGTTATCAAAATATATTAATTATTTTTTGAGTTATCGGTTGGATACATATATATATATATATATATATATATATATATATATATATATATATATATATATATATATATATATATATATATATATATATATATATATATATATATATATATATATATATATATATATATATATATATATATAAACATATAAAAATCGAAACTGACCCCGGATATGGGTTCTAGGGGCCCAAATTCGCGCTCATTTGCTAACACTTTTTCACAGTCTTACCATTGATACCTCTCTATTAGTGATTTTTTTTTAAATAAAAATTCACTTAAAGGAAAAGCGATAGAAAAAATATGAAAAGGGGTTCTTAAATGGGATTGAGTAAGGTCCATTTTATGCCAAATTTGCATCTTTTTGATAATTGGAAACTGAAATAATGACGTCATCGAATTTTTTATTCCTAGAAACATACCTATATTTTGGCACATCTAATAAGAACTATTTTTCTGGGCAAATTATGTAAAGAAAGAAAATTGCTATATTTTTCCGTTAAAAAGTTATCTAATAATTTCACATTATATAAATTTTTATTTTTCATAAATAGAATATTATTAAAGCAGCATCTTCAGACCAAATTCTTTTGTATTGACGTAAATAATTATGAATCATAATACTAAAAATAACGCCCAATTCGGTGAGTGTAGTAATTTAAATATTGTTACGTATATTAAGTTGAAAAAAGGGTTATGTATTTACAAACAGTATTATTAAATTTACCCATTTAAAAGTTTGAGGTTTAAAAGAAAATAAATAATTACAAACCAATAACTAGCTGTCGTCAGAGACCTACTGCGCAAGTCAGTCCAGGCGGTTTTTGTTTTGCCCCAGTATCGAAATGACCGACTTGAAACGATTCACGAACGAACACAAGTTTAGTTGGAACGATATTTATGTATTTTTTTTAATATTTCAACAACACACCAGGAGGCCTTACAGCCTAAATACTATTGTACCGTGGGTGTCGACAAGGAGGAAAAAGGCAACTTGGTAATTCTGGACTTGAAGATTTGGAGGCTCGGAGGAGAAAGAAAAACATGTGCCGGCAAGGAATTCCACAACTTGGAAGTCCTCGGGACAAAAGAGCGAGCATAACAAGATGTTCTATGTCTGGTGACCTGGACACTAAAAGGGTGCATTCGCTCTGTTCCCCTCGTAGATCTGTTGGGGACAGCAGGCGGAAGAACTATGGAAGAAAGCTCCTCTGAGCAGTACCCGTGCAGATATCTATAAAAGAGAGAGAGGTCACCAACGGCACGTCGGTGGGCAAGGTATGGCAGCCTTTGGGTGAGGGTAGGGTCACCGATAAGACGTACAGCTCTCTTCTGAATAGAGTCCAGGTTAGCGAGTGTAGAGGCGGCAGCGGCACCCCAGATGTGGGAGTAGTATTCGAGGTTTGGCCTTATTTATGAAGTATATAAGGTATAGGCTGGTGAAAAGTATTTGCGAGCCCGGAAGAGGAAACCTAATTTCTTAGCAGCCGCTTCTGCAATTGATGTGATCCAATTGAGATTTCTATCCACATAAATGCCAACAAGTGAAAAGGACTCGTTTCTTTGAATAACTTGCTTGTTAATTGTGATGGGTCTAGGGCTGGTGTATCTCTTATGAGATAAAAAGTATGACTGAGATTTGGTGAAGGTGAATTGTGCAAGATTTCTACTTCCCAAGTGTAATATTTTTTGGAGATCCACAGAGACAGAATCCTCCATGAGTCTGCGATCCTCATCTAATTGGGCTAAAAAGACAGGCTTAGAATATTGTATATTTGAGTGAAAGGTTCTGTCCTCCGCATAACTGTGAACTGGGTTGGATGTTCTAGAAAGGAGGTCATTGATGTGTAGAAGAAACAAAGCAGGGACGAAAGCTGAACCTTGAGGGATTCCTGCATTAATTGGATACAGTTTAGAGGAATGGCCATCCACGACAACAGAAATGCTCCGGTTGGAGGGGAAATTTGTTGTCCTGGTGTAGAGTTTTGGTGGTAGGCCATAGGCCGAAAGTTTATTAAGCAGCGCTGCGTGCCAGACCTGGTCGAATACTTTGGCTATGTCTACAGCGACAATCTGGGATTCATTGTGTAGTTCCATAGACTTGTTCCAAGAATGGGTGACAAAGGAAAGGAAGTCGGTAGTTGATCTGCGCTGACGGAATCCATACTGCCTGTCGTTAGACTGTGGTTTTCAAGAAATTTTAGTAATTAGGTGTTTATATACTTTTCCATCACTTTAGAGACGACTAAAAGGAGATAAATAGGCCTTTAGTTGCTAGGAAGCGCTTTGGATCATTTCTTGGGGACGGTTTGTACTCGAGCCGTTTTCCAGTTACTAAGGAATGTGCCTCTATTGTAAGAGTCGAGTCAGGATAGGAGCAAGTTCTGGTGTGCATTTTTTGAGAACAATTGCTGGGATCATGTCAAGGCCAGAGGCTTTCCTGGTATAAAGTCGGTAAGCACTAAAGCGTGAAAAGGATTTGTAAGTGATCTGAACCATGAGAATCCGACTCTACTGCCCAAGATGTTATACCCTTAACATTGCTAGACAAAATGGTCATACCTATAGCTGAAGGCATTTAATTGGGTCCTGTCAGCCTCGCCACTGAACCGTCGTTCCTAATAATTAGACTAGGCATCACTTCAAGTGCGTCCAATAAAATCTCTTCAGCTCTACTATTTATTCGGCATCCCCAACTAGTGTGGTGGGTGTTTAGATCCCCACCAATTATTATCTTACATTTCAGTTGATTTGTAAAGTCAACGTAATCGCTAGATTCTATATTAGGGGGTCTATACATGGATGCAAGGCATATATATTCATTTTTAAGAAATATGTCAATACCACACACTTCCAGTTTCTTGTCAAAGTTCTGAATAAATTTAATTTCTTTGTATTGAAATGTTTTAGAAATAAGTATAGTCACACCCCTTTTGCCGTGCGGGCGATCTTACTATATATTCTGGTTTATACCACGTTTCAAATAACAGAGCTATGTCCGGTTTTACCTCTGATAAGAGTTTTTTTAACATTACGCCATTGCTTATGGGAGATCTGCAATTCCGTCGGATTATTTTCAATTGGTTGAATTTTGTCGTTCAGTGAACAATGGACCGGACATTGGTTGAAATGTTTCCAAATGATTCGCTTAAAATTTGGTCTATATAACTACCAATTTTATTTGTATCAATTAAGCCGCCTTCACTAGATCTCATTTTATCGACGTAGTTTACCAAACCTTCCATGCTGCTTATTAATTTAATGCGTATATCTTCTACAGATTGTTAAGGTGAATAGGGTGACTTTTTTGCTGGTTTCACAATTTCTTATTTTCTTCTCTGTAACCGGTTTTGCCCCTTTACGGCATCGTCTGATGACCGAATCCGATTACAAAGAAAAAAAGCAATTTTAAAGCCAAAGAAGTATCTACTACTGTATTTAGTATGGACGGCTTTACAAAGTAAAAAAAAAGGTAAGATGCTTACTGGCAATTAGGCTATTGCTGACCCTTTTTGCTCATCTAAACTAACCTACCCTCCACCTTGAGCTCGATCTCAACGACGACAGTGAATTTGAAAAATCATCCGCGCCGGTGAGGCTCGAACCGTCGACCCCCGAGTCCGTATTGGAAAGTCTGAATCGACTTTCCCGCACGGCCACGGAGGCGCTGCTTTACAAAGTAAAGGCAATAACAAATAATAAATTACCTATTATATTGTTTATAAAAAACTTTTTATATATTTTAGGTTTAAGAAATTTCCCTAAATTGTTTTTCTTGATAATTTATTTTGACTTAGGTTTTAGTGAATTTTTTAAAAAAAAATTCACTAATGAGGAGATCTCGACTTTTGAATTTTGAAAAAATTTCTTCAAATGAGCGCTATTTAGGACCCCTGGAACCCAAATCCGAGGTCGGTTTCAGACTTTATATGTTTATATATATATATATATATATATATATATATATATATATATATATATATATATATATATATATATATATATATATATATATATATATATATATATATATGTTTATATATTTATGTGTCACACCTATAACTAAAAAAATAATGGACCGATTTTGATAAAATTTGGTGAGTACCTTCCTTTCGCGAGTGGCTTGGATAAGTTCGTTATCCAGGAAAATCCGCCGAGGTTTTCCCGAAAAATTTTGTGTTTTTTTTTCGAAAAAAATCGAAAAAAAATTTTGTCTCCGGAATTAACAAAGTAAGGGCAACGAAATTTGGTACACGGGTTTATATCGTTATATGTAAGCTACCTACCAAAATTTAGCGCTGTCGGTTGAAGGACAAAAAAGTTACAGGCATTTAAAGAAAAATAAATTTGGGTTTTCCTCAAAACGTCAAAGTCGCGATTTTAAACGTCAAAATTGTTAATATTTAGGCAATGAACCTGAAATTAATATGATCTATGGAAGGAAAATGTCTCAAGAATAATGTTTTACAAAGCCTGAGCTCTTAGTTTCAATCGTCATTGTCCTTCATTTTACTAAAATATTCCCAAAAAATTCATTTCAAATAGACCCTTTCTCTGATACTTTAGCAGTAGTGTTGGCTATAGAGTTTATCGTTTAATGGTATATCATTTTTGTCGAATTATCTTAAAAAATCATTAAAGCGCAATATTTCCGTTATTATTCAAGTTACGAAAAAAAGTTGTATACATTAATTGTAGGGTGTCTTAAGCTACATCTTAAAAAATATTTCCACAATTACAGGGTGGCCCATAAGTCGTTGGTGATTCAAATTTTCTTTTTTTTTTTAGTGAATTTTTTTAATCGAACACGCCCTATGTAATTGCATTTTTGTATTTTCCATCGAAATATAATACATCTTTGTAAGAAAAGAAATTCGGGACGCAGCAAGTGCGTTATGGTAGCGAATTTTCATTAAATGCTTCAAATTGTGAATCAATTTGCTATTAACCTATAAGGTTGACCAGAAAACCAGTTTTTTCGGGAAAAATTTAAGTTTACTTTCGGAAATTTTTGTACATTTTCAAACAATAAAGTTATTTTGATGAAATATGGTACATTGTTTCTAATATATAAATTATACTGGTAACCAAATTTGGTGCCTGCTTTTTTAAAAAAACATATTTGCTATTAGAAACATTTTAATGAAAATTCACTACCATAACGCACTTGCTGCGTCCAGAGTTTTTTTAGCTCAAATATATGGATAGATATACTTCCTAGCTGTATCTATAACATTTCTTTAAGGTGCACTATAAGATATTTATGCGGAATTACATTTTCAAATGGCAAATTAGAGCGTTTCAAGTGAATCAACTTCCATTTCTAATTGGTTCAGTGACATTGAACTGATTTGATGCTTCTAGAAGGCTGATTCTATTAAAATTGTAAACTGACAACACCATCCTGTACACGAGGAGATTAGACTTGTATGAATTACTCATCATTTTGTTTTGCAACAAAGTCTCAGGAAGTATTTACGTTGTTTAATACTGGTGCAAGTAATGTTTACATGTTAGAAACAAAACCAATTTATTTTTTATTACAAGTTATAGCTCACGCCTTTTTGTAGTCTTTTAATGAAAATAGTGTTTGTAAAAACAACATAAAATAGTTCTGTAAATGAGTCATAACTTCCACATAGCTTTGATAATCTACCCTCCTCAGAAAGGCATTCTCATGAAATGAATTTAGGGTCCATGACTTGACCACAAAGAAAATATTCGTATTTATGTATCCATAAACTTCTAAAACGTTATATTACTCGATTTTTAACGAAAAAATGTCAATTTTCATAAAATCACCCCTCATTTATCCCCTACCCCAAGAAGCAACCTTTTTCTTCTCCCTCAAGGTTCGTCCGCCCCTTTGCCGCCCCGATAGCACCGCAGCCTTATTGTGCATGCCCTTTGTCTTTTCTACTCTACCCATTCCAAAATCACTGTGCCTTGAACTAGTCTGCACAGCAATTGGTAGGATGAAGTTTTATATTGCTCTGTCTCCGGTCTAGACTCTCCGTAGATCAGTTGTCTTTTGCGGTCGAGAGCTTTACATTCGCACAACATGTGCTGGGCTGATTCCTCCCCCTCGACGGAGAGTCTGCATGCCAGGTCCCCCTCGAACCTCTCAAGAAGCGACCTTACCCAAACACAATTCGAAGCGCTCTTTTGTCGAGTGCTAACTGAATACCAAATTTCAAGATCTCAATTTGTTCGAAAGTTATTGCGTCTGCCGACAGACAACAAATGTTCGTTCCAGAATCAAGTTTTCTATATTTTTTGACACCTTTTACGCCGTTTTACCAACAACAACAAAATCGAACCTTCTGTCGCCAATATTCCACCCCCACACATTCAGCCCCTAATTCAATTTCAGCACAGAATACTCGATGTTTGATGAAATTAAATGCTTTGTAATACAGAAACCCTAAAACGTTATAACGAACAAATGTCAATTTTCACGAAATCACCCCATTCATCTCCTACCCCCTGGAGCGATTTTACCCAGAAACAATCCGAACCGTTTGTTTGTCGGGTGCTAACTGTATACCAAATTTGAAAATGATACCTCGATGCGTTCTAAAGTTATCGTAGCTACAGACAGACATACATACCGACAGATCGACAGACAAAAGAATTTTCGTTCCCAAATCATGTTTTATGTTTTGATACTTTTTAAGAGGTTTAAGCGAAACAAATTTTTGAAATTTTCCACACGTATTGACCATGTGGACCTATATCAATATCGTAATTATTCAGATTCTAAATATGTCTGATTTAGAGGCAAAAAAAAACATAGTATCTAAACTAGGTAAAGATTGGAACCTGTTATGAGCACTGATACGTACACTTGGAGAACCCAAATCACCACAACACATCTTTTTAACGACCTGATGATCGTTTAGACTTTTTCAGAATTTTTCATCCTCTGATGACGCAAATTGTGTTAGTGAAACGATCGTCAGGTGTTTATAAAAATGTGTTGTGGTGATTTTGGTTCTCCAAGTGTGGTTAAAAGTATCCAAATATATTTAAGTTGGGATATTACTAAATTTTCAGTAATTAATCTCCTTATCTAAGAAATGAATGTGTTAATGAAAAAAATTGACAATAAAAAAGGTATAAAAAACAGTTTTCACTACTACTCCTACTCTTACTAGTTTCTGAATAACCAATTTTAAAAAAAATGTTTACCCTGTACTTTAGGACAATTAAAATCAGTACAGGCGGGTACTAAGGCATTCTAAATAAGACTCCGTTGTCAATTTTTCTTTACTCCAATAGTAACTTTTAACTAAGTAAAGATTGGAACCTGTGATGAGTACTGATAAGCACACTTGGACTTGAAGTAACTTTTAAATTAATAAATTCGTGGCTTTTAAACGCAAATAATTTTTTTAGAAGACCCTGTAGTTTAGGACAATGAAAATCAGTACAAGCCGGTGTTGAGAATTTAAAATAAAAATCCATCGCTGGATCGTTTTCTAAATAGTTCCGAATATTAATTTTTTTTAATTGATCCCATACAAAGTGTCACAGTTGGTCATGATTACAGTCCAAAAGTAAAGTTGCTGATTGGCTGAATGCGCAATTTTGAATAAATATACCTAACAAAAGAAAGTCAATATATATATATATATATATATATATATATATATATATATATATATATATATATATATATATATATATATATATATATTCTTTTAATAAACTTGAAACTCCGTTTTACTAAAACGAAAAAATGCTTGTGCATTTATACATTTTCCAAACTTGCAAAGAGTTCTGATAGAATCCAAGGGTTTTTATTGAAAATAAAAATTGTAACACTTTGTTCTTTTACATTGAATATATTATTTTTAAGAGTTAATTTAAGTATGGGGTACAAAAGGGCTACGATATAAGAAATAACTGATCCTACAAGTATTTAAATTATACGAAATATAAATATAATTACCATCAAATTCAATTTTGAAGTAAATCATTCTCAGAAAATGAAACACTCTGTTCTTTTTCAGTGTATATATTCTTTTTCAGATTTATTTTAATTGACGGGTAAAAAAGGAATACGATATAAAAGCATATGATTCTAAAAGTTGTTGAAGTAGACGAGATATGGATATAGGTACCATCAAATTCAGTTTTCAAGTAAATCATTCTGAAAAATTAAAACACTGTTCTTTAAGATTCAACTAAATTAACGGGTACAAAAAGACTACGATATAAGGAATAACTGATCCTAAAAGTATTTCAATTATATAAAATATAAATATAGGTACCATCAACTTCAGTTTTGAAGTAAATCGTTCTCAAAAATTGGAACACTGCTCTTTTTCAGTGAATATATTCTTTTTTATATAAAATTTCATTTAATTAACATGTAAGGGCTGCGATATAGGGAATAACTGATCATAGAAGTTTTTAAATTATATAAAATATGAATATAGGTACTCTAGCGTATTCACATCCGTTTTTCGTTGATTTCACTCCATGCCAATCTAAGTCTGGATACCTTGGCACCTCTTCTCTGTGCCATGTGCCAAATAAGCGGAAATTTAATAGATTGGCACTACATGCCTACCAACATTTCCAAAATATACTTTATCTATTATTCTAGTTTCTCGACTGTCTTTTTATTGTTTTTGCGAACGTGAAAAACGAAAGTATCTTCTTTTCTTGGCTTTATAGTATTAGCTAACTGTAGTTTAAAACCCTTGTACATTTTAAAGGGGTTTTTCGCTTGGACCTAAATTATCTCTCTGGCTTTTACATGTAATTGGTTTGATGCTGCGGTGCTTGTGAATCTTACCTTTTAGCCTGCTGAACCCAATTGCAATCTAAGTAAATCAAATAGGATCAACTGCGGTGAGTTGCTCAACATAAACTTTTAAAGGGAAGGACCTAAGTCACCAAATATATTTAAGTTAAAATTATGTATATTTTATAATGTGATTGGCTAGCCAAAAGCTATTATTTTGAACCTGGTATCTGAGGTACATTCTTTCTAATTGTAGATATTGACCTGACACTTTTTAATATAATTAACGTCGGCCCATTTCCGCGACTATGGCCAATCACTGACGCCAGGGAGCAGTTTCACCTCACTATCCTGGAAATTTTGCAAACCCCTGCATTTCTGTAAGGAGAGTAGGGGTCTTTAACGTGCCCAACATCGCATGGACACGGAACCGATGATTCAACGCCCCTTTACAAGGGCGGAACGAGCAGACATTCACCTTACTCAAATACAATGCCAAAACCTCTGTTGATGTTAATTTATTACAGTGTGTACTGAAAAAGTGAAAGGGATAGCCTGGGCCACTAACCTAGTACCCTTCGGTTCAGAGGCACACGTTCTTACCCCTAGACCACCGAGGCTCGTATAAAATAGTTAGAATTTCGTTATTATACATATTTCAATCAACCTTTTTGATAGTTTTAAGGTTATAAAATAATTAAGACTCACATGGCACCCTCTAATTGTTTCTTGTTACCTTAAACATTTTTTAGTTGTTAGTCTCTTATAGTGAAGAAGGTTTTTATAAGATAAGGATCGAATTTGAGATATAATCTTTAATTACCGTCAAGTTAAACAATTCATTAAAATAAATCCGATTATCTTGCTTGAAAATATTACAGCACCATCATATTCAGTTTTCAAGTAAATCATTCTCAAAAATTGAAAGACTGTTCTTTTTAAGATTTAATTTAACTAACGGGTACAAAAAGACTATGATATAAGGAATAATTGTTCCTAGAATTTCTTAAATTGTAGAGAATATGAATATATGTACCAACAAATGCTGTCTTGAAGTAAATCATTCTCAAAAATTGAAACAATATTCCTTTTAACATTTAAGTTAATTAGCGGGTACAAAATGACAAGGAATAACTGATCCTAGAAGTTTTTAAATTAGATGAAATATGGCTATAGCAGTAGCGTGCATACAATAGAAGCATAAAAGCATTGCCTACCTTTAGGAAAATTACCCATACAAAATCAAGTGAATTAAGATATCTTGTTTAAAAAAATCTAAATTCCATATCCATATACTATACTTGTATTTTATTATACTATACTCTTCCAGGTCTTTTACAGCTCATAATATATTAAAATTATTTATTATTTATTCTCACTTCTCGCCGCAGCCGGCTCTGTTAAAAGCATTAGATTGGAAATCAAAGGCAGGCATTCACAGCTCTCTCATATGGCGTTATGCAGAAACCAAAAGCAATGCTTATTCAAAGAATATTATGCATGTAGGTATGTCGGCCGCATTCGTGTCATCGCCGAAATCTCACAGTTCCTAACACACCCTGGATGTCGTATCGATAAGGTGAAGCTGAAGCTTTAACAAAAATTATTATCGATTTTTTAAATTACTATAAATGTTGTGCAAAATTAATCGCTCAAACTTACGACGGAGCCGCAGTTGTTTCATCCGAAAAAAATGGTGTTAAAAGAAAGTTCTTGAAACTTGTCCAGATGCGTTGTATGTTTGGTGTAACGCTCATATTTTAAATCTAGTTCTGTCAAAGTCTTGTCAAAGAATTGTGGAAACTAAAAACTTTTTTACGACAATTAAAAACTTAGCAACATTTTTTCCATATGAGTACAAAGCGATTGGATTTATATAATAAATTCTGTTCAAAAAAACTATCGCATGTTATGCTGACTCGATGGGTTTATAATTCAAGAACAATAAATGTAATTTTTAATGAAATCAATAATCTCCTTAATATTTTTATTTAAATTAACGTAAATCAAGCCAGTTGGGACGGAGAAACTCTTTCAGCAGCTAGAATGTATGAATTTACTTTAAACGACTTTGAATTCGATGATTTTTTTAAAATTTTCAATGGAATATTTATGCGATTTTCTTTTTAATATAATAGAGTCAAAAATTGTAGATATTGGTTATTGTAAAGAAAAAACAGAGGAATTTAAAAACTTTATCGATAATCTTTACAATGACTTTGACAAAATTTATGAAAAAAAACGGTAATCTTTTGTGGGGAGCCAAAAAGAGGGCGAAATATTAATTATGTGAAACTACATTATAAACGAATATTTAGAGAAATATTAGACAATATACAAATATAAATTTCTGATCGATATAACGAAATTAGGCAGTGATGATGTGTTAAATGAGTTTCTAAAAAAAGACCGTCGTATTAATCTAATTTATAAAAAATAAGTGTTTGATTTTCCTATTAAAATGTGTGTAGTGTTTATTTTCGAAAAACCCACGATTTTAAAAACACCATAAGTGCACCGCACAAAAACTATATAATACAAATTTCTGAAGGAAATCGTATTTTGGTGTGTCGTGGTAAGTAATTTTTACCTTTTATAATGTTTGCCTACCCTACTTTACCTAGCAGTGCACGCCACTGGGCTATAGGTACCATTAAATTCAGTTTTGAGGTAAATCATTCTTTTATTTGGTCCAACTAGAGAAAACAAAATCTAAAGTTAAATAATACTTTAAGTTTTGGTCTCACAATTTTTTATTAAAAACTTTAACTTTTAAATATTAAAGGGCGAATTGGTCAAGAAGCTGCGTTGTCCTCATTGCCCAATTTTTTCTACGAAAACACGCTAAAATCTGCTCAATTCAAGGTTACGTTGCAACCTGTGCGCTAAATTACAATAATAAAAAACCTCTTTGTTCCATCTTATTGCAGTATAAGAATTGAAGGTTTCCTTTGCTATTTCAAATTGCGATGTACATAATTGCAATGTTTCCGGCTATAATGTCTAGCATGTCTATTACTTCACCGCAGGCTACAATGCCACAATAAAAGTGAAATTGTGCATGTAGTGGGCCACTGGCGGGGGACACCTAGTGTTGATATTAGAGGGGTGATGGGACGTAAGGGGGCTGGAGTATTGTTTAGCGAGGATAGGGCGGCATTGGATCGGTGCGGGTGGATGCCCATCTGGTTCACTGGGTCGGAAGCCTCCTCATGATGTAACCAGTGTTTTACTTCTTGAATAATTGAACTCTGATGTGCTACAGCGGCGTTGTCAACCTGTAAAACGGTGATTTGTTGGTATTTTGCAATATAAATTATTTGGTTGACGTATTTCGAAAAATTTCTACATATCAATTTTATAAAAGTTCCGCAATCAGTTTGTAATTGTATACTACAGACTTCTTAGGAATGGCAGGTGTTTTTTTTTTTTGATAAATAATTACATATACCTACCTAGAGAAAATTAATGTAACACATGATAGGGACGATATGTTCTTGATATACCTGTTTTTAAATATATATATATATATATATATATATATATATATATATATATATATATATATATATATATATATATATATATATATATATATATATATACAGGGTGATCCGTAATTGTGTGTCGCAAAGTGCATCAAGGCAATAAGTGATTAAGAACCATGTTCCAAAATTGGTGGATAGGTAATCGTGGACTCGTCCACTGGCCGCCTAGATCCCCAGACCTATCTCTTATTGATACTTGCATATTGGGATACGCTAAAAATTTAGTTTATGCCACCTAATCATATAGTAGAGAAGATCTTTGGCAAAAAATTGATGAAGCATTCGAATCTATTAGAAATACCCGATTGATATTTCAAAGAATAAGATGCAACTGGAGAAGGCGAGCAGAAGCTTGTCTACAGTCTGAAGGCGAACATTTTTAACATTTATTCTGATTTGTAGTGTTATCATCGTAACCTTGTTTGTAACTAATTTTGTCAATATATTTATTAATAGTTTGAAGATTATGTTATTTCACTTCAAATGTTTCGTTACCTTATCGGGAAAAAATTGCATAGATACCGTAAACTGCAGTTATCTCATACAAAAAAAAAACACAAGACGCCTTTTTTGTAGCCAATAGACTACTTATCTCAAAAAATATACAGACTGGTCACAAAAAGCACAATTTATCATTTTTTTGATCTAAAGGTGATACCGCAACCCCTATTACTACGCCACTGGGCATTTTATTTTTTTTGAAAATACTATTAAATTGAGTATTCTAGTGACCTTTATTACACCTGCAGGTTTCAAGTTCTTATTCGGAACCATTTCAGAATTATCATAAAATTTCTAATTTTCCCTAAGAATTTTCCAGGGCCGTATCTTTGTAAATTGATCAAAAGTGCATTAAGAAAAGTTTCATATTTTTTCATGCTTATTGCCGTAATGCACTTTGCGACATACAATTACGGACCACCCACTATATATATATATATATATATATATATATATATATATATATATATATATATATATATATACCTATATATATATACATATATATATATATATATATATATATATATATATATATATATATATATATATATATGTATATATGTATATATGTATATATGTTTGTATTGTTTGACTAAAAATTTATGTTTTATAAAACTCCAGTAGGCTTGTTTTCAATCTGCATATTCAGCAAATTCGTTACGAAACAAACGCTGACATGTGAAGCTAACGATTTGGCCTTGATTTAATTTTGACATAGATAACTAGGTTATTTATATCGCAATTAAATGTCTTTATAAATAATATTAGAAGGCCATTTTGGCAACCCATTGTTTCTGAACAAGACCAGGGAGTAGGTATCTTCCATTTCCTTAAGGCCAAGAACCGCTTTCCTAGATCCTTGTCCAGGTTTAAATCTCAACTAATCTTCATCCAAGCAAATCTCAGTTTTGCTTCTTTTTCCATTTTTCAGAATTTTTTATACTTTGATAACGCCAATTTTGTTAGTGCGACGTTCGTGAGGTCTTTAGAAAATAATATATTGTGGTGATCTGGGCTCTCCTAAGGTACTATCAGTGCTCATCACAGTTCCAATCTTTACTTGGCTCATTTTCTTTGATAATACATTTATATCCACCAGATTTATTTTCTTATCTAGCATTTAAATCTTTTTTTATTAAATTTACCACAAGACAATATGACACGGTACCTTTAACAATAACAGATAACTCGTTAGGGAAACTATCTTATCTAAGCGGAAATAATTCAGGTTATTGAAATTGATTGACGATCTTATTATAAGAGTATCCTCGGTGGTCCAGGGGTAAAAACGTGTGCCTCTGAACCAAAGGGTACTGGGTTCGATTCCCAAGGTTTCCGATATTGTGGCATTGTATTTGAGCAAGTTCAATGTCTGGATGTTCCGCACTTCAGAGGGCGCGTAAAGCCGTCGGTCTCGTGTTCATTCAATGTTGGGCACGTTAAGAATCCCTACCCTTCTTACAGAAATGCAGGGGTTCGGCAAAATTTCCAGGATAGTGAGGTGAGACTGGTCACTGGCGTCGGTAATTGGCCATAGTCGCAGATATAGGCCAACGTTAAAGTACAAAAAAATATTATTATATTTCATAAATGCAGACGCAGATAACCAAATTATCATTCAAGAAAACAATAACAAACATATTAACGCACTAAGTGTGGCCTAAAACTGACTTCATTGCAAGTATCGCCCAATTGCAGCGGCGGTTTTGAAGTGCTCATGATGGTCACGCAGTTATATAACTCTCTGACCTGGGTAAAAAGAGTATAATAAAGTAAAAGTATAGTAACGTTCAGTAAAATAGTTAATCTTTTATATGATATACTTATACATACTTGGAGACTACTTCCCTGGTTTTACTGATGGTTTTAGTTTCTGTATGTGAAGGACGTAGCTAGCGCGTAAGTTAACTGGAGCAAGTGGCCCTTATGAATTCTGGATGTTCTAGGATGTTCTTCAACAGAAATTTTAAATTCATAAGGGCCACTTGTTCCAGTTAGCTTACGCTGGCTACGTCCTTCACCCACATAAACGAAAATCAACAGTGATGCCAGATAAGTAGTCTCCAGGTCTGTTTGTAGTATGGACCAGTTTCACCAAGTGAGGGCAACAACAATAAATAAATTGATATACTTATAAAGATAGCTTTAAATCGGTTTAAATACGTAAGAACTGAAATGATTTTCTTTGTATCATTTTCAATAAAAATATCATTTTTAGTGTGTCTTTGAGAGTGGGGATTTCGTTAAACATAAATTTTCTAGTTCTCTTAATGTTTTCTGCAGTACTAAAGCTGTGGTACTGCATTCGCTGTAAAATGAGAAAATCTGGCAACACGGCCTAATTGTGAAGCAGTGTGTAAAGTGTGTGTGTACGCCCGAAAAGCATTTAGCACTTTCCCCACGGAGCTCAAGCTCTACTGGCCAACTGTGTAATCGTACACTAATTGCATGCAATTATATTTAAATCCAGCCGGCTTTGGTTATGCAAATGAGTCGCACGTTCAACTGTTCCAAGACAATGATACACCCACGTCAGCTGGGGATTATGACATTTATAAATTATTTTGTCATAGGGATCCACTGCACGCACTATTCTTCACCCAACGGTCACTAAACTCTATCTACTGTCTTCTGCTTTAGCAAATTAACCACTAAATTATGGCTACATGACATTTGAAAGCTGCTATTATTGTAAGGTTTGCCGTGCCTTATTGCTTTTTTACACACATCAGGTACTATTACGTTATTGCAAAGTTGTTGTTTTCAAATCGTAAAAGACATGCTATGTGTATAGCGACTTCAGGTACTAGGATTATGATTATTATTATTTGTTTACTGATATTGATTTTACAATGCATCGTTTGACAAAGAAATTTTCAACTTGTGTTCACTCAAGATGCAGTTTTCATAGGCTGGATCCAGATGATACTAGCCAGTATTCCAGTCAAACCTTGAAAAATTAAATTTCCACATAACAATAAACTTGAATTTTATTCCACCATTTACTCATTTGGTCTTAAATTATAACCATTACCTATTATTACCTCCAGAAAAACGGGCACCTTTAAGACAACTACTTAGCTAAATTGTTTCTTATTCTTACAATATTTGTGAATATAAACCAAAAAATATACACTAAGAATTGGAAACTGAATACACTTTAAAAAGTTCGGGACGCAGCAAGTGCGTTATGGTAGTGAATTTTCATTAAATGCTTCAAATTTGAATAACTCAATTTTCTATATACCTAAAAAGTTGAATTTTGGTACGTAGTAAGACCTTTTCCAGAGCAACATATCCACCAAATTTCATTAAAACAGCTTTGTAATTTTAGGAGAAATTTTTTTTTTCAAAAGAAACTCAAAGTTTGCCCGGAAATCCTTGTACGATTTTCCTGGATAACGAACTCATCCAAACCATTAATAAAAGAATGGCACTTGCCGAGTTTCATCCAAATCGGTGAATTGTTTTTCGAGTTATCGGTTGAATACCTATATATATATATTTCGACTTCAAGCAAGTCAAAAAAGTGCCTCGACAATGTTTTCGTTAAAAACGGCTAGCTTTGTCGGTTTTCGCTCAAAAAAATAAAAGCCAAAATCAGGAATGTTAATTTTTTTGCAATAATTCAAAAAATAAAAATGACAAGTCAAATTTTTTCAGATTATTGATCATCATAAAAATGCGCATCTTTTTTCTAATTTAACCGATCTTTTACTCTTATAATAACCAAGATAACAATGCTTGAGGTCGAAAAAAGGACACCTGTATATATAAATATGTATATAAAAATTGAAACTGACCCCGGATAGGATTCTAGGTGTCGTAGTTTGCGCTCATTTGAAAAAAATTTTGCAAAGTCTCACCATCGATACCTCTCTATTAGTGATTTTTTAAATAAAAATTCACTAAAATTATCGTTTATATTTGAAAATGCTGAAGTTTTAATGTCATTGAAGAAATTTTTATAAACAAAAAGAATCCATTATAATCTATAAAAGAACATTAGATTAGTTTTAATGTAATTTTGTAAAGCCATCAATTAAGCATGAGTACTAATGTTGATTTTCTTTCTTTGCAGTCATTCTTTGGAAGATCCTACAATAACGTAACATCCGTTGCAGAATGCAAGAATAACGGAGAGTGTATCATCAACAAGAAAAATCGAACATCCTGCAAAGCATGTCGCCTAAAGAAATGCATAATGGTCGGAATGTCAAAAAGTGGATCAAGATACGGCCGAAGATCCAATTGGTTCAAAATCCATTGCCTTCTTCAAGAACAACACAACGCCCAGCAGCAACAACAGCAACAACAGGCCGCTGTTAATTCCATGCAAAACGGAATGAAGATGGCCCAAAGAACAACCCCTCCACCACCTGGTCAGCAAATACCTCTTGGATTACTTGGAGTGCAACCGTTCTCGTCACCATTGCTGCATCTGCCCAGATCCAGAGAAGAACTCATGCTCCTAGGTTTAGACGAACACCTCAACTCTGCATCACCATCTGTGAGTTCACCAGAATCTCACAATTCTGATTCTTCGGTTGAACTTAGCGATGCCAGAAGAATGCCGCTTTTCCCTGGCTTCCTCCCTCCCCAATTTATGCCACCGCCAAACTTCCTCTTACCTCCTGGTTATCCAGCAGTTTATCCAGGCTTGCTGCAACCTGTTAATAATAATAACAATAGACTGATGGTGAATATGAATCAAAACCATAGTCCAGCAGCTGAAGCTTACAAGAGAGTTTATCTCGAAGCTGTATTGCAAAGCCAGAGGTCACCGCGAACTCCAACGCCTGAAGAAATCGTCCAACCGCCTCCAAAACTTGCTGAATCTCCAGTACAAGACACACCGATTGATCTGAGCATGAGATCAATGAGCGAACGGGGTTCTTCCCCAACCGATAGCGAACCATCAACCTCTAGATCCATGATGACAGAAAGAGGTGCCGGTAGCGAAGCTGACGAAGAAACAAGTGAATGTGATTCGGAAAGGGGAAAACGGACCATTAAAACTACTCCTTTAGATTTAACTAGAAAATCTTAAACTCGCAGCTAAAGTTTATAATGTAAATTATTGTTTGATGATCGGTTTGATCTAAAAAAAAACAATAGTTGAAGTACAAATTTTGAACGTCTTCGCTATGCTGAATCCCTGAGGTTGGTGTCAGTAACTTTTTAAACGAAACAATGTGTTCTGTGCATTACTTGGGTAATGTGCGTTTTAATAGTTACTTTTGTTTTTATATAATTTTTCGGCAAAATTGTGTTTGGCAGTTTTTGCTTATGTATATAATAATTTATTTTTATAACTAGATAGGATACGATTTTTTTTTGATGTGATTTTATACTTGTTTAGTGCCGGCAATACTTGAGTGCCAATTAGTCAATTGAGTTTTAAACCCCGTACATTAATATATTTTTTTAATTATACCCAGTCAGAAACCTTTAAATGATTTAGTTTTTTTATTGTTTTATAAAAATGTATTTGTTATCATATCTGATTTATGAGTTTTTGAAATTAAATTTTCATTATCTACACCGTCTAAGTTTAAAACAATCAACACGATGTTTTAATTGTTTTTTTAACCTCCATTTTTTGTTGTGTAATTTATGAATTATTTTCGTCGCCATATGACAATCATTTTGGTGATATTTATTATGTTTGACTATGTAGTTTCTTCATCTATTTTATTATCTATAAATTGTATAATTGATTTTTATTTGCCTTTACTAGCAGAACATTTATTATGGCATAGCGAATATTTGTATGGTGAACTGGGTTAGCCTTACATAATATTATTAGATTTTTCAAAAATCTTTTCTATTTTTTATATTTCACAATTTACAAATGGCTTTTAAACAACCATTCTGTCTTAACATTAAACGTGTATTTGTAGATTTATGTTCGATAAAATATATTTGTCTCAGAGATATTAAAAAATATTTTGATAACAAATACATTAAAACCAAACAAATTTCTAAATACGACTATGTAAATTCTAAAAAGTGTTTGTTTCCTTATTGTGTAATTATTAAATGATCTAAAAATCATTATTTTATTTGTACATAGTTTGTTGAATTTTGTCTGCTTGCGCGGTTGATTGGGACTTTGGCCAGTTGTATATGTGAGAGTGTAAATAATTTGGAGTGATAGAAAATAAATGTTTCGAAATTTTTATCCTTGTTTCATTTACCTTAAATAAACCTCAAAATCCTTTAACATATTTTGCGGAAACTCTTAGCGTTATTAGTGAAATATTATTTAGATCACAATAATAATAAGGTTTATTGATAGGTTGTTACAAACATTTACAATCAGATACAAAAGGTTACCATATAAATATACACAATATAAAAATATAGAATTAACATTCAATTCAAAGAAGTAATTACCAAATCAATAAACGCGCATGTCGTACATTCAAAAGTAATCAGTTAACAATGATCTTAATAGTTATAAGCCTTAGACATCTTCACAGAAGCAAACTTGCTTGTTAGCGAAAATGTCTATGCGACATGATAATCAAACCGCGTTCTACAATTAATAAAAGTGAAAAACAGCAAAACTAACTCCAAATGCCCACAGCATACAAAACACAACACACAACAGAATTATGACTGTCAAGGAAGTAAAACACAGAGTAATTGACAGTCAGGAGATAAAATACCCTCGAAAAAACAACAACAACACAACCATAATAACCCAGCATTTTAAAGCTGCATCCGGCCATCCCCGACCATTGATCAATCGACATCGCCACAAAACTCAACGACTCCCTCCGCAAAACGAGACAGAAAATAAAAAAGGTATAGATACTTTAAAAATCCAGAAATACAGACTCACTCAGTAATCTGTGGTCAAATCATACTCAGTTATATTTCATCCATTCACATACATACTTGCTCGTGCGCGCTCGTTCGTGAACTTCACACCTTCATTCTCACACACACACACGCACACCTACACACACGCACACACACACACGTAGTCTCAGACACATCCATACTAGCACACATGCACACAATGATCGATTCAAATCAAGATCTACTAGAAGGGTCGACAATTAAGAGAAGGCAACCACCCGACCGATAACACTCCTCGGTGTATTAAGCAGCCATAGTTGAATTCTTTTTTTATAAAGCCTATAAGAATTCGTAGATCTTATATCAAGGGGCAGGGTATCAAAGAGTCTCAAACCAATATACACAAAACTACGCTGGCCAATCCTTTTTTCCGCCCTGTACTTTTTCGTGACAATATTTTTGTACCTCGTAGAGTATGCATGTTCTGCAAAATTAACAGCACCTTTGTGTCTGTAAATATACAGTAAGATAGCACGACAGTACAGTTTCCGCACATCCATTACTCCAGCCTCCGAATATAGCGCATCACTGGGGTAGGTAATGTTTCTGCCATATATAATTTTTAATATCCACCTCTGAGTTGTTCCTACCTTTCTCAAGTATGTTTCTGATGCGCTTCTCCACGCCAATATGCCGTATAAAAGCTGCGACTGAATGAGAGCAAAGTAAATAGTCTTAAGGTAAGTGACTTCCAGAAATTGCTTTAGTCTCTTAAACTTCGAAAGGAAGCTCCTCAGTTTCTGTATTACTTGATTTGTCTGCCTGTCCCATCTCAGATGACAGTCAATATTCAAGCCCAGATATTGTATATTCCTTGCTTCACTTATCTGATCAGAACCTACAGACAAGTTCCCCAGTCTTGGCATTCCACTGGCATATGAACTGAATGGCATGTACTTAGTTTTGTCCCAGTTTATGGACAATAGGTTTTGGTTAAACCATGTTTTTAATGTTTTTAAATCTGTCTCTGCTTCCTGTTTCAGAGATAACCAATCCAAGGCGGTGTATAAAATAGCCGTATCGTCAGCATAACTGACGATCTCTCCTTTTGACGGTAAGAGAAGCATGTCATTTATGTACATGTTGAACAGTAAAGGCCCCAACACCGTGCCCTGTGGAACTCCACACTCCACCTGTTCATATTATTAAAAAGTCTGGATGCGGCTTGTTATGATAGCGAAATTTCATCGAAAAATTAGAAAATAATTATATTCCAATATACAATATTTAAGTAAGAACATTTTTTTTTAGAAAAGACAGTTTGATTGGGTTCACTTCTTTTCTATTAGTTATCTTCATTTTACAAAAAAAAATTCTAGATAACAAAACACTTTTTATTTAGACTATTTTTATAAAAAGTCTCGACACAGCAAATGTTTTATAGTAGCGAATTTTCAAAAAAAAAATCTTTTAGATGGCAAAAAAGAAAACAAATATTTGGGGAAATACATATTTGTTTTATTTAGGTTGGCTAACGAACTCGTCCACGCGATTATTGCAGGGAATGTTATGTGTGTGTTTTGTTTCTTTAACGTCGGCCTATTACCGCGACTATGGCCAATCACCGACGCCAGGGAGCAGTTTCACCTCACTATCTGGAAATGTTTGCCGAATTCCTGCCTTTCTGTAAGGAGGGTAGGGATCTTTAACGTTCCCAACATCGCATGGACACGGGACCGACGGCTTTATGCCCCCTCCGAAGGGCGGAACGTGCAGATATTCAACTTGCTCAGATACAATGCCAGAACCTCGGCTGATGTTAATGTTACAGTTTGTACTGAAAAAGTGAAAGGAGTACCCTGGGATCGAACCCAGTACCCTTCGGTTCAGAGGCACACGTTCTTACCCTGGAACGACCGAGGTTCTAGGGAATGTTATATTATAGGGCAATTTATAAATTGGGAAGGTATTTTCCACTTTGTTAATAGCTCAGATAAGTTTGTTAACCAGCCAATTTAACATTTCTTTGGAAAATTTGATATCAAATATAACGAAGTTATTTTAGTGAAATGATAATCAAAAATTGCGTTAATGGAAACCAGTACATACGAAATTTCAGGTTATAGCTTTTGGAAATTGATTCATTGGCATTTGGTTCTCCTTTCAGGAGACGAAAAGAGGGCACAAGACTAAAAATTTTTGTGTAATAAAAAGAATTTATTTAGCTTCACTGGCCAAAATCAATTTTTCAACCAAAGGAAATTCGCACAAATATTTCTACAAATCTTCGTTAAGAGAGCGTTTTCCTAGAACATTTACAAAAAATTTTGGGACGCAGGAAATGCGTTATGGTACCGAATTTTCTTTAATTCTTTAAATTGTGATAACTCAATTTTCTATAACCCTACAAAGTTGAATTCTGGTATAAGGTCCTTACTAGGGCAATACACCTACAAATTTCATCAAAACAACTTTGTTAATTTGTGAGATTTTTTTTTCACGAAAAAATATCCGACCGGGCTGGCTAACGGACTCGTCCGCGCTCATTTGAAAAGTTTCTTTGAAAATTTCACCATCGATTAGCGAATTTTTTAAAATAAAAATTTGCTAAAACGTTTTTCACGCAAATAAGAAAGAGTCTACATAAACATCACAAAACAGTTGACTATAATAGTTTACTGAAATTCACTAAAAAAATTGTGGCCTTAAAAATGTGCTGATATTAATTTACGAAAACTCATTAAAAACTATATGTTGGAAAAAATGCCCACATTTTTTTATGAAAATTTAGGAAACCATACTTTTCCAAAAATTCTCTAAAAACTTTTAACTAAAATTCACCCGGAATATGTTTTCTACGACAATTCACTAACAGAAGTTTTACGGCGTCAAAACCTACTGTGATGAAAATGAACTTTTAACGCAAAACAGGAACCCAATCTTCTTTGCTGCTGCTTCAGGAATATTGCAAACATGTAAGTGCCAGGAAAAATCCTCTGCAACAGTAATAAAGTACTAAGTGAAGGGTGGAACCTGTGATGAGCACTGATAAGTACACTTGGAAAACGCAAGTCGCCACAACACTTTAAAAAAGAACTGACGATCGTTTCACTGACTAACTTAGCGTCATCAGAGGACGTGGCTGAATATATTGGATACACCGCTTGGCTAGTGTAGAAGTGTATAAATTGATTAAGAAACAAAAAACAAAGAAAATGTGAGCGGACTCAACGACCTTTAGAAAAGAGAAAGCCGACAAAAAGTTTTCTACCATTTGAACCGCGAATTATGAGAGGTCTATAACATTTTTAAGAAAGCCAATTTGCAACTAACATTTTCGACAAAAAAAAAATACTTTTAAAACTTGCTAGGTAGCCAAAAAAATAATTATAGTACTGCTAAAATATCGGGGATGTATGAAATAAGTTGTAAAGATTGTGAGCGTCGGACAAACAAAAAGATCTATTGAAATTAGATTTAAAGAATATTTAGCACAACTAAGATACGGATAGATAAAGATAACCTCAAATGAATCAACAATGTTAGACAACCAGGACAGCTAAACGCTTTCAAAAGTATATATATATATATATATATATATATATATATATATATATATATATATATATATATATATATATATATATATATATATAACTTAAGATAATAATAAAAGTTTTGTGAATTCGATACCGCCGCCTATGTGCAGTTTATTGATTAACGACTTTACGAGAGATACCGACAAAGGGAGTGTAAAAAAGGTGCTTACTGGCAATTAGGCCATTGCTGACCCTTTTTGCTCATCTAAACTAACCTACCCTCCACCCTCAGCTCAATCTCAACGACGACAGTGATTTGAAAAATCACCCGCCGCCGGTGAGTCTCGAACCGTCGACCCCGGAGTCCGTATTGGAAAGTCATCGACTTTCCGGCACGACCACGGAGACGAAGGGAGTGTAGGAATGGTGATAACCGAATTTGGGTAGAGAGAATTTCCGGTAAGTAAACAGTGAAAGTTTTGTTTTCTTTGAACCACTCTCAGTCGTCTAGGTCGAGTACCTGCACAAAATATAAACAAAGCGGCAGTCGTCAAACATCTAGAATTATCCATCATATGATGACGCTTTGGTTAGTGAAACGATCGTCAGGTTTTCGGTGATTTAAGTTCTCCAGGTGTACCTACCCAATGTAGAAGTTATGGATTTTTTGCCAGTCAGTTGAATGACTGAGCCCTTCAGGTCACTTTTTCTAGAGAAGAGGCAGTTATGAGTTTTTGATTCATTAAACCTAACATCCTGAGCCTCAGCTGATAATCTGAGGCAGGTTGTCATTTAGGAAGTTTGTTGCTTCCATTCTAATTGATAAGGAGCTAGAAACAGTCTATTAGAACGTTCTCTGAAGAGTACTGTCATCAGTGAGGCTGTGGATTGGATTGTTGGTTGTTGACAGAAGATCATTTATATGTAAAAGAAAAAGTGCGGAAGCCAAAACGAAACTCTTGGAACACCAGCATTAATTTTTAATCTGATGAAACACCATCGAAATCAACATGCAAGGAGCTGCTCTTTAGAAAACTAGATTTCCATAGACATAATTTCAAAGGCAATCCCTATCATAAAAGTTTATTGAGAAGTGCCGCATGCCAGACTTGATCGAATGCTGTAAAAATACTCAGTGAGCTCCAAAGATAAGTCACATGTCAGAACATCACCAGTAATTTGGTTTTGACGAAAGCTGTATTGGCGATCACTTAGGGTATTTGATTTTTCTTGGTATTTTATAAGCTCTGTATTAAAAAAAAATCCATAACTTTAGACACAGGTGATAAAATGCAAATTTTTTGTCAATAAAGGATGTTAAGTTTTGTCAAATGCTTTTGATATTATGTTTGTATACACTACATCTACGTGATCAATAACATATGATGCATACAAAATAAGCCAAATAGTTTAATAAAAAGTCATGTTACAAAATATATATTAAGCTAAAATTATCTTTATGAATTATTATATTTGAATTTTAATCTTCTTAAATTTAGAAAATCTGCTGAAAAATTCTAAAACATCGTCCAATATAAAAAGCCTGGACGCAGGGTTTTGGTAGTGAATTTTCATAAAAATATTTTTAATGGCAGATATGTCTTTCTTTAATGAAAGCAGGCATCAAATTTGGCTAAATGGTTTTTACACAAAATTATGCTAAAAGCATACACAAAATTTAATTTATATATCTAATCTGTAATTAAAATTGAAAATAAAATTAAAATCCATTAATTTCGACGAATTCCATTTAAAAAAATGTTCCATCAATTGAATAATGTTTCATACAAAAATTCTCAAATGGTTCTTCAAAGAAAATTCACTAAATTCATGTATAAAAAAATTCGCTATTAAAATAAGATTTTGTACAAGAAAATTCGCTAATATAAATAAATAAAATAAATAAAATAACCTATATAGTAGGAATAACGTACCATATTTGATCAAAATAACTTGTTTGAAAATGTGCAAAAATTATCCGAAAATAAACTTAAAACGTTTGCGAGAAAACTCGTTTCCTAGCTGACGAACCTTAGGTTAATAGCAAATTTCGTTACTGAATTTTGAAGCATTACATGAAAATTCGCTACCAAAACGCACTTGTCTCGATTTTTTTTTACAAACGTGCACTATATTTCGATGAAAAATGCAATAAGGAATGTTCAACAAAAATCTAGGGATTACCAACGACTTATAGGCCATCCTGTGATTATCAAAATAATTTTATAAGATGCAGCTCAAGACACCCCATAGGTAATGTATAAAAATTTGTCTCGTATCTTGCATAATAACAATTATGTTGGGCTTTACCGTAGAAACGCGTCACCCTGTATATATGTAAATAGAAAGTAAACCCGGATATGGATTCTAGGAGGCCTAGTTTGCGCTCATTTGAAGAAATCCGGGGTCTCCTCATTAGCGAATTTTTTCTACGAAAATTAGCTAAAAATTATAGACCGTTAAACCATAAAGTTAACTAAAACTACTACCAAAGCATCAGAAAAAGGGTCTATTTGAAATGAATTTTCTGGAAATATTTTAGTAAAATGAAGAGCAATGATAGTTGAAGCTGAATCTTAATGGTTTGCAGAACACTCTACACAATCCGTATTTCTTTCAGGTTCTTTGCCTAAATGTTACCAATTTTGACGTTTCAAATCGCGACTTTTTACGTTTTGAGGAAAACCCCAATTTTTTTTCTTTAAATGCCTCTACCTTTTTTGTCTTTAAACTTACAGACCTAAATATTAGTAAATTATTCACCCTTTATATATATATATATATATATATATATATATATATATATATATATATATATATATATATAATTGAAACTGACCCTCGATATGGGTTCTAGGGGGCTTAATTCGCGCTCATTTGAAGATTTTTTTTCTAAATTGAAAAGTCGGGATCTCCTCGTTAGTGATTTTTTTAAAGAAAATTCCTTAAAACAAGCACTTTTGAAGCCACGGGAAAAGTCTACGACTGTATTAACTATGGAACGGTTTCATTAAGTTAGGGCAAGAACAAACAACCAGATATGCTATTAAAATTGAATTGAGTCTTAAAACTTTCACCTCCTTTTTATCTTTTTTTTTATACAAACACTCGCTAACAAATCCATCGGCATAACAACAATCAGATTAGATAACTGTAAAGTGAAATAAGACTAAGAAAAATTGATATAAAGTAAAGTCACTAACCAGGATTAGAACTCGTCATCTTAGAGTCGATTATACGATGTGCAGGGACCTAGCCCACTGAGCTACGGATTATATGCATTTACTAGCAGGAATACCCTATTATTCAAGGTTTTACAATTTACATAAAACTATTTTCATTTGTAATGGATTTTTTGCTTATATTTTAACGAAATCAAGAAAAATAACGACTTAGACACATATATAGGATCTTGTTAGTCATTTCTTGTAGTATTTTTCACACACATTCTGATCAATCAATTTTTACGTTTTAACTTTCTTGAATCAGATCTAATTATTTAACAATTTATCTACCTATAACTTGTTTGTCTTTTAAGATATAGATCTGAATTTTGGCACGTAGGATAATCTTTATGACAGAAATCAGCGTACCAAATTTGGTTACCCTCAATTTGTTATTTACAGAGATATAAATTTTTTTTCGAAAGAAAACACAAAATTTTCCGGGAAAACCTGGGCCGATTTTCCTAACTGACGAACTTGTACAAGCCACTTACAAAAGGAAGGTATGTGCCAAATTTGATCACATTTGGACGATTATTTTTTGAGTTATCGGTGTGATACATACATACATATATATATATATATATATATATATATATATATATATATATATATATATATATATATATATATATATATATATATATAGTATTAAATTTTTGTGACGGTAATAGTGTTATTTATCAAAAAATGGTGGGAACGCCGTCAGTTGTAGAATAAAACTCTTTATTATAAGCCGAGCTTTCGGAAAAATTTATTCCTTTATCAAGGATATAACATGAGTTCTACTAAACTATTTATCTAATAACAAACATAAAAAGAAAACCTTTTGATGAATTTGTTATTAGATAAATAGTTTAGTAGAACTCATGTTATATCCTTGATAAAGGAATAAATTTTTCCGAAAGCTCGGCTTATAATAAAGAGTTTTATTCTACAACTGACGGCGTTCCCACCATTTTTTGATAAATATGTATATATATATATATATATATATATATATATATATATATATATATATATATATATATATATATATATATATATATATATATATATATATATATATATATATATATATATATAAACATATCCAAACTGAAACTGAAACTAACCCTGGATATAGGTTCTAGGGGGCCTAGTTCGCGGTCATTTGAAGAAATTTTTTCAAAATTAAAAAGTCGGGATCTCCTCATTAGTGAATTTTTTTTAAGAAAATCCACTAAAATCATGTCACAAAATATATATTAAGCTAAAATGATCTTTATGAATTATTTTATTTGAATTTTAATCTTCTTAAATTTAGAAATTCTGCTAAAAAGTTCTAAAACATCTTCCAATATAAAAATCACTGGTATCAAATATTTTATCACATTTTAGTATCATGCGGTTTTAGTTACCACAGCAGGTGGAACGTCTGCTCGCTGTGCAGTGGTTTCAGGTTCACATCTAAACCGTAACTCATATATAACTTTTTTAAGATCATTAATATATAATTCAGTACAGAGTGAAAAATAACAACTACTCAGGTCGTGACATTGTGTCTGCCACCTAAGTAAGTTCGATTACGAAGCACTACAGAAGGCGATGCCGCAGTAAACGTTTTATTAGCTGTAGCATAAAATCCACTAAGATCTTGTAACGGCTAGTCCAAGACTATAGCATTTTCGGGAAATCTATTGGTAGAATTCTCAGGAGAGAGAAATATCATCCTTATAAAATTCCCTTAACGCAGGAATTTTATAAAGATGACTTTGATAGAAAAATTTAATTTTGAGAAATTATGAAAGGTATACGCAAACAAAATCATAATTTTGTGAATCAAATTTTGTTTCTCGACGAAGCCACTGGAGACGGTTTATATTTCTGACAGCTTGTTAACTTCAGGGGTGAAAAACATAATTAATATATGGACATAATACTTACTTGTGAACACTCTGTAGCTAGTTTGAATGTTTTGGTATATAAACAGTTTGTTGGTAATGCATACTTGTAAAACCTTGGAAAGGCGCCAATTACACTTTCACTTTTGTTGTAGCTTAAGGTTTAATACAAATAAACAACCCTCTTTATCTAAGCTCACTTGTAAAGAATTAACCTAAGTCCAAAACATTAAACAAGTTTCTATTTGAGGTTCTGTTTACATTTTTAATTAAAGCAATTGCCCTTAGGTATGTACTGTCTCCTTCTCTCTTATGACAATCCATGTTTTTCTATCTCACTTTCCAGTGTATAGTGTCATCTGTTTCTTCTCTCTTTCTACCAGATATAATTTCTGAAATTAATAAAATTAGTAAAATTAACATAACTCTTATCACTTATCAAATTCCAACAAGTTTTTGTTCTTTGGTTAAAGATTAATATTCGTATGAAATTATCTTTTTACTAAGATTCCTTTGACTGAACAATAAGGTTGCGATCAGAAAGATTTTAAAAAAGTTGACTGCAGCTAGAAGTTGGATTTCGTTACAACTTTACAATTATTTGGGATATGAAATTAATTAATTAATTAATTAATTAATTAAATTATTAAACTCCAGTGGAAATTATTTATATTTTTGTCAGAAAAGAAACCTCACACATTTGGGTAAACTTCTATTATTTAATTATTAAATTTTCCCCACATTTATTCTGCCTAATAAAAAAATTAAATAAGTAGTACCTGCTGAGAGAGTTATTTGTTCATTGTAGGGTTTCTTGTCGGGGGCTGAAATCTGGTGAGGTTTTTTGCTTTAACTGGGTCAGCACTCACACCTCAGGGCCCAAAGAAGTTAAAGGACTAAGTTCCATATAAGTCCACGAAGTTTTTTTTGTTTGTTTATTTTGTGTAACTTGATTAGTACACCTACAATCAGATCATTATTAAGCTATACATACGTTTAAGTTGATGTTTTAACCTTGTCTCTGTGTGTAAACTCGAGCAGTCGACTGTAAGGGGGATCTCTGCATCTTTGTTAAATTAAATGAAATTAATAGTTACATCTCTGACACAGTAACACATTTTTACCATCGCTGTGTCAGCCTAAAATACAACAAGTAATTAATGTAACCATTCCTTACTTACAATGTGGTGATTCCAGCTATTAAATTTCACTTACTTGATGTCGTTGTATTTATTTAACTATCTAACTAAAATACTTTGTGTCGAATAATTTGTTAATTTATAAACTTCTAACCCCCAAAACCGTTCTTTTAACATCTGTTTCACCTGTCACTAGAAGTAGGCAAATAGTAGTGACATACCTGCTGAGCATGGTATGAACTGCCGACGCTGAAGTTCCCAATTCCCGGGTGTAGTGTAACTATTCTCTATTCTTTCTCTTTTACTCTTCCCTGTGGTTTGTTTAATTTCCTTTTCCTTCTTTATTAATTTTTCCGAAACCTTCCTTTTCCTTAATTATAACAGGCCAGAGGCCGGGCAAGCTTTTCACTATTTTTTAATTAAGAAAACCCGTGACACACTTTTACACATCGAATTGTGAATAGACATAATTGCCACTACTGCACCCAACATAATCCTCACTGGTACAGATTGTACAGATTTTAATCAGCGAACTCAGGAAGTCAACGTCTGGATGGGCATTATCGGCGATGAGTTAGGTAGACCATTATTTATCGAGGAAAGTTTGTCTTCACAAAAATATCAAAATTTATTAATCGAGTCGTGTCAGAACGATAAAATCGCTAGGGTGGCTATCATACTGTATGGTTCCGGCAAGATGAAGCACCTGCTTATTTTCGCCTCGAGATCCAAAATTTCCTAAATACCAAAAACAGATTGATGGGACGTCAGTAACAAATAGATTGACCAGGTCGGCCGCCTGATTTAAACCCATACGATGTTTTCTGTTGACTCACTGAAAAATAAAGTGTGTAAGGAGCGTCAAAATAATTTAGATGGCCTGCGGGTTGGCATTCTGGTGCAGCTAGAGCGGCGAGGCAACATTTGCAAAGACGATTGTTTTTGAAAAGACTTGATTTATGGTTTGAAAAAAAAACGAAGAAATTTTAAAGATTTATTTTGAAACCTTGTGTCATTTTTTTTCTTTTTCTTAATTTATGGCATAACTGTAGCTTTATTGTTAGACGGTCAATAATATATATATATATATATATATATATATATATATATATATATATATATATATATATATATATATATATATATGTGTATGTGAGAGACAACTCAAAAAATACTAAACTGATTTCAATCAAACTTGGCAAAAATCTTGTTTGGGCCAAAACCGAGGTCAAGTTCGTTAATCAGCATTTAAGCTCAAGTTTTTCTGTTGAAAAATCGGGGAAAACTTCTTGAAAATGCTATCTTTTTGTCAGTATCGGAGTAACTGGAATGAGACTTTACTGGGGCTAGAAATAGTGCAAATAAACCCACATTGTGAATTTTAAGTAATTTCGTATACAAAAGTTAGAGTTTTTTTCCAAATTAAAAATAAAATCCAAAACATGAGTTGAAACGACTTAGAGGTTAAAGTCCAATGCCTGGCAGACAGAGTAGTTAACTGCCACGCGTATATTGATTCATACAACAGGTATAAACCATACATCAACTGTAACCAAACTAAATATATACCAGGTATAAAACATACTACTCGAACCAACAATCGTGAAATCTCGGCCGCAGTTATGGGAAATGACAGACGACATGAAATTAAAAATTTGCCTAGTGATTGTTATGTAACAGGGGGATTCAATCAATTATTAAAAGATACTATATTTGTAGCTTTATGAACGTGCTCAAATGCAGTTTTCGCGCAGCATATATATATATATATATATATATATATATATATATATATATATATATATATATATATATTATACTATCGCATAACATTGTAGAAATGTGAACAAAATCAAGCCAAGTCTCTATAAAAATGGTTCTAAAATTGTTTCTTTCATCTTTAAATATAAACATAAGACGTTAGATAAGACCGAAAAAGTCATGGGATGTGTTTCAATAGTAATTCTGATAATTCTATAATTAACTGTAACCTCAACTTTGAATATAATATCCCGGTGAAGCCGATCTAATGTATCATGTAAACAAAACATTGGTTGACTTATGCCTAGATGACTGAGAGGCGTCGCGCTTGCTTCATAGGCAGAAGGTTACGCGATCGAATCCAGCTCGATGAATGTATGTTTTTTATGTTTTATTTTGACATTTCGAGAAACAATAGTGCACAGATTTCATACTATTTGAACAAAATCTCATTTTTGTTTAAAACGCTTAAATAAGTTTGTCACTTTTGAGTCTGAAATTATAATTTTGTTATTGTTGATATTGAAAAAACCAGTTTGATTAGGTTGACTATAACGAAATCATACTAGCGATTAATAAGGAAATATAACTGCTACGTTTATAATTTGGCAGATACTTTACTTGTCTAAATATGAGATATACAGACAATATACAGAAGTTTCCTTCTGTAAATTTTCTGAATACCTTTAATGAAATTTGTAATAGAAGTTTCTTTTAAAGAGACTTACACTATCTACAGATATAGCAAAATTTAGTTCTTTAGCTTCATAGAAAATTGAGTTTTGGGCATTTTTTCAAAATGGTTAGAACACAAGATTTTTTTGATAATAAAGAGATATCGATGGTAACACTTGCGAAAGAATTTTTCAAACATACACGTACTGGGACCTCTAAAATCGATCATCAAGATCTATGTAAGTTTAAAGTATTAACTTTAATAATATGCCGTAAGACTCGATGCATTTTCGCAACAATTAGAACCGTAGACCGGTTTCGCTCTCATTAGAGCTCTTCAGTACGGCATACTAATTGTAACAAAAATGCACCAAAAGTAATACGGCTATCGTATAGCCAGTCTTAAAATACTCAGTAAGTGGTGGACGTGCCGCCACCTAGTTGCGGAACCAAGTAGTATGCTGTCACGCCAGCTCCAAATAACACAAAGTGTTAAAAAAATAGAGACTGGATACAGCTAACTAACAATTTAGAAAATTGTCATCCCTGGCCCATTTCTACCCCAATATGCCGTATAACAATAGTGTACAATTCTAATGAAAATTCTCTACTATAACGCACTTTCTGCGTCCAGACATTTTTTCTGTAGTTGGTTCTGTATCTAAAGTGGTGTTGTTATTTTTTGAAATCTATTTTTGTCATTATTTAACACTGACATTTTATGTTTATCTGATTCTTTGACGTGCCTCTAGTCTGTATGTACTTGATCAAAGCCTTATAAAGTTATCTATCTATCTATCTATATATATATATATATATATATATATATATATATATATATATATATATATATATATATATATATATATATATATATATATATATATATATATAGGGTGATCCATAAGTGGTGACAAAAAATAAAACCTCATGTTCTCTGAACAATTTTAGAGAAGTTATATCCTATAAATTTTTGAAACCTCGCATGTGTAGGCTGCTATGTAAGGCGCGTATTCTACCATAACAATTGAAACGGCTAATCCAGCACTGGCGCGCGCACCCACATGTCATTGGTTATCCCTC